>VWYH01003116.1:685078-700224 GCA_013399365.1 Pampusana beccarii | reverse complement strand
GGCCCGGCCGCCATGGCCTTCACCTTCGCCTCGCCCACGCAGGTACCCGCGGGCCCGGCCGGTGCGCGCTGCGGGACCCGGGGCGAGCACCGTGCTGTCTGTGCCCGGGGCTGGGACGGGAGCACCGGGGGAGGACGGCGGGGCTGGGGGGGCGCTCCCGGGGCCGGGAACGAGCGGGCGGGTCGGGCTGGGGCTGCGCGGGGATCCCCGCGGCTCCTGCCGTGCGGACACCGGCCTGACCTTGGCCCTGGCCCGGCCCCGCTCCCGCTGCAGCTCCGCCGGGGCCCGCGCGGGGACGTTCTTGCTCTTCCAGCCCTGCCCGGCTCCCCGGTGCCCGGGGCTGGCCGGCCCAGGGCCGGGGCGGGTTGGTGGGAGCCGTGTGGGGCACCCGCACGGGAGCTGGTCCGTCGGGGCGGGGGCGCCAGGGTCTCCCTGCGCTCGTTCCCAGCTGCGCCCTTCGCCTCTCGCCCGCTCCCGACTTCGTGTCTCCATGTGCCACCTCCGCTGCCACCTCCATTGTCACCACCACGCCTCTCGGGAGGCTCGGGGCGCTTTCCCACTCCGTGTGCCAGGATCTCCTCCTCCAGAGCCTGGCCCCGCTCCCACCCTGGGAAAGTTGGGGCTCTCCTGGTCACCCTTTGCTGTGTGTTAACCCCATGGGGTGGGAGCAGCCTGCCCAGCGCACCCCTCGGCTCTCTGGCAGTGGTGGAGCCGCCTCTCTCCTTCCCCTGCGTTCCTGCCGACGGGCTCTTCCCATCTGCTCTGCCTTCCCTGTCCAGGTGTTTTACAACGGCGCCAACGTGAAGCAGGTGGACGTGCCCACGCTGACCGGCTCCTTCGGCATCCTGGCCTCTCACGTCCCCACCCTGCAGGTCCTCAAGCCAGGGGTGGTGACGGTGTATGCTGAGGATGGCACGGCCACCAAGTACTTTGGTAAGTAGAGCACGCGGAACTGGGAAGGGAGGAACTTGTGCGTGGGACGGTGTTCTCAGGGCTTTCATGAGGGAGATGCTGCCCATCGCGGTGTGCCCGGCCAAGCTTCCAGGGGTCTCTCCTTTCCCTGGGGGGCCGGGGATCTGCCCTGGAAATGGGGCGCTGTGTGATGCTGCAGGCTGGGGTCAAGTTTTCTTGGTTCTGCTCGGACTCTCTGGGAGCTTTAGCTTCACTTTTGGTAAGAAATGCATCCCTGCAGAACTTGGAAATGTTACAGGAGAGCGTCAAGGTCTTGTTTTGGCCGTGGGATGGTGGAGGTGTGGGGATGAGCTTGCTGGTGCTCTTCTGCGTGTTGACCCCCAAACAAGGCTGGCCGGGCAGCGCTGCCTGACTCGGCCCCCGCACTTGTGCCTTTGCAGTGAGCAGCGGCTCCGTCACGGTCCACGCGGACTCCACGGTGCAGGTGCTGGCGGAGGAGGCGGTGACGATGGACATGCTGGATCTGGCTGTGAGTCCCTGGTCCCCTGGGCTGCTGGGAGGTCTCCCCAGCACCTTTTCTTCTCTGGGGCCAAGGACTGCAGGGGAGGGAGGGGGTGGCTTGGGGACTGCAGGGCACGTCACTTGTCCTGTGGTGGTCTCTCGATGACACATTCCTTGTGCTCTCGTGTTCAGACTGCAAAATCAAACCTGGAGAAGGCTGTTTCAGAGATGGCTGCAGCATCCGATGAAGCAGCAAAAGCAGAAGCTCAGATTAAAGTAGAAGCCAATGAAGCCCTTGTAAAAGCCCTGGAGTAATGAAGGTGAGCGTCACGGGACAGGCGGGGAGCTGGCAGTCGCTGCCAGGGCTTCGCTGCTGTCCCCAGGTCCCCGCGGGGCAGGCCACGCCAGCTCGGGAGCAGGCTGGATGTCTGTCCCTCGGATCAGAATCCCCCGCTCTGCCGAGCCCACCCCCCATTAAACCGATTCTGTGTTGCAGGAATCCCGGTGTTGATGGAGAGAAACCCCAGACTGTCCTACTTGTCCTGGCTTCCCCGCTTGTACA
The DNA here is from genome assembly GCA_013399365.1 of Pampusana beccarii. Classification (NCBI taxonomy): domain Eukaryota; kingdom Metazoa; phylum Chordata; class Aves; order Columbiformes; family Columbidae; genus Pampusana; species Pampusana beccarii. The sequence continues at coordinate 698,249 of VWYH01003116.1, read as the reverse complement.
GATGGTGCGGAACAAATGGAGGCGGAGAAAACGCTCTGATCAATTAAAAGGAAATGTAATCCTGTCTTGCCGCACGTCACCTTCTTCTGAGGCAGCAAATTGCAGCTTGTGCCCATGGCTGGTGCCCGGGGACGGGCTCTGCCCCCACACCGGGGTCTGCGGGCGCCATCGCGTGGGGAAGGTGCCCCCCAGCACTGCCCCGGGGTTCGGCTGGGGATTCCCGTGGGAGAGGCACCTACAGGAGCCTTATGGGGCAGATTTTACAACCCCCTCCCTGTGCTGTCAGCCACCTCCAGTATCCGCCTGGACAGCAGGGTTACGGCAGCGCGGGAGGAGGCAGGTCTGTGCCGGAGCCTCCTGGCCCGGCTCCCCCGTCCTGGCGTTGGCTCAGCCTCCCGGCTCCGTCGCCACAGGAATTTGCATCGGTTGGGCTGTTCCTTCACAGCGCTTCTTGCACCTGGACAGCACCTGCCTGGGCTTTGACCCATTCATTCCCCTGCTGCTGCGTTTGCAGCGCGTGTGGCGTGCAGAGAGGGGAAACCTTCCCCCGCTCCTTGGGCTCGGTGCGGGGAGGGGAGCAGGGGCCGTGCGCGGTGGGAGTCGCTGCTGGATCCGTGCGTGGCGGGGGCGGCCGGTGGCTCTGGGGGTGCTCGCAGAGGCTGCCCCGAGGTCCCCGCAGCCGGGACAAAGAGGGAAGCGCCTGTGTGTCTGCAGCGACTCGCCCGTCCCCATGCGCCTCCCGGAGCATCAGCACCGACGGCAGGAGTGGGTTCAAGCGAGGGGCCGGTTCTGCCTGTGCCAGATACCCGAGGGCGTGTGTCTTGCCAGCAGCACCATCTGCCGCCGGGCTCCTCGCTCGGTGCCGTCCTCCCCACGCTCCCCGGGGGGATTTCAGGTTCCCGCAGCTGCGCAAGCTTCCCCAGCGCGGTCTCACCGGGGCACGCGGGGCTGCGTTCCCTCTGCCCCGCTCCCATCCCCTGCTCCCTGCGGTTTCCCAGCCGGGGCAGGTGGTTGCCCTGCCTGCTCGGGCAGCTGTGCGGGCAGCGCGCTGCGGCTCCTCCCTGCCCTCCCGGGGGCTCGGCCGCGCCGCCGGAGCAGGACACGGTTATTTTCGGTGCTGCCACCCGGGATGTAATCTTGGCTGCCTCCTCTTCTCACCACCACCTCCTCCCCCTCCTCTCGCTCACTCTGTCTTTCCCTCCCCTCCTCAAGTGATCAAAAATAGTGCCTCTGGTGTTAAATTTCTCACTCTGTAGCTTATTAAAAGCCCCGGAGTGCCTGACGCTCAGCCTATTTGAAGCTCAGCCGATTTCCCAGTTTCTGAGCTGCTCCAGTGCCTTTTTCTTCCCTTCCCCTCTCTCCCCCCCCCCTTTTTTTTTTTTTCTAAAGGTCATACATTGCGCTGTGCATAAGCAAAGCCTCAAAGTCAGAGCCGAGTGCTAATTAAAACGTCTAGGGAATAACTGGGGACGGATGGCTCCGCTCCCCCTTCCGCTCCGCTCGCTCTCCCCTGTCCCCGTTGCTATTTGCGGCGCGTGCCCCCTCGGCACACGCGGCCGCGCTCTTTCCGTCGGAAGGTGGCTCTGCGTTGGTTTCTTTTTTATTTTTTTCATCTAATGGAAGCGCGTTGGCGAGGCCGGGAAGCTGGGGAAACGGCCAGCTGCTATTTTTAGGATGGGAAAAAAGCGTCTCCGTCAGCATCCTCTCACCAGCTCTTCCCACTGCCTCCCCCAGCACCGGGGGGGCCGGGGCCCTTGGGGACCCATCGTGTCCCCTTGCAGGGTGCCCTTGGCCGGGCTCCCCGGGACCACCGGTGCAGCACGGGGGGTTCGAATGGGGAGTGGGGTCGGTTTTTCTCCGGGTTTCGGCTGCTGTGGGGTGGGCGTGGGAGGGATGGGGTGAGCAGGTGGGGGGGTTGGCGGGGCCCCCTCCTTCCCTTCCACTTTCGCCGTGACTTGCATCCTCTGCTGCCAGATGGAGGGTGGGGAGCCGGGCCGGGAGCGCTCGGAAAGCGAAGCATCACCCTTTCTGCCGGCGTTGCCGGCGGCGTCTCCGAGCGGGGGACGATTTCCGAGCGGGGCCGGGCTCTGCCGGGCCAAATCTCCCGGCGCTGGCGTCTCCTCCCCGTCCTTGGCCACATGGCGTTTCCACCGTCCCACCCAGCTCCCAAATGCAGGGGAAAGGTTCGAGCTCTCGTCTCCCTGCAGGAAAAAAACAAACCCCAAGCCCCACCGCAGCCCCGGGATGCTCCGGCCGCACTGACTCATTGGCCGCGCCGCCCGGGCCCTGCCCCAACCCGCGGAGCTCCGGCTCCCGCCATGGCCTCGCCGCCCGCGATGCCACCCAGGGGTGGGGGCTGCGGGGGCTGCCCCCCACCCTTTGTCCTTCATCTGTGCCCAGGGAGCTGGGGGGCAGCCCCATCACAGCCCCCAGCAGCCTGGGGAGCCTCGGTGCCAGCAGCGCCTGCCTGGCCCTGCCAAAGGGGTGGCACCGGGACACAGGGCTCCAGCCGGGGGCCCCTGTGGCCACGGGCTGTGCTGGTGACCCCGGTCCCATCGTGGGAAGGTCACGGGGTCCCTGGCACTGCCAGCCCGGCCATGACCTCGGGCCGCGCTGCCCTTGGGTGGCTCAAAGGCCATTTCCTCACAACTGCCCTCGCGGGGGGGCGGCTGCAATGATTAACCCACCCTGCCTAATCGTTCCGGCCTGGAACGTTTTTCCTCCCGTTTTGCAGCTCTGGAAAATGCTCCTCTGCCACCGGCCGCCCACACGCGGCCCCGGCCCCGCGGAGGGAGCGCGGCACGGCAAAGGGAAAATCCCCGCGGGCAGGAGCGGGAGACCCGGTGCAGGACTTGGCAGTGGGCAGGATGTGGCCCCGCTGCGGTGCCTCCATCCCGGCCCATTCTGGGGTGATTTGCCGGCAGATGGCAGCGGAGCCGTGGGGAGACGTCGCCCCGCCAGCCTCACCCCAAAATGCGGGCACGGGAGCGAGTGCCGACGGGTGTTGCGGAGGGCGGGTGCTGGTGCTTGTCAGGCGGCTCCCGGGCCAACAGCCTCGCAGCGCCAAACCCTTGGCCCGGGGCAGGTTCTCTATTGGGGAAACTGAGGCACGGATGGGGAAAGCTACTCCCAGGTTGGGGGAAGTGGGGAGGGGACACGGGAACGCCCGCCCCCGCACTGTGCTGCTCGGGAATGCCGCCCCGGTGAGCGACCCCCCCGGGGAGCTACCAGGGTTGGGTGGGGGGCAGTGGGGGCGGCGCGTTGTCCTGGGGTCCCAGGTGCCTTGGCAGGGGCTCGGTGACCCCAAGGGGGCACAGCCCTCGCTCGGGGCAGCCTTGGCGGCCGCTGGCGCTTGGCTTCACTGGAGCCAGCCCGAAGCCGGGGGGCGTGCGGAGGGGGCGCGCGGCCCCGCGCTGGGGGTCTGAGTGAAGCCTCCTCCCACCCCCCAGCCAGGGCTGTGACCCGCACGGGGCGGGGGGGCCGGGGAGGAAGCGGCTGCCAGCTGGGCTCCATGCCGGCTACAAAAGCGGCCCAGAGAGCCTGAGCGGAATGAGGTGGCACCCGGCCAGGTTCCCACGGCAGCCCCGGTGCAGAAAATACACCCGGAGCTGGTGGTGGTTGCCACAGCGATGGGCTGGGTGCCACGTCCCGGGGGGGCACAGCCCTGCGCCCAGGTGTGCCGGCGCCGGACCCCGGCACGGGGTGGCAGGAGTTCCGTGGGGTGGTGGGGGCTCCGTGGGGCCGTGGGGGCTCTGTGGGGCGGCAGAGCTGGCACTGCTGACCATCGCCGGTTCCCACTGCCCCCGCCTGCCTTTGATGTGCCGGGGCCCTCGCCCTCGGTGAAGCTGGGAGGCTCCCAAGGAGTTCCCGGCACCCAGGTCCCGCTGTGAGCCCCGGGGCTCCCTCGGGTGCCCCTGGCCTGGCCGCAGCCGGGGGCTCGGAGCCCCGCGGGCTTCCCGGTTCCCGGCTGGGAGGAAGCGGCTGCAGCTGCCCCGGCGCTGGGGCTCATCCTGGCGGGGCTGGCGCCGGGCTGGGGCCGCCCGGGGAGGGGAGGCCGGGGGGGCGCGACCGCCTGCCTTGGGGATGCCCCGGCGTGTGGCGGGGAGGAGGCGACGGCAGCGCTTTCATCCCCGCTCCCTCAAAGGCCGCCTGTGTGCCGAGCGGCCGCCCCGCCACCGGGTATAAATAGCAGGGATTGAGGCCTGGCGTGACACCGGAGGCGCTTCTGCCACCGCCACCTCGGGTGCCCCCCCCGCCGCCCCACAAGACCTCAATGGGGTCATTGTGCGCCGCAGCCCCACGGGACACGTCCCCGGCAGCTGCTGCGCCTGACCCGTCTGCTCCCCCCGCGTGCCGGGGCCACCGCGGGGCTGGGGGTGCACATACCCCCCACCCGCAGGCAGAGGCCACGCACAGGGCAGATAATGGTGTTCTGCCTCCATGCCAGGCTGGCTCGGCCCCGACCGCCTGGGTAGTGCCGGCAGCTGCCGTGGGGTGAAACGCCGGGGTGTGCCCGCCCGCCGCGGGGAGCCGGAGCTGCTGCCACCCGGCAAGACGGGGCCAGCCGGGCGCAGAGCCGCCCTGCCCGCAGCCGGCACGGCCACACCTGCGTGGGCCGCGCGGACCCCGCTCCCTCCCACCCGGCACAACCAGCTCCTGCGCGTCCCGGCTGCCCGCGGACAGGCAGCTGCAGGCAGGGCCTCCCGGGCCGGGCAGGTGCTGGGGAGCGCCTGGCACGGTGTGGGGACACGGGAGCCAGGAGGAGCCAGAGCTGCCTCCATCCCCATGGGCACGGCCGCTGCAGCGCCCAGGGTGCCCGGGGAGGGGCTGTGACCCCCCAGCCGGAGGCTTTCTGGGTGCACTGGGACCTGTGCTGCTGCGGGATGGCCCCGTCCCTGCTCACCCCTTGTCGCTTCCCCACGTTGTGTCCCCTGTCCGGCCCTGCAGCCCAGCTCAGCACGTGGGCCCCGGCCGCCTGCAGCCCCCGCACCTCAGCTGGGGCACCCCGGGGGTGCAGCCCCCCCGGCAGCGCCGGCTCCCACGGGGTGTGGGAATCAACAGCATCTCCTGCAGCGGGCAGGGCGGGCAGGGCAGGCAGGGCAGGCAGGGCCCCCGCGACGGGGCCGGGTGTGAGTGCAGGGTCTGCACAAGCGCCTCTTGCACCGTCAGCAGGGTGGGGGGGTCGTGCACCCCACATCCCCCAAAGCTGCTCCAGCTGTGGTTGGGCAGGGCCCAGGGCTGCTCTCCCCGGTCCCAGTTTGGAGAGCGAGGACGGGCTCTGCTGCAGCCTCCTCGCTCCCAGTCCAGGGGATGAAGGTGCCACACATCCCGGGGGGGCCAGGGCAGCTGGGGGGGTCCTGGCCAGGCAGGGGGGGCCGTGACCAGCAACCTGCAGGTACCGGCTCCCTACGTGCAGGAGCAGCAGCGCGAGGCCGGACGGGTCATGCCAAGTGCCGGGCTGTGCCGGCCACCGCGTGGGGCCCTGCCCGGAGCCGCCTGAATGCAGCAAACGGCTGTGGCTGCAGGAAAAGGGAAGGAACTGGACCAGGGGCTTAACTGGCTGCATTTTCCTTTGGAGACGCTTCTGGAGAACGTGAGCTGATGCTTTTTGCTTGGAAGGCTGTCGGGAGCATCCGGGACGGGCAGGCGGTGCTGGGGCCGCTGTGCAGCGAGTTTCTCTTTTGCTTTTGTTTGGCTCCTGTTTGGGCAAGCACAAGCCAGGTCTGGAGCGTCTCGGGTTCCACCGCAGCAGCAGCAGCAGCATTGGTGCAGTTTTGGTTGATGGGGGGCTCAACGGGCGGGAGGCAGGCGCTGCGCCGTGGAGGTGACACCAGAGCCCGGCTCCGCTGCTGCTCCCGGGCCCACGGACGATCTGGTCTCCTGCAGCCTGACCTATCGCTGCCGTATCGCACTTCCCCTCAAAGCCTGGTGCTGCAGAGAGCGCCCGGCGCCGTCCCAGCCGCCTGCGCGGGAGCACCGACAGAGACTGCCGGGTTGTGCCGGCAGCCCCTGGGGGGCCAGGCGGTGGAGATGCGACTGTGGGCACCGGGACAGCAGAACCCGACCCCCGGGAGAACCCTCGCTCCCCACTGAGCCCAGCTTGGAGCCGCAGGGCGGCCTTGGAGCCGCTCCGTGCCGGCCGGCCCGCTGCATCGGCCGTGTCTGGGAGCCCAGCACAGCCTTGGTGCTCATCTCACTGTGAGAAACCGCCCGCCCGCAGCACCCGGGGTGCACTCAGCATCTCCCATCACCCGGCAAGGGGCTGGAGGAGCCCCCGCTCTCGGCTGCGGGCTCTGCGGGTGCCAATGCGGGATCCAGCACCGCCGCCCGCCCGGTGCACAGTGCTGTGAGCGGGCGGGTTTCGGGGCAGGGCTGCCCCCACACCGGGACCAGCAGCGGGACCAGCGTGGCCAAGGTCTCCATGGGGAGCTGAAGGCACGATGGAGAGACAAAAGTTTAATGAGAGGTTGTTCGGCTTTCTCTGATCCTTCCGCCCATTATCTAATCAGAGCAGGGCATTTAAAAGGCCACACTGCATAGTGACTCACTTCCCCGGTCAGTGCCTCAGTTTCCCCACAGGTAGTGTGCCGGGGATGAGCTGAGCCCGTCTCCCCACAGCGTGTCGGCGCTGGGGAATGCGGCGCAGTGGGTCCAGCCCAGGGCTGGATTCCTCCGTCTGCTCTTCGCTGCGCACTGACTCACCCCGACCCCGGGCACGGCGCCTCCCTCCAGCCCCACGGCGGGAGCAGCGCGGGGAGGAGGGCGAGAGCCAGCGCTGCCCAGGGAGCACCCGAGCGCCGGAACGTCCCGGTGTCCGGCAGCGCGGGGTGTGGGTCAGGGCCACGTGGCAGCTTCACCTCTGCCCGGCCGCCGCAGCCCGGCCGCGTGGCAGTGCCGGTGCCGCTGGCACACGGGGTCTGGTTCTCCTCCCACCAGGATTTCCTGCCGCCGTTCCCAGAATAGGCCGTGGCCCCACATCCGTGGGGGAGCAGACGACCCTGCACAGCCACCGGCCAGGAACCAGCCCCACCGCCCCGGCAGCACCGGGACGCGGGGTCAGGCACGGGGTCCCACGGCCGGGGTCATGTGGTGGGATTTGTGGTGCCCCCACCCCAGCCAGCCCCGGGCAGGCGGCTCCGGTACCGTAAACAGGAACCGTGGCTGGGGGAGCGCGGCCCAGCCGGGAAGTGAGGGGCTGCCCATGCTGGTGACGGGATGTGTGCGAGCAGAGGGACGGGATGGGATGGGATGGGATGGGATGGGATGGGATGGGATGGGATGGGATGGGATGGGATGGGATGGGATGGGATGGGATGGGATGGGGGGGGTTACTTTCCCCCTGATTTATGAGCCTGGCTCACCCCAGGAACAAAGTGCAGCTTGTACTCGAGGAGGCTGCTGAAATCCTGGGTCCTTCCCCTCCCCAGGGCTGGCAACTTGCTTAAGCATTTATAATAATAATAATGATAATAACCATAATAATAACAACAACAACAACAAGCTGAGTTGTCATCTGACTCCTGGAGACGGTGATTTAAAACAAACCAAGAAATGTTGTGGCATCTGAGAAACAACCACACCATGCTGAGCCAAACCAGGGCTGGACCCAGCCGGGGCTCAGCCTGGGGAACGGGGGGTGCAGGGTGTTGGGGCTCTGGTGCTGTTCAGCTGGGGGGGGTCCATGCCCCAGGTTCTCTTTCCCACCCTGGCAGGGCTGGATTCCCGTGTTTCCCAGGCTCACCAGGAGCCGGGTCCTGCCCTGCTGGGGGGGTCTCAGCCCCTGGCTGTGCCCAGGGGAGGCTCCTGGCAGTGGGCACAAGTCGGCAGCGTGTGCCCACAGTGCTGATGCAACCACCGAGACCTCTCCTGACCCGTGATTTCTGCGATTGCCACACCGCTCCGGCACTCGGCGTGGGCTGGGGCGCAGGACAGGGCTCGGGGGGAACAGGGTCTGTGGTGGCGGCGGCAGAGCCGCTGCACAGGGCAGGGCTGGACGTGGAGGGTGCTGGGCTCTCCCTGTCCATCCCAGCACATCCCAGCGCATCCCAGCACATCCCAGCACAGTGCAGAGCCCAAGGGCACGGAGCAGGGCTGGGCCGGCTGCCTGCCCGGCGAGGGGCGAGAGCCAAATCCATGCTCCCACCCGGCTGGGGGTGCTGGCCATGGGCCGGCAGCATCGGCTGGCAGGGGGGCGGCGGAGCCGAGGGCAGGAGCTGCTCACCCTGCATCAGCGGGGACAAGCAGCTCAGCGTCCCGAAGGGGACCGTGAGCTCAGGGAGCCCAGAATAGCCCTGGTGTCACGGCGGGCAGCGGTGCCGCAGCCTGGCACAGCCAAGTATGGTCCCACACCTGGGCCGCGGCGCTGCTATATCCAGAGGGATTCGCCACCCTTCCCGGGCCTGGGGCCAGGCCATGCGCGGAGCCCCCGCCGTGACTCCCCCGCCGTGGCCCCGCACGTCACAGCCACAGCTGCCGCATCCAGGGTCCGGCGGAGCCACCCAGCCCTGCGTGGGGCTGGGGTCCCCCTGCCCATGGGGCAGCTCGGGGTGCCCGGCCCCCCCAGCCAGGTGGCTGCCTGAGTCACTCCAGGGGTGACTTCACCGCTGGGGCTCCCCTGGCCTGGGGGTGACAGGCAGAGACGTGGGGTGCGGGCTGCTCAGGGCAGGCCAGGCTGGGCCACTGGTTCCCAGGCTGTGACGCCCGGACACGCTGCCAAAGGCCACCAGGACACGTCCCCGCGAGCCGGGAAACACACGGAGCTGATTGTGTGTTTCTAAGGACACGCCTGGGTGTTCACAGCCCTGCCAGCGTCACCGGCACCGGCGTCCTGCCCAAGGACACCCTGCGCCTGCCACGAGGCAGCCCCGAGCCTGGCGGGGTGGGGGGTCTGGCCATGGGGGGGTTGTGCCGGGAGGGTGGGGAGCACCGGCTCGGTGCTCACAGCGGTGGCGATGGCTCACCTGAGCGCCGTGAGTCACCGCTCGCCACCGTGACTCAGGCTGAGCCGCTGGGCCCCGCGGGGCTGGGGATGGGGGGGTCGGGACCCCCCGCCAGCGGCCCCACACCCTCCTCACTGCGGCGGTGCCGGCGGTGCCGGGCAGCCCGGCCCGGGCAGGCGGAGGTGAAGCGGTTCGGCTGCGCCCTCCTACCGGGGTGTGCCCCCGCCGCTGGCCCCGCGCCCGTGGGAACGCACCCCCGTGCTGCCGCCAGCTCCGCGAGGCCCCGGCCGTGACCGTGGACCGCGTACCGCACCCGCTGCCTGTGCCGTGCCCACCCGCATTGGCACCTTCGCGGCTGCACCAGCGCCGCTCCCCTCCCTGCGCTGGGGCCTGGTGAAGTCCTGGAGGAAAAGGGTCCCCGTCCCCCCTGGGAGCCCAGGCTGCATCTCCTGCAGCCCCAGGAGCAAGACCCCCCTCGTCCGTCCCCCTGCCCCATCTCTGCCCCGGCCCGGCGTCGGCTCTGCCCTCATCCCATGACCCCACGCCGGCGAGGGGAATGCAGAGACTTGCGATAAAATCCCCGTTTGGCAAAGCTGTGAAATCAGCCAGGAATTCAGTCCAAAAGTTTAAAAAAAAAAAGAAGAAAGAAAAGAGCAAAGCTGCTGCCTGGGGCTGGTGGGGGATTTCCCCAAAGAACAAGAGCTGGGAATTCCCTTCCTTCGAGGGACAAGACTTCCAAGAACCGACCCCGAAAGGTTCAGGGCTCTCAGCTGAAGTCAGGGCTGGTGGGATGGGGCAGAGCTGAGGGCGGCGGAGGAGCCGACACCGCAGTCCTGCCCCGAGCCCACCCTGGCACCGGGACACACGCACCGCGGCCGGGCCCCGTGGGAAGTGTCCCCGCGGGACCCCGGGTAAGCCCCTGTCCTCCGCCCCGCTGCCCGTCCTGGTGCGTGTGAGCCGCTGCGGGGGCTAATCCGCAGGGCCCGGGCTGGCTAAGCGGATTGCGGGAGCTGCGTGTGGCCTGCAGCGGGATTTGTGTTGGTATTTGCTCGTCGCATCGTCCCTCCCCAAGCTGCTCAGCCGTGCGGGGTTTGGGGAACGCTCCCTCTGGAGAAGGCAGGAGCCTCTGATGCCGCACAGCAATTATGCCCAAGTCTGACTGTAATCTTTAACGATTTATTCCCAGGGCAACACAATAAACTAAACACACAAAATCTGGGCTGCTGGGAATCCAGGGATCTCCCAGTTTGTGTCTCTGGAGGCTCCGGATACCTTCAGCCGTACTGAAATCTGCACATGCTTCCTAAAGCGCCAGCTCCTGGAGTCGCGGGGTGCCGGAGGAGATGAGCTTCCTCGGGAAGGAGATGGAGCCATGAGGCTGGGAACAGGGTCCTGGGGGCTGCGGAGACGTGGCAGTGGCCGATGGGGAGGTGTTCTGCCCTTGGGGCACCCCACACTTTGCCAAGGGATGTGGGCCAGAGCAGCTGCCCCATGGCCATGATGTCCTCTTGTGTCCCCCCCACGTCCTGGCCGTGGAGCTATGAGCTGGTGGCTCTGGGGTGGCGCTTTGTCCCCAACACGGCCCCTCCGGGTCCGTGAGCCCAAACCATGGCAGGGCCAAACCTGCCAGGGCCTGGCTGCCTCCTGGCTGCTCCGGGGCCTCACCCCACACAGCAAGCGGAGGACATGGTCCCCGGAGGGGCAGCTTCGCAGGCCCGGGGCTCCGCAGCTCCTGGGGAGAACAATGGCGTGTCCCTGCCCCGGCCCCTCTCCCAGGGACAACAATGGCAGGAGCCGGAGCTGCCTGAGCTCATCTCCCCCCTGAGATCCCGGGGGGGCCGGGGCAGGCGGGGGGCTGCGCCACAAAGGCTCCCACCCCAGCCCAGCTCTGCTCTTTGCACATGGAGGGGCCTCGCTCCCACCCCAGCACAGCTCTGCAGTGATCTGCACCCACCCAGGGGGCCTTTCAGGAGGGAAACAGTGGCAGCATTTTGGGGCTACAGAGAGCTCCCCTCGGCTCCCTTTGGGCCCCCTTTGCTGCTGCCCCGTGGGTTGGGGTCACATGGCCCCCTCCTCGCTGCAGACCGCCTGCCAGATCCCCCGTCCAGCTGCTTCGTGTCTCGGTGTGCCAGCGCATTGTTTGCAAGGCGGGACCCGGCGCAGGCAGCCAGAGGTCGGGCAGCATCTCCCCGGCATTCTTCCTGCCACACAGCAGGCAGCCCCCAGCCCCACACCCTCTCCTGGGGGGAAACAGCCTGTGGGTTCTGCTCCAGGGCACAGGGTCATCACCCCCCAGAACCAGCGGTACCACCGCCCATTTCTGCTCAGCTCCAAAAATTCTGTGGGGCACAGACTTTGTCCTGGCTGTGAAGTAGGTGGCTGGGCAGAGGGAATCAACGGCTCAACCTGCTATCAGACATCAGGGAGTCTCCACCCGGAGCCGCCTTTGAGCTCGGCTCCCCGGGAGGGCTCAGCCCCTCGGTTCCCAGCGCACGGATTGACTTTGACCCCGGTGATGGGGCTCCCGGAGCGGGAGAGGTGTCCGGACTGTCCCCCCGCACCGCCCATGGGGGGCGGGTCCCCCCTGCCCGCCCTGCCCGCCCGCGGGATGCACCGGCCCCGGTTGTGAGCAGCGGGGGCAGAGCTGGGACCGGGAGCCCCGGAGTGGCAGAACTGGGACCGGGACCCCCGGACGGGCAGAGCTGGGACCCCGGGAAAGGCCGAGACCGCCCCGGGGAGCAGAGACCGGGAGGAGGGAGACGCCGAGCTGGGATCCTGGGAGCAGGAACCGGGACGGGGGGCAGCGACTGGAACCCCCAGGGCAGGAACCGGGGGTCAGGAGCCGGGAACCCCCCGGGAGCAGGTGCGGCCGCGTCACCTGCGGGTCCCGCTGAGGCCGGAGCCGGGCCAGGCCGGTCCCTGCCCCCGCCAGGCTCCACCCCGGACGGTGCGGGATAAAACTTGGGGCACCTCCCCGGCAGCTCCGCGTCAGGGCTGCGCTCGGACCGGCTCCAGTACTCGGGAGGGGGCACCGCACCGAACGGCACCGCGCCCCCCCCGCTACTCCTCGACCCTCCCCGGGAAGTTTTTGGGGTCTTTTTCCTCTCTTCCTGCCGCCGGAGGCAGACGAGCTCCAGCCGCGCCGGGGAACCGCGGGGCAGCGCTCCGGGCTCGGTGAGTGGGGCCGGGGATGGCCGGGTTGCGGGGTGCCTGGGCCGGGTTGTGGGGAGAGATCCGCGGACCGGGGCTGTTCTCACTTGTTTTTACTGGAGCGGGTGGGATGGCGCCGATTCCCTGGGCCCGGCGGCTCCCCGGGGGGACACACGGCAGAGCCCACCCGCTCGGGGTGTCTGGAAGTGCTGCCCACCGGCGGGACCCCCCGCGTCCCCGGACACTCGGGGCTTTCCCTGTCGTCGCCTCCCCTGCTCCGGCTGCCGGGGACCCCGAGAGCGGCCTCCCGGGGAGGGGTGCGTCCCACTCAGCCCCCTCCGCGTCCCGGGGAGCGGCCCCTCGCCCCCAGGCCCGCCGTGCCGCCGGAGCGCTACCCGGGCTGGTCCGCTCCGTTCCGGTGGGCGGGAAGCGGCCCCGGGTCGCACCGCCGCCGGGTTCCCCGGTGTCTTGGCAGGGGCTCCCCGAACCGCTGCGGCCCCCGCGGGGCCCCCCCGGGCGCAGGAGGCGCGGCGGGGCCGGCAGAGGGCGCCCGCGCTTTGCTGACTCATAGCCCCTCCCGGGCCCCCCCGGTGCGAGTGCCGGACCGGGGCCCCGGGGCTGCGGTGTGGCCGTTCCACTCCCCCGGGGCGGCCATGGCTGGGGCCGCTGGGTGGGCGATCCCCGCTGCGGGATTTGGGGCAAGCAGGAGCGCGCGGGGAGCTCAGCCCTGCGTCAGGACAGTCCCCCGTAGCTGTAACGGCGTCACCGGGAGGGTCACCGGGCGGGTGCGTGTGACCGGGCGGGTGTGACCAGCTGCGGGTGACTGTGCGTGTCTCCCCCGCCCTTTCCGCCTCGGTGTCCCCGCGTCACTCGGCTCCGGGGGCTCCGGCTCCCGCCCAGCCCCGCGGGCAGTCCCCTCCCGCCGCATCCTCCTCCGGTGCGGGGGCCGCTCGCCGCCCCCTGCCCGTGTCCCGCGTTCACCCCTCGGCGACGCCCGGCCCTCCTCCCCCGCGCCCTGCACCCCAAACCCGGCCCCGCCGGTTCCCCGCACAGGAGCGGCCCCGCTCCCCGCCGGGTGCTCG
>VWYH01003116.1:638839-685049 GCA_013399365.1 Pampusana beccarii | reverse complement strand
CAGGGGCGGGGCCGCGCGGCCGCGTGGGCGGGAGGAATCCGGCCGGGCCGCCCTCCCACCGGGCCACGTGGGGAGCCTGCGCCCGCCTCCCATTGGCTACCGCCGCGGATGTCTGCGAGCTCGGCGCCCTGCCATTGGCTGCGGCTGCCGGAGGAGCCGGAGTGAATGAGGGCGAGGCCCCGCCCGCGGGACGTTGCTACATTGTAACTTCCCCCGCTGCCCCCCCGCAGCCGGTCGGCGCTTCCCCGGCTGAGCGCGGCGGCCGCTGCCGGTTCGGCGGGTCCGGCCCCACAGAAAGGGGGAGCGAAGCGTCCTGCGCGCCTCCCCGCCCCTCGCCGCGGCCTCCGGGCCCGCACCCCGCCCCCAGAAACCCCGCACAGAAAGGAGAGCGGCGGAGAGGAGAAAGAAAGGAGGCAGGCGGCGGGCAGGGCAGGCAGCGCCGCTTCCACCGCCCCCCTCCCGCAGGCAGCCAGAGCTGCCTCCCCTCTCCCCGCGGCCCCGGCAGCAGCAGGCGGAGCGGGAGGAGAACGGGAGATTTTTCTATATTTTTTATTTATTTTGCCTGGGCCGCGGAGGGCCCGGCCGGTGCCAGCCCGGCCCGGAGATCGCCCTCGGCTCCTCCCGGAGGACTCGAAGCGCAGCCGGAGTTCCCGTGGGTACCGCCGGGGCGTGCGGCGGAGCGGGCCCCGCTCCCTCCTTTGTCCGCTCTCCGCTCCCCCCCGCCGCGTTCCTGCGTGGCCCCCCGGCACCGACCACCGCTCCCCCCGCAGGTCGGCGGATGGACCCGCAGCCCGGCGCCAGGAGCTGCAGCCGCGGGGCTCCCGCCTGCGAGGTGGTCCCGAACGAGCCCCCCATGAACCTCTACATCAACACCACCACCGGGACCCGCTATGAGCTCTCCGTGCCCGCCGAGGAGACGGTGGAGGGGCTGAAGAGGCGGCTGTCCCAGCGGCTCAAGGTGCCCAAGGAGCGGCTGGCTCTGCTGCACAAAGAGAGGTAGGGCTCGGGGGGCCGGCCGGGGTCCCCATCCCCCCCGGCATCGGGGCTGGGCGCGGGGGCGGCCCCCTCGCACCGGGCTCGGCACCGCACAAAGGCTCCCGCCCCCCTTCCCCCTGCCTGGCCCCATTCNGGCCGGGGCGGAGGGAGGGAGGCAGGCTCCGGGCCGCGGCGGGGACCGGAGCGCCGCCGCCGCCCCCTCGCTCGGCCCTTGCCGGGGCTCCTTTGTGGGCGGCGGGCCCCGGCCGTGCCCTTTGTTCTGGGCTCAACTTCGGCGGCGGCGCGGCCCGGCCCCCCCTGAGCCCCCAGCGCTGGGAGGGCCGGGGGCGGTTGTCGGGGGAGGGGGCGGTAGGTCCTTTGTTTGCCAAAGACCCCGTCGGACGGGGCTGCGCAGTCCCCCGGGTGGAGCGGATTCTGCGCCGGGCCGCGCTCAGCCCCGGCCCGGCCTAACTTAAACTCTCACCCGCATCGGGAAGGGAGGGGGAGACCCCGAACATCCGCCGGCACCTACGGGTCCGGGGGGGGGCACGGCCCCCCGTGCTGCCTCCCCCATCCCACGCTGCTCCCACCCCCGTGGGCAGGTTTCCTGTGCCGCAAAGTCCTTCCTGGCTCCCTGGCCCCCACGGTGCCGGCTTGACCCATCGCCTCGGCGCCCCTCGGCCCTGCTTGGAGGAGGGGGACCCGGCACTGTGTGCTGCCCCCCCGGGGTGCAGGGGCCAGATGGGGAAGAGGCAGCTGAGCAGCGGGGGTGCTGGAGGGGGCTCGATCCCCTGGGAACAGCCGGGCTTGTGGCCGGTGTCCCCCCGTGTCGCTGCGTGTCCCTGGCGAGGCCGCGCTGACCTCGCTTTTGGCATCTGTCTCCTCTCCCCCGCAGTCGACTCAGTTCTGGAAAACTGCAGGACCTGGGGGTCGTGGAAGGAAGCAAGCTGACGCTGGTGCCCACCGTGGAGGCCGGCTTGATGGTAAATGGCCTTTTTCTGCTGCTCCCTCCCTTCCTCCCACTCGTTCCCATCTATTATTAAAGCCCCGAGCGGGGATGTGCTGGCAGCCCTGCGGCTCCGCGGCCCCAGCCCTCGCTGAGGAGGCAGCGCTGGGCTGGGCACGGCAGCAGGTTTAATATTTCACTGCTTTCTCAGGGCTTGTGTAGAAATAGTGGAAGTGACATGTCATCCCTCCCCTCCTGCCGCACAAACGCCCCCTCCTTCTCTGCATTTGTAATGTTAATCCCCCCCCCTCCTTTTTTTTCCAGTCCCAGGCATCCAGGCCAGAACAGTCGGTGATGCAAGCTCTGGAAAGCTTAACTGAAACTCAGGTGAGAGGCTTGATGCCAGGGCACCGATAGAGACAAAGGAGGGGGCGATGGGGGGGGAGGAACTGCTGCGACCTGGCTCCTCTCACCCTCCCAAAAGGCTTTGGTGTTTAGCGCCTCGTTTCACCTTCAGAAGGGGTTGGGAGCGCTGAGGGTGGTGCCCGGGGCGGGCACCGTCACCCAGTGCAGCGCCGAGCGCAGGGAGGTCCCACGCTGCAGCTCGCAGCCCAAACAAGCCGCCAGCCGGGGAGGTGAAGTGACTCACCCAAGGTCACGCAGCAGGTCGGCGGCAGAGCCAGGGCCCTGCCCGGGGGTGCGGGGCTGCAGCTGCCCCCCCACCTCCTGCCTGCCGGGGCGCAGCGCTGGTTTGTGCGCTGAGGGGGCTGCCAGGGCCGTGCAGGGGCTCCTGCGGCCACTGGGCCACGCTGGCGGCTCGTGGGGCTGTAGAGCCTGGCTTCTGCCAGCATCCAGAGGGCTCTGCCCTTCTCCTTGGAGCCGTCCTTGGGGGGTGGCGGGGGGGGACGTTGGCTGTGCCCGAGTGTTCTGGCGCTCTCCGTGCACCTGCTTGGTGGCCTTGGGCTGGGGCATCGGGTGCCGAGGAGGGGATGCGGGTGGGGGCCGTGTTTAGGATAACTGTGAAGTTCCTTGGCGGCTGTCGGGGCGGCCCCAGCGCGGGGGTGTCGTGGGCGGGGGGTCCACCCGCGGGGGGGAAGCGTTCCCAGGGCTGGGTGAGCCGCTGCGGGTGCGCACGCAGCCGCCGGCGCCTACCGCGAAGGTGGAATTTACCCCCAGCCGCGCAGGCCCTGGCTTCTTTGTTTTCAGTCTCTTTATTATTGCTGTTAAACTCTTTCCTTCCTTTCTGGCTGATGCTGCAGCTTAGGGTTTTTTCAAGGTTTTGGGGGTATTTTTGTTGGTTTTTTTTGTTTCGTTTTAACCTGGCTTGCTGAACTTGGAGCAGGGGGCTGAGCCCTGCACTGCAGCTCACCCAGGGCAGGGGGGCTTGGTTGGGGCACAGCTGTGCCCCCCACCCCAGGGATGTGTGAGGGCCAGAGCTGCGCTGTGCGTGGGGACCTTTGCTGACCCACGGTGCCCTTGTCTGGTGCCCTTGTCTGCCCAGGGTGACCTTGACTTTCAGCAGCTGCTTTAACCCTGTGTGGGCCAAGAGGGTGAGCTTGGAACACGAGTCCTGTGCCAGAGGCTGGTTCCTGCCTCTGCCGTCCCCGTGGAGCCCGGTTTGCTGTTGGGGTGCTGCCCACCCCGCCAGGGTGCAGAGCTGTGGAGGAGCTGGTTCTGGCAGCCCAGCCCAGGGGTCCCGGTGCACGTCCCGGTGTCAGGGCTGCAGCCGTGTCCGGCGGGGCTGTGCGCCTCCTTGGCGAGGTGGGGTGAGCTGGAGAGGAGTGAGGGGCTTTGGGAGCCCCCCTTGCATCTGTGGGGCTTGTAACTCCCAGCACGGCTCCCGTCGGGCAGGTGGCCACGGTCCCTCCTGGCCGAGCACAGCGGAGGCGTGTGGGCCGCGGTTTGGGGGGCCGCTGGCTGCAAGGTGCCGCCTGGTTTTCCCCTGGTGGCTCTGCCAGGCGGGCCGGGGCCCTGGCAGCCCGGGCGTGCCGCGGCGGGCAGCGGCGCTGGCTGCGGGAACGGCTCCTGCCCACGGCAGGTTCCTCCCGGGCTGGTGATTCAGGAAGCCAGGGCTGTGCAGGAGGAACCGCCAGCACCTGGGGGGCGGGGGGGGGGCAGGAAACCACTCCTCTCATTCATGCTTTGCTCGGCTCTGCCTGCGTCACGCATCCTCCGGCAGCGCAGGGAGAGCTGCGCCGACTTCCTCTGGGGGCGGCGGGGGGGCCGGGGCGCTGCCGCCCCCTCCCCGCCCAGGTGCTTTGGGGAAGCGGCCGCGGGGCAGGAGGTGACGCGGTGCCCCGGCCGAGCGGCACGGGGGCTTCCTGGAAGGGCTCGCCACGCTTCCTTCCGCCGGGCACGCTCGGCGGCTGCCCCCGCTTTCCAGGGAGCTGTGCCCACGGCAGCGCCCGCGCGAGCAGCTGCCGTTCGAGCTGCAGCCTCAGCTCTTCCTTCCCTCGGTGCCTTTGCCCCATGGCCGAGCGCTGGGGGACGGCGAGGGGGGGAATGGGGACGCATCCTGCCCAGCCAGCCCGGGTCTGGCCCGCTGCCCCCCTTGGCATGGAAAAGCCCCCCGGCAGCAGCGCGAGCGTCGGGGTGGGGGGGACCCAGCTGTCGGCCACAGCTGCGCCCGGCTGGAGAGCGAGGCTGAGAGCCTGGGGGGCATTTCCCGCCCCCCCATCCTCGGGCTGGGCCGGGCTGGCCTTTCCCATCTGCCAGGAACCGCAGCAGGACGGGTTCTTTGCCTGTTAGCGTGGGGGTGCTGCTGGGGGCAGCTCCTGCCCTCCGCCAGCCCAAGGTGGGGGGGCCCGGGGGTGACGCGGGGCCGGGCGTTGGAGCAAGGCGGGAATGCGGCGTTCTCTGAGTCATCCGTGTTTCTGAGAAGCAGCCGGGAGACACTTGCCCTGTCCCCACGGGCAGCTGGATCCCTTCCCAGGGCTTGGCAGGGTCCCAGGGGACCCCGAGCACGGGGGCTTTGGGGACCTCAGTGTCCCCAGCCCCCCCGGCGGGGCTGTCCCAGCCCCCGGGGCCGAGCCGGCTGGGAGGGACGGGGTCCTCCCCGGGTGGCCGTGGGCGGCCGAGCAGGCGGCTGGGTGGGACGTGTTTGCATTGGAGCAGCCTGGTTTCGCCGGGGGGGTTGGCAGCGGCGCGGGGGCGGGTGCTGGGAGCCCCGGAGCTGCGGTCCCGCCGGGCCGGCCACTCCGCCTGGGGCGCCGTGGGGGCTGAGCCGGTTCGGTGCTGCGGCCGAGCCCCTGGGGGGTGCACGGGGCTGGGGGTGGCTGTGGGACCCCCGCGCCTGGGGAGAGAGGGGTTATTTTCAGTGCCCCTCGGTGTGGGTTTGGGGTGCTCTGTTTCTCCCATGGCTGGCGGGGGGTCAGGCAGGGCACAGGCAGGTGTGAGTCAGATGGAGGCGGCATCAGGTGCCGGCTGACGTCAGGGGGCCCCGGGGAGGTGTGCGGGGCTCCCCTGGGCAGGCCGGGGTGTGGAGCGCAGGCAGCGGGTGCCAGGGGCTGGTGTGGGTGCTGCTACCCCCCGCACACTGGTTTGGGGGTCCCCGGGTGGGAAATGTTCCGCCTGTGCCAGCTCTGGGAGCAGCGGTGGGGCCGGGGTGGTCCAGCAGCCTTGGGGGCCGCTGCCCGCCTTGGCGCTGCTGCCCACGGGAGGGTCCACGCAGGACCCGTGCCGGCTGCACAGGTGGTGCCGGGGGGGCTGTTGTGGCTGCGGCTGAGTGGTGGGGACAGGGTGCTGTGCCGTGGTGGGCACGTGTCCATCCCCAGCCGCCGCAGGCAGGGAAACGCAGGCAGAACCTGAGCCGTGGGGCAGGACGGGGGCCGTGTGCGCGCACACGCGTGTGCACACGCGTGCCCATGTGCATGCCCGCCGTCCTCTCCCGCCCCCTCGCCCCGTAACCTCGGTGTCCAGAGCTGCAGCGGCTCTTTCACGCCCACCTCTTCCTCTGCAGCCTCCGCCTGACACGCTCAGGGCTTTGCTGCTGGTATTTTTAAAACTGCTTTTCCCACGGCTTCTCAGAACCGGCCTCCGCGGGAAGGGGCTGTGGGGGAGCTGGGCCAGGGCTGGGGGCCGGGGGCGGTTGTGCTCTGCAGAGGTGCCAGCGCTGGGCTGGGGGGTGATGGGGTGCACAGGTCTGGGGGCCGCTCGGGACCCCTTGGCTGGTCCCGCGGCGGTGCCGGTGGGGGTGTGGGTGGGTGACGTCTGCCGGGAGCCGTGCACGGCGCCGCACGTGACGGGCTGGGAAAGCCAGTCCTTGCCGTGCCCTAGAATAGCTCCGCTGGGGGGGGCGGCGGTGGCGTCATCCCCATTAGCGGTGACCTGGTGTCCTGCCCACAGCCCTGCCTGTGCGTGAGCCCGCGCCCTTCAGCCGGCCGGGCTGGCGGGGGCGAGAGGCACAACCCCCCCCGGCAGCACACGCAAAGGCGCGGGGGGGGCACCGCGGCAGGGGGCTCGTGGCTGTCCCAGCCCCCCAGGATTGTGGGGGGATGCTCAGCAGAGCTGGGGGGGCTCCCCTGTTCCCCAGCACAGATGTCGAGTGATTTATGCGTCCGGGGGGGGCTGAGTGGTGTGCTGGGGGGGCAGCAGGTGTTGAGGATTGGTCCCCCCCGCAGCCTGGCCAGGGTCAGGCCCCTGCTCTTGTCTCGGCGCTGCAGCTGCTCCATCACCTGCCTGCAAGGGGACCCCGGGGGGACGGGACAAATCCTGCCTGCGCAGCCGATCTGCTGGGCTCCCCCCCCGGGCTGTATCTGGGGAGGGAAGGGGGGACATGTGCTGTCCTTTCCTTCCTTTCCTGCCTGCTGGCCCCGGGGCGCAGCAGTGGGCGCAGCAGTGGGCGCAGCAGTGGGCGCAGCAGGGACCCGGCGTGTCCTCACTTGTCCCCTCCCTGTCCTCCCGGTGAGGAGCTCGCTCCCCGTGCTGGGGGGCAGCCCCCTGCACCCCTCTGTGTGCTGGCACTGGGCTGGTCACAGAGCGCTGGCTCTGGCGGGTTCACCGCCGGGGGGGCAGGAGGGAGGAAAGTCCCCCCTCCCAACCCGCCACAATCAGCTGATGGAGTTGGCGCCGCGCTGAGGTCGCGCAGGGACGGTGGCCGCAGTCGCCTGCCAGGCTGCTGTGGCTGAGGGCTCGGGAAAGGGCTGTGGGACGGGGTCACCCCTGCGCCACCTTAGTGACCCATCCCGGCGACTGTGTGGCCCCGGTGAGACCTGTGGTGGCCACAGCCGTCTCCTTGCTCAGCGCCGGGGCCGCTGTGTGCGCCGGGGCCGCTGTGTGCGGTGGCTCGTGACGCGCCCGGGCTGACGGGTCCCTTCTCTCCCCAGGTCAATGATTTCTTGTCGGGCCGGTCCCCGCTGACCCTGGCCCTGCGCGTGGGCGACCACATGATGTTCGTGCAGCTCCAGCTGGCAGCGCAGCAGAGCAGCGGGCAGCTCCAGCACCGGCACGTCATCGCCAGCCGCGGCGAGGCGGGGGCCGCCGCCAGCCCCCACTGCCGGACGCTGCACGGCAGCCCCGGCTCCGGCTTCGCCCGCATCCCCGTGGTGCCCACGTGCCAGCAGAGCCCGGCCCCCAGCCCCGCGCCCGCCGCACCGGCCCCCCCCATGTACTGTAACACCCCCCACCCCGCTCCCGTCGCCGCCGGGATGTTCCGGTCGCACGGGGCCAGCGCGCAGACGGTGAACAGCAGCGTGGTCTCCTCCTGCTCGGAGGTGAGTTGAGCCCGGGGTGGTGCTGTGCGCTTCCCAGCCCTCCTGTGGCGGTGCCCTTTCCTGCCTCAGTTTCCCCACACATGGGGCAAGGGAGTTCCCCTGCCTGGCTTGCAGCATGCCCCCAGGCCGCGGGGAGGGCTCGGGGACAGCGTGCCATCCAGGCTCCTGCTGCGCTGGTCCTCAGAGCCCGCCTGTCCCCCAGCGGGCAGGACCTGCCTGCCGTGCTCTCTGCTGCCGCTTCCCTTTCCCTCTGGCACGGGGGGGTGACTGCCAGGACCCCCCGGGCCGGGGACACCAGTGGGGGTGGGACAGCTATAGGTCCTTTAGTCCCAGTAGAACTGGGGCTGGCGGTGCCTGCTGGTGGTTCTGGGGGCCCCGTGCCCCGCTGCTGACCCTGTGTCCGTCCCCCCCGCCCAGGTGGACTGTGGCACCCGCAGCAGCAGCTCCCCAGGCAGCAGCCCGGCCCCCCCCGCAGCACGGTCCCGCAAACCGGGGGCCGTCATCGAGAGCTTCGTCAACCACGCGCCCGGGGTCTTCTCAGGGACCTTCTCTGGTACGTGATGCTGCAGCAGAGGGGCTGGGGGGTGGAACATGGGAGTTTGGGGCGTCTGCTCGTCTCACATCCATCTCTTTTCCCCCCCCCACCAGGCACTTTGCACCCCAACTGCCAGGACAGCAGCGGGCGGCCGCGGCGGGACATCGGCACCATCCTGCAGATCCTGAACGACCTCCTCAGCGCCACGCGACACTACCAGGGCATGCCGCAGTCCCTGACGCAGCTGCGCTGCCAGACGCAGTTCTCCTCGCCCCCCGCCTCCCCGGACCTCGCCACCAAAACTACCTCAGAGCCGCTGCCGGCGGCCGCGGCCTCCCCGCCCCTGCACCCCGTCGTCCAGTGCCAAAGCCAGATCCGAATGTGCAAACCCAGCGGTGAGCCCGGCGGCGCCTCGCGGGGTGGGAGCTCAGCGGGGTTTGGGTTTGGTGTCCTCGGTCCTTCCGGTGGGTGGGGGTTTTGGGGGGCACCCAAACTCCAGCTCTTCACCCACCTCCCCGTTTGCAACCCCGGGGGGCGAAGGTGGGTTTGGGTGGGGGGGCTGGGCCCCACCGGTGGTTGTGGGGCGCACACCTGTGCGCGGCCCGAGGCCGGAAGGTGCCCGGAGGCGCCCGCCCCGGCCCCCCCGCGATTTGCTTAGAGAAAAGAAGTGAAACTGCCGGTGTGGCCGGGGGAGCCCGCCCTCCCCGCTGGGTTTTCTCTTCCTTTTCTCCTGGCCACGGGGGTTCCAGCCCCACTGAGCCCCCCAGACCCCCCCAGCCCCTTTGCATGCTTTTGCACAGATGTGAAATTCCCAGCGAGGGGGAGAGACTCCCCCAAACCTCCCGCCAGCCCCAGCGGTGCTTGTGGCAGGGCCACCCGTGTGGCTCCTTGTCCCTGACGGGACCGGCTGTCCTGCAGGGCCCCTGCTGCTCTGGGGGGCTGTGGGGAAGGGCAGCCCCCTGTGCCCCCCCCACCGCTGCCTTTAGCCTCCCAGAATCATTTAGTTTGGAAGAGACTCTCGAGGTGGAGTCGAACCGTAACCCAGCTCCGGCGCTAAACCGCGTCCCTTTGCGGTTGCAGGGGACCGCTTGCGGCAGACGGAGAACCGGGCGACGCGCTGCAAGGTGGAGCGGCTGCAGCTGCTGATGCAGCAGAAGCGGCTGCGGCGGAAGGCGCGGCGGGACGCGCGGGGGCCGTACCCCTGGCTGCCCAGCCGCAAGGCCGCCCGCACCAACAGCAACAGCAGCGTCTCCAGCGAGGGCAGCCTGGACCTGGACTTCGAGGACTCGGTCTGGAAGCCGGAGGTCAAGGCGGACATGAAATCCGAGTTTGTCGTAGCATAGACCCGTGCCCCTGGGGGGGCCCCGCTGCCCCCGCCCCGGCTGGCGGTGCTGTCGTTTCTGTTGGCACGGGCCAGGTCTCCTCTAGATTTGCCGTCTCCTGCGACCGGACGCCTCGGGGCTGACCCTGCCTGTGCCGGGGGACGCGTTTCACGGGGGCAGCCTCACCCCCCCCAGCTCGGTGGGGTTTGGGGACCTCCGGGGGGGGCGAGCAGGAGCTGCCGCCCCCTCCCACATCTCCCGTCGGCAGCGGGGGGGCCCTGGGGGATATGGAAGCTGCTGCTTTGCTGTGAAGAGGGGTGCAGCGGGATGGGCTCCGGCCCCCCAGCGTCCCCCCCCGCGCGGGCAGGGGGAGATGAAGTCTCTTTCGGAGGTGCTGGGGCCCCCCCCGGGGTTTGGGGGCCGTTTGTTTTCCTTCCCTTCTATATGTAGCATTGCTCAGCTGTGGGGCTGGGACCCCCCCGGGCGGGTGGGGGGACACACACGTGTGCCTGGGTGCCGCCAGCCCCGCTGCCGCAGCCGGGGAGGGGGGGGCTTTGTTTTTGGGGTGGGGGTTAGTTTTGTTTTTGTTTTTTGGAGGGAAAACAAATGGCACCTTCCCTCTGTGGCCGAGACCAACTTCCGAGTCGCTGGACTCCTTCCCACCCACAGCTTGGTTGGGTGGGTTTTCTTTTTTAACTTAAAGGAGAAGAAGAAGAAGAAAAAAGCAAGTTAAAAAATAATGAATGGATAAACCCAGTACCTGGTCATGGCTGCCCACAGGCCGTGGGCTAATATTTATAGACATTAATTACCCGACTGAGCCAATACTGACATAGTCTTGCATAGGCCGTAGAAATCCTTTTTCTTGTCCGACTTTGATTTTTTTTTTTTTCTTTTTTTTTTTTTTTTTTNGGGGGGGAGAGCGAGGCTTTCGGTCTTTAATATTTTATTTTTTATTTTTGAAATAAATTTGGGCAGTCTGGATGCACCTGTGCCTTTGCTGTCGCTGTTGGAGCAGGGGCTGGGCCCCTCATCCTCCTGTGCCCAGGGGCTGGGGTCCCCCCCCGGCTGCGGGGACGTGCCCAGACTGGTGTCCCCAGCCGGGGGGCTGCGCGGTGAACCCGGTCCCGTCCCACCGCTGCCCCGAGGCGCCGGGCCGGTTCCACCAGCCGAGCCGGGTGCCGGTGCCGGCCTCACCGGTCACCCTGCATCACCAGGGGGTGGGGGGTTGGTGGCCGCGAGGCTGCTGCTGCCGCCCCCACACCCCAGCTCGGTGCCCAGTGTAGTTGTGCCTCGGTTTCCCCAGCTTCACATTCATTTCCCCACGGCTTTTCCCCAGCCCGGGGAAGGTGACAATGCGGGTGGCCCTGGGGCCACTGTCACCACCATCCCAGCCTCTCTGCGTCCTGGGCGGGGAGTCTGGCCCGGTGAGGGATCCGGTGGGGCTTGGGGCATTGGCGGCCACTTGTTGCCACAGCTGGGGACAGCGCGGGCTCTGTGCTGTGCTCCTGTGCCTGGCACAGGGTGACACGGTGGCACCAGTACCCCAGGTCCCTGGCGCCGGGGGGGCTGGCAAAGCCTGGCCCCAGGGAAAGGGGGGCTGAGCTGGGGGGCTGTTCTTTGGGGAGGGGCCAGGAGCGTCCCACAGTCCATCGTGGACCCCGTGTCCCTGCCCCTCGCTCATGGCCCCTCTGCCACCTCCCTGCACCCCAGGGACTTGCAGGGAGAGCCCCTGGGGATGATCCAGAGCCCTGCAGGGGACCCCAGAGAGGGGGCAGGATTGCCCAGCTGGGGCTGGTGGCTCCTCAGGGGGACGAAGGGCCAGGGGGGCCCGGCCAGACCCCGACCCCGGGAGCCGCTGAGCGCAGGAGGAAGCGGGGCCGGGGGAGGAAGTGGCTCAGGTTCCTGCGGTGACTTGTGCCGCACCGGGCGTCCCGCTGCCAGCGCCGCGCTTTGACGTCATTTCGGGTAGAGCGAGCCCCGGGCCGCCCCCCCGACACCCCCGGCCCGTGCTGCTCGCGCCAAATTTGGCAAAGGGAAGAGGAGCCGCTGGCAGCACCGGGAGCACACGGCAGAGGCCTTTTAAGGCAATGGCTGCCTGGCTGGGACACACACGCACGCACGTGTGCGCGGTCGTGCCCCCCTTCTTGCACACGGGCACGTTCACCCGTGCAGAGGGGCACACGCAGGGAGCTGTGCATGGGGATGCGCACCCCAGCAGTCACGGGGGGGTGGTCCAGGGGGACCCAACACCCCTGCCCAGCCCGCGGCCTCAGCGCAGGGTTCAGGGGGAACTGGGGGAGCAGTGGGGCCGGTGGGCGCTGCAGGGCCGGCGGGCTGGGGTGTGAGCTGTGCATGGGTCCAGCTCCAAAGCCTGGCACAGCACGGCATGGCACAGCACAGCGCGGTGCGGCACGGCGTGGCACAGCATGGCACAGCACGGCATGGCACAGCATGGCACAGCACGGCGAGGCACAGCACAGCGCAGCACGGCATGGCACAGCACGGCGAGGCACGGCGCAGCACAGGCGGGTGCCCGCAGGAGGTGTCTGTGGCACAGCAGGAGACAAGCTGGGACACGGGACGCCGCATCGCGCCGCGCCACCGGGCTGACATCACCGCGCCTGAGGCCGGCAGATGCTGGTGATAAAGCGGGGGGGTCGCTGGCGGCAGGGTGAGGCCGGGCAGAGCCGCACTCACTGCCCAGCCCAGGCGTCCGGGTGCTTTGCGCCCCCTGCACCCCCTCCTGCCTCCTCCTCCTCCGCGGTGCCCCCAGCCCGGGCAGCACCCCGACCCCTGCCCTGGCACTGCCGTGGGGCCGGGCCCACGCTGGCGAGGTTGCTCCCATCCCAGTCCTCCCAGTATGGAGCAATCCAGCAGCGCCAGCGTCGCGCCTTTGGTGTGGTGCCCGCTGGGGGGGAGCATGGGTGTCACCCATGGGTGCGCGTCCCTGCACGCAGGGCCGTGTGTGGCGGGCAGGGGCGGCGCACGGGCGGGTGTTCGCAGGGGGGTGCTGGGGGTGCACAGGGGGAGGTGCTGGCGGGTGAGGGGGTGCACATTCCCCCACCCCTCACGGTGCTCCAGCCCAGGGCGATGATGCCCCGGCCTCCGACGTGTGCGGCTGCAGCTGCTGCCAGGGGAGCGGGTGCCCCCCAGTGCCCTGGGGTCAGCCCCAGGGTGCAGCCCACGGCCCGGTGAGCGCGGCAAACACCCGGCAAACACCCCGGGGTGGCCTCGGCCGCAGGCCTGCGGCAAATATTTGCCTTTGGCCATGCAGCCCTGCCGCGCTGCAGTGACCTGAGCTGCGGGTGGCAACAGGAGAGGGCTGGGAACCCCCAGGGCCCCCCACCCATCCATGGCCAGCGGGTGCGGGCGGGTTGGAGCGAGTGCCCCCCAGCCCAGCCCCCGCAGTGCAGGGTGTGCCAGGAAACACCCACGGCGGGCGAGCGGCTGGCGGCTCCCCCGGCCCTCCCGGCACACCCGTGGGCCCAGGCGCACACCCACAGCGCCGGCCACGGCCGCGGCCGTGCCGTGCACGGGGCACACGCCCGGCCCAGGCACGCACGGGGGCTGCACCGCAGCTCCTTGCACACCCAGACCCTTGCACGCCCACCCGCGGGACCGACACCCTGCAAACACGCGTGNAGGGGAGCGGGTGCCCCCCAGTGCCCTGGGGTCAGCCCCAGGGTGCAGCCCACGGCCCGGTGAGCGCGGCAAACACCCGGCAAACACCCCGGGGTGGCCTCGGCCGCAGGCCTGCGGCAAATATTTGCCTTTGGCCATGCAGCCCTGCCGCGCTGCAGTGACCTGAGCTGCGGGTGGCAACAGGAGAGGGCTGGGAACCCCCAGGGCCCCCCACCCATCCATGGCCAGCGGGTGCGGGCGGGTTGGAGCGAGTGCCCCCCAGCCCAGCCCCCGCAGTGCAGGGTGTGCCAGGAAACACCCACGGCGGGCGAGCGGCTGGCGGCTCCCACGGCCCTCCCGGCACACCCGTGGGCCCCGGCGCACACCCACAGCGCCGGCCACGGCCGCGGCCGTGCCGTGCACGGGGCACACGCCCGGCCCAGGCACGCACGGGGGCTGCACCGCAGCTCCTTGCACACCCAGACCCTTGCACGCCCACCCGCAGCACCGACACCCTGCAAACACGCGTGCACACACGCATGTGCACACGCGCCCGCTGCCGAGTGCAGCAGCACGTGCCCAGCCCTGCACCTCGTGGCACTGGGACCCCACGGCACTGGGGCCCCCACAGTCGCCTCCCGCTCGCTCAGCTGCTCCCAGGCTGTCGGGGGGGTGATCACTGCTCGGACTGGAGCCCCCAGCCCCATGGACCCCCTGGTGCCACTCACTGGGGCACCCGGCGGCTGCGCCCGGCCGCGGCTGCTGGTGGAAGACGGCGCTGGCACGGCTCTGCCAGACGCCGGGTGGGCGACGAGTGCCGGCGTGTCCCTGGCAGGAGCTGGGAACGCGGTGTCTGCCGGCAGCGGGGGTGAGCCCCGGCCCCCGCGCAGGGGCTGCAGACGGCGTCCCCGCCGCCCAGCTCTGGGGGCACCCACAAGGGCTGGGGCACCCATGGGTGCACCCTGGGCACGGCTGTGGGGTGCAGAGCCCCCCGCGCTGGGCCCCGTGCTGCCGTGGGGCTGGGCTGTGTGGGGCGTGGAGGCGGCGGGGAGGCCGGGGCAGGAGCTGCCGGCGCAGGGACGGATCCTGGAATTAAAAACATTCCAGGAACTGACTTTGAACCAGATAAAATAACAAGCGCTGCAAGGAATGTCTCACCCCACCCCCCGGCTGGCCCCGGCCAGCCCGGCCCCACAGCGCTCCTCCCGCCCCACAGCGCTCCCCAAAGCCGCCCTCGTCCCCACACATGTCCCTAGGCCCTTGCACACGCGTGTGCACACAGAGCACGTGGCGACGTGCGTGTGTGTGTGTGTGCAGTAGGTGCACGCGCCTGCAGCCCGGCTGCCGTGCTGGTGCACGGGGGATCCGGGGGGGCCCCCAGGGTACGGGCTGTGCACCCCACGTGCAGCGAGGGGCCCCCGGCCCCTTCCGTGGGTGCGCCCATGCAGCCCGTGTGCCAGCAGTGCATGTGCACGCATGTAGGGGTGAACACAGCCGTGCACACAGGCGGGTGCACACACCAGCCCTCCGCTCTGTGTCCCCCGGCTCCCTCCCAGCCGGGTGGGGGTGCAGAGGGTCCCCCCCTGCGCTGCCCGGCCCCTGCAGCCGTGGGGCCTCCCCGGCCCCCCCAGCCTGGCCCGCGGCCGGCGGCAGCCCAGCGTGCCTGAGCGGTGAAATCACGGGGCCGCGGCGCCCGGGGCACGGCGCCCAGCCCGCTCCCCGGGGACCCCCCGGCCTCCTCCCACCCGCTGCCCCGCGCTGGGCGGGGGTTGCACTGGGGTCCCGTCCCACCGCTGCACCCCGAGGCCACCGCGCTGTGCTGGGAACCGGCACTGGTCACACTGGGAGTCCCAGTCTGGCTGCTTCCCCTCGCCAGCAGCAAAGACCCCGAACCTCACCCCCACCTCATGGGAACCCCCCCAGATGCATCTCCCACCTGGAGGTGTTGTGGGAGGGGACACAGGCTCAGTCCACCCCCCCAGCTGTGTCCCTCAGAGGACGGTGCTTAAATGCCCCTGTGACACCCGTGTCAGCGTGGGGTGACCCCAACCCTGCAGCCCGTGCCGTGGGGTCCTGGCCGTGGCCGGGGGGGCTGCAGGGCCGGGACACCGTGCTCCTGGGCAGCGCGGTGGGGCCAGCGGGGACACGGGGGCCCAAGGGCAGTGCCGGCGCGTCACCGTGTTTACAAGGACCTCGAGGAGCCCTCGTGACGTCCACACCGGCCCTGCCAGGTGGCACGGTGCCACCACCGCTGCGCATCCCCCGGCCACCGCTGACATTTTTGGTGCTGGCGTGGGGCCACCTGGCCCCCGGGCTGTGGTGGCACCGCGGGGGGCACGGAGTCGTGTGTGTGTGCCCCCCCCCGCCGCCAGCCGCTGTGCCGAATGAGCAGATGGGGCGTGCGCGGGGCTATATATAGCGGTGGGACCCACAGGTAGAGATGCGTCAGCACACGAGTGACGCAGCCTCGGCGAGCAGGTGACACTCGGCCTCGCGGCGCCGCAGCCAGAGCCCTGGGGGCCACGGGGGCCCCCCCGACCCTCCATCCTCCACAGACCTGGGTGCACACGGTCCCTTGGGGTGCATAGCTTGGCTCTCCATGGTCAGGGCTGCGTGTGTCACTGTGTGTGCCCACACGTGTGTGCCCACATGCGCGCAGCTGTGTCTTGGCGTGTGCCGCTGCGTGAGTGTCCGCACACATGTGGCCACCGCCGCACCGTGTGTGTCTGAGTCCCTGTGCATGTGTCACCGTATGTCCCCATGTGCGTCACTGTGTGGCCCCGCGTGCAGGGCCGTGCTGCGTGGATCAGCACACGCCTGTTGCTACGTGTGTGTACCCACGTTGCGTGTGGCCCTGCGTGTTTTGGTGCAGCACACGCTTTGCGTGTGTGGCCGTGGCGTCTCGGCGTGTGTGCGTGGCCGCGGTGGCCGGGGGTGACTCAGCCCCCAGGCAGCCCAGGAATGCCCCCTCCCCGCAGGAGCCAGCCCGCCTGTTGCAATGTGGTTTCCTCCGCTGGTCTGTGCCGGGAACGGGCCGTTCTGGGGACGATGACAACCAGGGCTGACCCAGACCCTGCTGGGAAGATAAGGCGGTGCCACCCGCCCCATCCTGCCTTCTGGGAACCGCCTTATCGGGAGGAGGTGGGGGGCGAGGGGGGGGTCTGGGCAGGGCTGCACACCCCGGCCTTGCGGCTGCCGGGGAGGGGGCCCGGAGGGGCCAAGGCTGACCCGGGGAGCCCCCGCTCTGACCAATGCACTCCACAGCCTACCGGGGCTGGGGCAGCCTGGGGGTGGCGCCCCCAAGAGCCCCAGCAGCAGCCCCTACCCATGAACAGGGCCGCCCCTCGGGGTGCCCAGGCCAGGGCTGCATGGTGGGGGGGACCAGCTTTGGGGGGCTGCTCCCTGCAGGGCTGGGGGGGTTCGGCCGCTTCGTGTGTGCGGGACCCACGCCAGACGCTGCCGCGGGATCGCACCGCCGATTCCCCTTCGCCCGCCTGATCCAGGCCGGATCTTCCCTCCCGCCGGCAATCTGGACCCCCGCCCCGCTCGGGCGGAAAAGCCCGGCCCGGATTCTCGAGCAGCGGAGCGGGATGGCGCCGGACGCCCCAGCTCCCCCCGAGGTCCCCCCGAGCCCTCGGTGCTCGACGCGGCTCAGGGCCGGGCAGGGCCGTGGGACGCTGCGGGGCGGAGCGGGGCTCCGGGCTCCAGACCCCGCTCCAGGTTCAACTCCGCTCCGGGCTTTCCGCCCCGCCCCGGCTCCGCTGGCTCGTTCATTCATAGATCGGCCGCGCGCTCCCGGCCCATTCATTCCCGGCGGCGCGAGGGAGGCCGGTTCCCATGGCAACCGCCCCGTTCCCGCAGCCTCGGCTGCAGCGCCGCCCCCCTGCACACACGGGGGGGCCGGGCCGGGGACCCCGGGGCTCTGCCGCAGCTGGGGGGGCTGTGCCGGGGGGCCCCTCGTTTGCACGGCTGTAGCGGCCGGGGGCTCCCCTGAGGCTCCTGCCGGCTCGGCCGCCCCAATGCCCGGGCAGCCCGAGTCGCCCTGACCCCCACCCAGGGCGGCTGCCACGTCGGCGCGGGGGGAGAAACCCCACCCAGGGCTGCGGCAAGAGCCCTGCCCTGCGCTCGCCAGGCCCGGGCGGTTTCAGTCATGGGCCGGGCTTGGCACAGCCTGAGCCCCCCCTGGCTCTGTGGTTGTGGTGCTGAGCTGCAGCTCTGCAGAACTGAGCGCAGCCCCCCAGCGCGGCAGGGAGCCCCCCAGGGCACGTGCTGTGGCGGGTCCTGCCCTGTGCTGTGGGTGCGGCGAGAGCCAGCGGGCCCCGCGGTGGCTGTGGGTGCCAAAGGTGTGAACGGCCCGTACCCGCCCCAGCGGCGGCAGAGGGGGCGCCCAGGTCCCGTCTGCAAGGGTTGGTGCAGGTCCCGTGTGTGCACATCCCCGTGTGTGCACATCCCCGTGTGTGCACGTGCACGCGTGCGCACCCACAGCTGCGTGTGCGGGGGGGTCTGTGCAACCCCTGCATCTGCAGTTCTGCTGCAGCCATCCCTGCAGCCCAGCTGCAGCTGCACGGGAGCTCAGGCGTTCACGGGAGCTCAGGCGTTCACGGGAGCTGCAGGCACAGGTCGTGCAGGGTCCCTGTGTGTGGTGGCACGAAGCTCAGGGCTGCAGCGTGGGCACGGGGTGAGCTGGACAGACCTTCCTGACCACCTCTTCTGCCTCTCCAGGCACCTGGAGCGAGGAGCCGCGGCCACGGGTGTGGGAGAAGCTGCTGCTCGTTTCCCACCTGCTGTTCCAGCACCGCAGGTGGGACCCAAGGTCCAAGCGTGGGGGGTAAGTGCCACCAGCCTGCGTGGGGCAGGGCCTGAACGCTTGCACAGTCGCACTCGTGTGTCTCTTGCACAGATGGGTTCTCCTGCAGTTTGGGTTTGTGCATGTTGAGGACATGAGCAGATGAGAGCATATATGTGGATGCACATATGTACTGGTGCTTATTGTGCTCCTGGGCATGTCAGCACACGAGGCCACGCGTGTGCCACCACTGCCTGCCCGTGGTTGCTCGCCGGTGTCACCCTGTGCTGGGCCGCGCACACGCGCGTGTCGGGGGTTGCCCTCACATGCAGGCCTGCGCGGTCCTGCACGCCGGGCCCTGCTGTCTGACTCACGGCTCGCAGAGGAAGCTGTGACTCAGTCCTGGACTCCTGCCGCTCCCCACCCCCCGGCCCGGCCGTCGCAGCCACGTGGAGCCTGCAGGACCCGGGCTGTGGGGGGACGCTGCTGGGGGCTGGGGCTCCCCGTGGGGCTGCGGGGAGCAGGGCTGGGGCACATGCCCCTCCCTGGGCTGCTGCAGGGACCGTGAGGTCCTTGTGTGGCCGTGGTGACCCCAGTGCCTTCGGGTGCGCAGCAGGAGGCAGCCCTGGGCTCGTGGGCTGGCACCGTGCGCTCCCCGACTCCTGCCCTGCACCGAGCCACCGCTGGCACCGGGCTCTGCAGCTGCCGGGGTCCGGGGTGCAACGGCGTCCCCCAGGCAGCACTGCAGACCTTGGTATGGGGTGGGTGCTGGTGGCTGCGCGGAGGGGGTGGTGCCGCGGGCGCTGTGCTGGCAGTGCCGGCGCTGCCCAAGGCGCTGTGCCGCGGCACGGGCACCTCTGTGAGTCAGCGTGAGGTGGAGCTGCTGCCCCCTCCCCGCTCGCCCTGTTCCCAGGCCCCACTCGCCAGAATCGCTTTCGCAATGACTGGGGCAACCACCCCAGCCCTTCCCTGCAGTGCCCGGCGCTGCTGAGCTCGCCTGGCCCCGTGCCCCGCAGATTGCCCACGCTGCCCCGGCACGGCTGCTGCCGCAGGCTCCGGCCAAATCCCCTAACACTGCCCCTCATGCCGCCGGGCACCGCAGCGTTCACCCTCCTGAGCAGAGCCCGTGCATCCCTGCGGGGCCATGGTCCCCTCTGCGGGGATGGGGTCTGCCCGGTGGCACCGGCGTGTCCTGGTAGCGCTAGCAGGGCTGGAGCCGGCCGCGAGTGCCCGCGGAGCCGCGTGAGTCAGCGCGGGCAGGTGGGGAGGCGCGGGGACGCGCAGCGATCCGGGAATGACTCATCTGCTCAGCAAACAAACAGGAGAGCCCGTGTGAAGCTGCGCTTCCTCCGCGCCCCGGCTGCCGGGGGAGCCGCCGGTGCCCCCCGCGCCACCGAGACCCCCAGGGTGGCAGCGGCATCAGGAGCCGCCGCGGAGCTGCAGCCACATGTGCAGCCGTGCAGGCGGCATCAGCGGCACTGGGGGTTGGTGCCTTGGAGGGCACGTGCCTGGGAAAGGGGCAGCAAAGGCGGTGCCAGGCAGCGGGGACGAGGGGACCGAGGGCGGCGAGCGGTGGCCAAGGAGCTCGGTGGGAGCCAGGCAGAGCCCCCCATGGAGCACTGCAGCACCGGGACGTCCAGAACAGGGGAAAAAGCCGCGCTCGGCCAGGGGCTGTGGAGGGTAAAGAGGCTGAGTCAGGGGATTAGGGAGCTGCCAGCCCAGCATCCATCCCAGCAAAACCATGGAAGAGCTGGTCCAGGCCTTGATTAATAAAACACTGGAGCGCAACAGCACGGCCCTGCCGCCAGCCCGCTGTCCCCGGGACTTCGGATGAGGTTTTATTTCCAATCCCCATTTTTCAGAAGTCAGCAAGTTTCCGGGCGCAGCGAGATCTCGTCTGGGCCGGCAGCCGGGTGTCCCGGCTTCGGCCGGGAGGGGAAGCGCAGCCGGTCCCCGGTGGGCACCGTGCCCTGTGGCTGGCAGGACAAGGGTCCCGGATCCGGGGGGGAGTGAGCGGGCACTGGTGGGGCTGGGGATCCCCAGACACCTGCTGTTCTCCCTGGGGTGAAGGTGCCTTTGTGGGAGCCGCGGTGGCCGGGCGGGCGCCTGGCTCCGGCTGCCGGGGATTTCCCGGGTCCGGGCTCACCTGGGCCGAGGCCACGCGGCCGCTCCCTCGGCGGGTGCTCGTAAAACCCAACCGTCCCGGCTGGGCTGCCGGGGCTGGGGTCAGCCACCCCACCCCTAGCGGGGCTGTGGCCGTCACCGTCACCACCAGCGAGTCCCAAGCGTGACCCGGGGCCCTGTGCACAGACGCGTCCTTGCCAGCGTGGCCAAAAATGTCAGGAATGTTTCGTGGTGAGGCTGGAAAAAGGGTTATTCACTTACTGGATTTTTATTTTTTTTTCCTCCTTTTTGCTCTTTTCCTGGCTGCGCGCTGTGGGTTGGGCCGGCGGGCGCGGGTGTGAGCGGGCGTGCGATGAGCCGGGTGTGACGGGGCTGGGGAGGGCTGTGAAAGTGCTGAGCTGGTGTGAACCCGCCGTCCCATCTCCTCCTCTGCAGCCCTTCCTGGAAGCGGCTGCGGGAACGGCCCCGCCGGCTGCAGGCGTGGGCAGTTGTGCCCGTCCCCGCGCCATCGGGGCTCCTTGTCCCGCGGGGACAGCCCTGCACGTCCCCCGAGGGTCCCCAGCCCCGGCGAGGGGCGGCGAGCAGAGCAGGCACTGAGGCTCGTGGACACAAGGTGTTGCTGGCAAAGCTGTTTCGTCTTGGGGAATTTTTTGCTTAATTTGTTGCCAATTAACTCAAACTCATCACTGATTTGGGTCTTGAGGAAGAGCAAAACATAAACAATTCAACAACCGCTTTGGTAAACACCTTTCCCACCCCTGGGTCTGGCTTGTGCCCCCGTCCCCCCCTCGTCTCAGCCGCTGTTCTCGCTGTGGCTGCGCCCGCCCATCCCGGCTCCTCCGGTGGGTGACGGGGACAGGCGGTGGCCTCTGGCGGACAGTGGCTCCTGCCTCCCCGGCGCTGCCCGTGTGCCATCCCGGGCACAGGGACGTGCCGCTGTCCCCGCTCTGCTCTTTGCCCCTTCCCAGCCTGCCTGAGCCGTGACCCATCCGGCAGCCGCGTGACGCCAACGTGCCAACCTCCCCGTCACCGGGGCCCGGCAGAGCCTCCGAGCGCGGGCAGACGCCGAGTCAGCACCGTGCCACGGCTGGGCCGCGTCCCCTGCACGGCTCCCTGCGGATGGTGCCGAGCCGTGGTGCTGGCAGCACACATAACACCGAGCCCTGGTGCCAGCAGAGCTGTTCGGGGACGCCCGGTCCCGTGGCACAGCTGGGGACGTCACCATGCCGGCGTCCCTGTGCCCCTTCCCCATGGCGGCAGCGGCGTGTCCTGCCCGGGGCCACGCGCTGAGTCAGGGACGGGCTGAGAGCGGAGTCGGGTGCCTTGACTCACCGGCTGCGTTCGCAGTGCTGGGCAGCACGTCCCTGGGGAGGGGACACGGTGGCCCTGCCCCCCCCCCCCCATGTTAGCCCCTTCCCACCACCCCAGAGCGAGGCAGAGGGCCCAGGAGTGACAGTCCAGGCTCTCCTGCATCAGCCCTGGCCGCCTCTGGCTGCCACCACCCCCAGCTGTGCCTCTCTGGTCCCCAACAGCCCCCGGTGCCTGCAGGGGGGCCGTGGGGCCGGGAGAGCCTTGGGGAAGGTGTGGGGGGTACAGCCAGACTCCCCTTGCACACGCGTGTGCACAGCGCGGCCCCCACCACGCCTGCACGTTGGCCTTGCAAGCAGGCACGGCCCCCTCCTGCACCCTGCCTCCTACAGCCCCCCGGCCGCCCGTCTGTCCGCTGTCTGTCCCCCGTCTGTCCCTGCCAGCTCCCAGCCACCCCCCGCTTCCTCCCGCCTCGCCGGGAGCGTTTTCCCGCAGCAGCTCCATTGATAAATCCGGAGCGTTGCCACGGAGACGCTGCGGCGGGCGCAGCGGGCGCAGCGCTGCGGGGCGGCTGAGCGCGTGTGTGCTTGCACATGCATGTGGTTGCACACGCGTGTGCACAGCAGGGGCCTGGCAGGCAGTGTGTGTGCAACGGCCCGGTGTGAGCCGGCCCTGTGCAGAGCGTGCACAAATGTCTGGAAGCAACACGTGTGCCCTGCGTGTGCACGTGTGCACAGCTGTGTGTGGGGGCCGGTGGCAATGTGGGGGGACAGAGCCGGCAGCTGGGACCCCGGGAGCTGTTGGGCTCCTCTTCTGTGAAAGAGCCTAAGGCCACCAGCCCCAGTGGGGAAACTGAGGCACAGGGACAGCGTGTGATTCATCCTGCAGCAGACAGTCACTCGGGGACAAGAGGAGAGTCACGCTGCCACCGCCTCGGACCGCGGGCTGCATGGCTGTGGGTCTGCTGCACGTGTGTTCCTGTGCACGCGTGTGCACGGTCCCATGCTGGGTGCTGGGCCCGCAGGGTGCTTGGGGACCCGGCGCTGTGCTGTCACTGCCCAGTTTGCAGTCCGGAGCCACGTGCCACCTGGGAGCTGGGGGCACACGGACAGGACCCCCGGCATGGGGTGGCAAGGGGTCATCGGCGTGGTGGTGGCACCGCGGGGACACGCGTGTGGCGCTGGGCAGGATGGGTGCCGTGCGTGTAGCATGGCTGCCCTCTGCTGCCACTGCCACGGCAGTGCTCAGCACCCTGCGGCACCGCGGCACCCATGGGCGCAGGGCCCCGAGGGACCGCGGGTGGCTGGGCCGGCTGGGGACAGGAACGGCCACCCGGGATGGGGGATGTCCTCAAAGAGAGGTGGCTGGGGCACAGATGGAGCGTCGCGCTCCTCCTGCCGTGCAGGGAGCTGTGCCCGAGGGGACACGGGCACCGGGAGCCGGGACACGCCGCGGCCCATGAGCACCGCTCCTGCTGGCCCGGCCGAGCCCGTGGGGAGTGGGTGCTGCTGGAGCACGGGGGGGGCTTAGGAAAAGCAGCTCCCCCGAGCCCCCGGCAGCTCGTGGGCCCCGCTGTGGGGCTGCACCGCACCCCTGCATCGCCCCACGCTGAGCAGGGCAGGGAGCGGGCTGCAAATCACCAGGGTGGGGCAGGTTCCCTCGGCCCCCACAGCTGCCGTGGGGCAGGGAGGGTGCAGCCGTGGGTGACGTGGGGCAGGGTGGGGTGCCGTGGGGCAGCTGCTGTGGGCTGTGCACAGCGCGGTGCATGCAAACCCCCCACCCTCCCCACACAAACTGCTGCGGGTGCCCGGGGGTCAGTGGGTCCCCAGCAGCTCTGCAGGGGCAGCTGCTGGCCTGTCCCCCCACGTTGTCACTGCCCCGCTTTCCCCCTCCTGCTGTCCCCCCCTGCTGTCCCCTCATTGCTGTCCCCCCCTGCGGTCCCCTCGCAGCCCCTGCCCGCAGCGGCCCCTGCGCAGCGCGGGGGGGGCGAGTGCAGGAGCCGTGGGCGTTAGAACAGGAACCGCAGCCCCCGCTTCCCGGATCTCGCTGCCTTTTTTTTTTACATTTTTTTTCCAAAACACTCAGGGTACGGGGGGGGAGCCCCTGGGGCCAGCAAGGGGCTGCTGCTCCCAGCCCCGCATTTTTTCCGGCACCCGCATGACCCCTTGCACACAGGTTGGGCCCCCCACTCTGTCCCAGCCCACAGCCCCCCAACCCTGGGGGGGCGTCTGGTTTGGATCAGCCCCGTCCTCCAGAGGGTTGAATTTGGTGGGGCTGGGGAGACACCCCCACACCACCCCCGGCCACGGTGCCCCCCTTTGTCTGCAGAGCCGCCTGCGCCGAACAATAGCGGCCCCCCTGCAGCCCCCACGCCAGCAGGGAGGGGGCTGCAGAAATGCTACTAAAAATGAAATATCCCCCTCTCCCCCCCGGCAGCTGGGACGTGATTCCCCGGCAGCTGGGAGGGATTCAGCAGCACCGCTGCTGGTTCAGGGCTTTTAAAGCAGCTGGGGAGGGGGCCGGTTTCTGTCCCCGGTGGCTCCCGGTGGTCCCAGCTGCTCCGGGGGTGTCGGGGCCGGGGTGGCCCCTGCTGGGTCCCATCCTCTGCTTTGGGAAGCAGGTCACGTCCCGCTCCAGCTCGATGCCGGGGGGGCTCGGCTTTCTGGGGCAGCGCCGGGCGGTTCAGCAGCAGCCGCTGCGGCTTCCCAGCGCGTTTGGGGCCCGGGGAAGATTCCCAGCGCGTTCGGGGCTCGTTGTGGCCCGGGGAGGAGGGCTCGGCCCCCAGCGCTGGGGTAGAATCTGGTGACCCGCGCTTAGGGTGAGGCGGATGCGGCGCTAAGTGCAAAGCTGAGGGATGCTGGGGTCTGCCAAGCTCCCCCAAAAATCTCCTGGCTCCAGGAATCACTCCCCCGCCCCCGGCGGCTGTGCCGGGCTGGCACCAGCCCCTGCGATGCCAAAATCCAGCTTTTCCCGGCAAACACCCGGCTGCCCGGGCAGGCGCGGTGCTGCTGGCGGCGGAGCCGGTGCCTCTACCTGCCCTCGATCCCATCGGCTGCTGGGGAGAGCAGGGGAACCTTCCCAACCCGTTTCCCTGCCCTAAGGGGAAAAAAAAGAGCAGGAATCGCATGACTCGGAGCTTCATGAGAGGCAGCGCGGGGAGAAAGTGACCCAGACGGCCAAGAATCTGCTCCGCTGGCGTTTCTGGTTCCTGCTCTGCGGCGCGGGGAGAGGTTGGGTTACAGCGGGAGGCACCGCGGGGGACGGCGCAGGATGAGCTCATGCCAGGGAACCTTCTGGGCTCCAGAAACGTCGATGCTGCAGTTCAGGGGTTTCTGCAGCCGCGGCTGTTCCCGCAGAATCCCGGCTCACTCCGCTGCCTTGGTAGCGATAAAACTGCTCGGGAGGGGCCGCGCGTCTCTGCGGGTGATTTATATTCATTCGCAGGGACACGGCAGCACACGGGGACGTGCTGACGAGCAGAGAGGGGGACAAGGGGTGTCCAGGGGAGCCCTGGTGCAGGGAGCTGGAGCAAAGGCTGCCTGAGGGGCCCAGGGGTGTGGAGAGGCTCCAGTTTCCCCGCGCACGCAGGCCGGCTCACCACGGTGCATATTTCATCCCTTTTTGGGGAGAGATACAGCATTCCAGGCAGTTTTTTTCCCTGAGGACTGGATAAAAACCTTCCTGCGTCCCCAGCCCTCCCTGCATGGGAGGTCACTCGGTGTTTGCACCGTGGAAATTTGTTTGTTGTCTCCTTGAGTAGCATCTCCTGACCTTAAGAGCTCCGATGCTGCAAATACTCTTAGATGATGATTAATGAGAGCTTATATAACCGCGATGTGTCCTTAATACAGCCGGTGGGTTGACAGGAGCGAGGGTGGGCAGGGAAAACGCATAGCTCTGGCTGCTGCTGCTGTTTCCACCCCAGAAGGAGCCGTGTTTTGCGTGGGGGGAGCCTGGCAGAGGCAGATCCCTGCTGGAAGGGGCAGCAGCCGGGGCAGAGCTCACCCCACCGCTGCTGCGGCACCAAACCGAGTTGGCTGTGGCACAGCCGGGCTCTCCGGCACGGCAGAGCTGGGAGGTGAGAGGTTTTTATGCATGTAAAGCGTCGCTACGTAAGCAGCGGCTGTAACGTCAGCGCTGATGCCTGCAAAGCTGGTAACGCCAGGAGAAAAGGGCACAAATCCCGCGGCAAATGCCAGATCGTGGCCCACGCGTGGTGATGAGGCTCTTGGCGCCGGTGACGGCAGCGCCGGGGAGAGGCACCGGCTCTGCAGGAATCCTGGTGTTTTCCAGATGTTCCTGCGGGCCCCAAAGGGGATCTGGAAACTGCAGCTGCTGCAGAAGCAAATGACAAGAGCTGGTGATGCCACAGCCCCCCGAGAGCCCGGGGACACGATGACGGGAGGCTCAGCTGTGCTCTTGTCACCAAATGTCCCCAAAGTGCATCTGGGGACAGGCAGGGCCCCGCGGGCACCGCGGTGCTGTGCCGGCGGTCAGGCTGCAGACGGCTCCTCAACGTGGGTCACAGCAGCAGGATCTGGGGGGCCACGGCAGGGCCTCTGCTGTTGTGCACCCCCAAAGAGCTCTCACGATCTTCCAGTCGTTTCGGAATTCCAGCTCCACTTGGGCAGGTGTCGATGGTGCAACAGCAGAGGGTTTAGTTTTCCCTAATCTGGCTGGGGAGCACGGCTAAATCCCTGATAAAACGTCTTTTCGGTGCCAGTTACATGGTTGCCGTGGTTACCACACGCTATTGTCACCATCTCCCCAGCCCTGGTGCACCGGAGCATTGTGCTGGCCTCTGTCCCCAGACGGGGTGTTTTTGGTGCGCTTTGGTTCTCACCGTCCTTGCCGGGGAACCCCCCTCTGCCTCACGGCGCCACGTCCAGCCCTGATTTCCCGCGGATTTCGGCAGGCCCTGCCGCGGACCTGAGCCCTCCGCTCGCCGTGGCTTTGTCCTACAGCTCGGCAAACCCCGGGCGCAGGAACTCGAGGAGGAAAATGCAGCAGCAACGCTTCTTGCCATGGCAACGGCCTGGTTGCGTCAGGGCTCTTTTTTCACACTGCAAAGCGGGGTAAGCAACTCCCTCCGGGAAAGCAGTGAGAGAGAAGGGAATGGTTTTTGTTTTGTTTTGCTTTTTTTTTCCTGTGGGCTTTGGGTCCTGATGAAGCGCCGGCGTTTTCACCATATTCGGTCACTGCAGCCGCAGGAGGGTTTGCTCTAGTGACACAAATCATGCGCGTTATGTCTCGTTGCTTAATTAACAGCTGTAACAACCTGCAAAATCTGCAGGGCGAGCGTCCTGCTGGGGCTGCTCCCAGGTTTTGGCTGTGGCTCCGTGTCGAGATGTTCCATACAGGGTCTGTCATAGAGCCCAGGGCACGACCTGCTGCCTGCGCTGGGCTGAGGGGACATGGGCTGAGGGGACACGGGATGAGGGGACACGGGATGAAGGACACGGGATAAAGGGACATGGGATGAAGGGACATGGGCTGAGGGGACACAGGATGAAGGGACATGGGCTGAGGGGACACGGGATGAAGGACACGGGATGAAGGGACATGGGATGAAGGGACACGGGCTGAGGGGACACGGGATGAAGGGACATGGGCTGAGGGGACACGGGATGAAGGACACGGGATGAAGGGACATGGGATGAAGAGACAGGGACTGAGGTGACACTGTTTTCAAAACCCCCGCCCTGCGCTGGCTGTGCATGAGGACTTAAAAGAACAATCAAAACCCAGTGTTTGTCCCTGAACGTTGGCAGGAGTGATGGTGGCACCGCGCTGCTCCTCCCCTCTGGCGTCCCCGCGTCTGTCCTTGTCACTCAGAAAATGGCTCCGTGCGTCAAGGTCACTTCATCCGCCCTCCTCGCCGAGCAGGAGCACTCGCGTTGACGCGTCTCTTGTTTAATCAGAATTCCGCGCCGCGAGCTCGGGGCTGGGCTCTCTCCTTCCCTCCTGAAGGACAAAATAATTGATTTGCAGTCGCTAACGGCCGACGAGCCTCCTGGACCCCACAGCCCCGCGCAAAACCAGGGAGAATTTGAGAAATAACCCAGGCTTTGCCAGTAATTCAAACAGGGTTTGAAATTAAAATACCCTCCTCAAATCAGGAAGCAGTGTTTTCATTTGCATAGAATATTCTACTACTTTATCCTACTACTCGGTTTCATCTTGTTTTTAACTATTGCTCTGACATATTATGAGTGTCGAACATTCTCCTTTATCGCAAAACATATCAGATACATTTAATTATATCTATATATAATGTATACTATCATTATTCAACGTTGTTAATTTGCTCTCAGGACTGGAAAGTGAGTTTTTTCACAGCAAGAAAACAATAATAACAATAATATTAGATTGGCAGCTCATCACTATTGTTTTTTTACATGGTTCCCAGCACTTTGGTGCTGTTCTGAGCCACGAAACACCGATTTGTGTGTGCGCAGCCACCGAATTTCCTCCGTATTTCATCATTTCTGAATGCGCTTGTGTACAAAACAACCTTTTTTTTTTACATCCCCAAAGGTACAATAACAAATCGGAGAGGAAAAGTGTGATTTTGTTGCTCCGCGGGGCAGCGGACGGGTCCTCGCTGCCGTTTCAGAACAACAGCGGGCAGGTTTCTTTGCGGTTTCTTTTTACTGTGTCTCAGGCCTCAGTCAGGAACTGAACCGTGAGATCTGCAACAAAACAGCCCTGATTTCAGTAACTCCGGCCTTCTGTGCGCCTCTTCCTCTCAAACATTTAAAAATACTGTTCTGTGCTTTGAAGGCGAGTTTGTAGTTATTGTAAGAAAAACTGGAAAATTTTATTTTCAGGGCTTTTTAAACCCGACGTGCTCCCCTTGCAGAGAGACGTTTATCTTCGCCAGGGAGTTTCCTCTTTCAATAAGGAAGTTTTTAGCGCTGAAGACATTCTCACCTTAGAAAAACCTCAGAGTGTGCTTTCAAACACCTCAGAAAATGGGCTGAGTAAAGTCTTTTTGTTATTATTTTTTAAACAAAGCCATTGATGCTTTAGAAACAGCGCCAGGGCTGCTTTTTCCGCGCATTGTGCCACGCTCTCCCCGCACGCACGGGGCGGATGTAGGAAATCATCATCTTGCTGATGGAACAGGGAGTTACGAGTGTGACCGCCAAGGCCTAGGGAGAGGTGGGGACAGGCGACACCTGAGGGAGTCGCTCACAGGGAGGGGACAGCGGGAAGAGCGAGGCCGGGCCGGCAGCGCTCGGCGCCCAAGATGGCGGCGGCGCCTCAGGCGGCCCCTTTGTCTGCGGCGGCCGCCGCATCGCCGGGAAGGGCGCGAAACTGGGGCAGCGCGGACACGCCCCCCCATTGGCGCACCGCCCGCCGGGAGGGCGGGGCGGGAGCGGCCGCCGGCCAATCAGCTGCCTCCACTTCCTTTCCTCTCACAGGGGCTCTCCCGGCCAACGGGCTCCGCGCTCCCGACCAATCCGCGCCGCGCTCGGCGCCCCGCCCTCACGTGGGCGGAGAGGGCGGGGCGGGGGGGAAATGCGGCGTTTTTGTTTTCGCTCCCTCCTCCCCTCGCCCCCGCGGGGCTCATGAATATTAACAACATCCAGGCCAATCAGGTGAGGCAGCGGTGGCAGCGCTTCGGTGGCGTCACTAGCCCCGCCTTGCAGCGGGGTTCATCTGCATATTCATGAGGTGGGCGGGGTCCAGCGCGGGCGTTTATAAGCCGCCGCCCCGCCAGCCTCAGCGTACATTGCGCTGAAGCTTTGAAGTGTTGTGTGGATCCCCGCACCTCCAGGGCACCGGTAAGGCGCCTGCCGCGGTGGGCGGGCTGCGGCCGGGTTAGGCCGGGGAGGCTCAGAGCGGCAGAACGAAAGGGAATATGTCTTAGGAGCTTGAGGGCCTGCTGTTTGGGGGAGTCCGGAATGGGGCGCTCGCTCCGCGGCACGGGTGTTTTCCGCAGCCGGGGGGGGAGCACGGCGAGACTGTCCCGGCCATGTGTGGTGTGTGGAAAGGAGGCCGGGGAGGGTTAAAATGTGCCCTCAGAAACAAAATGGCGACGGGCCTCGTCGGTGCAAAATGGCGGCGGGCGGGAGGCGGGGCGGCGGGCTGCGCGTGCGCCAAGGGGGCGGGGCAGGAGGGAGGGGCGGGGGTCGCGCCCCGGAGGGGTTGGGGCGGTGGGACGCGCATGCGCGGTGGGCTCGGGGGAGCCACGGGGCGGACCGGACGAGGCTCACCCCCGGGGTGCGGCCTCCAGCCCCGGTTTGCGGCCCTGCTGCCCACCTCGCCCCCCTCCTCCGCCCCGGCTCCCCGGGGAAAGGCGCTGTGGCCGCAGCCAGCCTGGAGAACGCTCCTCTGTCGTTTAAATCAGTAACGAACTGGCGTTTAAACGTGTCGTACATGGATGAGAGATTGTTGGCAATGTTCCAGCAACTTAATCTTTCAGGCGTTGTGGGGCTATCGATTTTGCCACGCTGACTCTGGTTGTGTTGGTTTCGCAGGTCAGAATGGCCTCAGACGAGGGGAAGCTCTTTGTTGGCGGGCTGAGTTTCGACACGAACGAGCAGTCGCTGGAACAGGTTTTCTCAAAATACGGACAGATTTCAGAAGGTAAGATTGCGGTACTGAGCTGTGGTGACTTCTGTGAACTTATTGGGATGCCCAGGTGCTGATGATTTTTTTCCCCCCTATTTTTATAGTTGTTGTGGTGAAAGACAGGGAGACTCAGAGATCCAGAGGTTTTGGCTTTGTTACTTTTGAAAACATAGACGATGCTAAAGATGCAATGATGGCCATGAATGGAAAGGTAAGGAGCAGCTTCTTTATTTCCTTAAAATGTAGTAAGTTTGAAAGGTGTGTTTATGTAGAAAAACAGATGAATACTAGTGTCATAAAGTGCGGATGTTCTATAAATAATGAAAAACATCAGTTCTAAGAGTATAGTGATTTAATCTATATGACTGAAGAATAGTGACGCTGTAGGAATGCCTGTATATGCTGTTTGAGCATGGGTTTATTTGTGTAGTTGGCACAGTTGTGGCAGTTAAAGCCTTTCTTTGTCATAGTAAGTTCTGGTACTGCTGAGCTGGCGGGGGGGTCTGCATCTCATTGTCCATGTGCTTTGCGATTTAGAAGTTCAAATCCCAAGTGGATTTATTGTTTTTCCGTTTGTCAGTCTGTAGACGGACGTCAGATCAGAGTCGATCAGGCTGGGAAATCCTCAGAGAACAGATCCCGCGGGTACAGAGGGGGCTCCTCGGGGGGCAGAGGCTTTTTCCGTGGGGGCAGAGGCCGGGGCCGCGGCTTCTCCAGAGGTGAGTGTGTGTGCGAGCGACTCAC
The DNA here is from genome assembly GCA_013399365.1 of Pampusana beccarii. Classification (NCBI taxonomy): domain Eukaryota; kingdom Metazoa; phylum Chordata; class Aves; order Columbiformes; family Columbidae; genus Pampusana; species Pampusana beccarii. Next base: position 654,394 of record VWYH01003116.1, on the reverse strand, counting down.
GGCACCTGGACTCGTCCTGGTGTTGGTCAGAATGTATTAAACCCCTGTTTTTTGGTGTCTGTTGAAGGAGGTGGAGACAGAGGCTATGGCGGAGGCAGATTTGATTCCCGGAGTGGAGGTTATAATGGTTCCAGAGACTACTATAATAGCAGGTGGGTTGTTGTGAAGCTCGTTAAGCCAGTTGCCTGTTTGGTGTAAAGGTCGATAGGCTCCAGCTGAGCAAATATAAAGCAAGTGTTTGTTTTTTAACAGCAGGAGTCAAGGTGGTTACGGCGACAGGTCTTCAGGAGGGTCCTACAGAGACAGCTATGACAGTTACGGTAAGTCCTGGTTCATTGGGAGTGACGAGTACGTATGTAGGAACCTCTGACCTGTCTCGAGTCTGGAAATGCCGTAAGGCTCGGTCGGACCCAACCGCTATTTCTGCTCTTGCCCCTAAGAACCAATCTGTCAGGCTTTGGACGTGGTTGTGCCGCTTAAATTTCTAATTTGTAATGCATGTGTAGGAGTTGCTTGGATCTAAGGCAAAGCAAGTTTTTAAAAATAAGCTCCTCGAGCTTGAGACTAAGCCGAAACTCGATGCCCTAACAAGCTCTAATCAAGGGTGGGGGAGTTCTCACGGTGTAGCCAACTAGCAGTAGCTTCGGAAATAATGCAAAGGGAGTAAAATGCTGGAACTTGTCTATGCTTCAGTGCCTTTACAATTGTGCCTGCTTCTTGTCCTCAGCTACACACAACGAGTAAAAATCCTTCCTGACTCAAGATCGTCCTTCCAATGGCTGTATTTATAAAGATTTTTGGAGCTTCGCTGAAATCGTTATTGTGTAGTACATCTACTTGTATTTTCACTTTTGTAGTATTATCAGTTCTAATCTTGTCAAACACAGCCTGACAGCTTCTGATACGAGATGGTCTAATTAGACTTTCCTTTAAGAAAGCTCTGCTTTCAAGTGTTTTTAATCTTTTTTTGAAAGCACTTCACATTTTATTTTATCCTTCATGATGAGCCAAGGTGTTTTTTTGTGAAGTTGGGGCCCCAATTCAGTTTCTTTTGAGATAGAAAGGACCTTTCAATTCAATGTTCACTGGAAGCTGAACAAGCTGTGGACTCTTTTTTTTTTTAAGTGCATTACCTTCGTCTTTTGTAACATTCCTTTAGTGTAGCAAGGTAGGAATGCAGCCTGGGTACAAATTGGAAGGCAAACCACCTTGATATATCTAAAGAGAAACTTGCTTGTATGTTCAACCTGCATAACGGTATTTTTACTGTTGTAATGATGTAAATTACCCAGAAATAGACTTGCAAACTTACCATGAAAAAAAAAGAGGTTCTTGAAAATGTTTATTTATATTGTCCTTTTTTACTGGAAGAAATATGCATATTCCATTGATATTGTATTTGAAGTGGTAAAGGATTCTTGTATACAGTTTTCTTTGGCTTTACGAAGCCTATTAAAAGACCGTCTGAAATGAACTCTGCTCCTGACATTTACATTTCATTGCACAACACAATCCTGGAAGATGAAGAACAGTCGATCAGTGATAATAGAGGATGCCAGAGGAGAAGACTAGTGATAGCGTAAGAGCAAGCCAGATTTTACTGACCAGTTGGTAGAATTTAATCTTAATTGGTCTTGACATGTGAATTCGTCAACACATTTTCACATAAAGAATAATGAGACTTGTCTAGAGGCAGAGAAATGATGGTTTATACTCAGGATGTTCTAGTAGAGCTGAAGGGAACGCCAGCGTTAGGGAGAAAAATTGATGTTTCTGAAAATCCCGAAATAGCCTACGTGGGAAAGCTGTAGTGAACAGTCCTTAGTCACTGGACTAGTGCCGAGCTGGCCAGGAGCGTGTGATGGTAGGTAAATTGCCGTAATTAGCTAGCTTTGTCATTGCCTTACAAGTTCTAAGAATTCTTTGCTAGCATATGGAAACTGCAGTGTCCTTGGAGAAAAGAAGTGTTGTGCCTCCAACAGAAACCTCTGAGACGAAAGCTGCTCTCTTGGCTAGTTCATATGTGGAAATAGTCCTGTAATTCGAGGTAACTCCTTTTGCTCATGTCCGCATCCTTCCTCTTGTTGAGAGCTCATTTGAAAGTCTAATGTACCTGTGAAAAAAATATTCCTTTTGACAATTTTGGTCAACTGCTGGAAAAAATTGAACCCATGCCGTCTGCAACCTTTGGCTTGTGGCACAACTTGAGTTCCACAGATCAGAGCTGGGCATGCAGTCGTGTCTCGCTAGCAGGCGTGGAAGCAAGACGGGAATCGCATTCCCTGACTATGTGTTCATCTATTGAGAATCTTCCTAGACTTCATTAAGTTGCTCACTTTAATTGTAGCTTTTCTTTGCCATCCTACTTGTTGCCATTAACTTTTTCCCCATAGCCCACACTTCCTAAGCAGCCATGGCAAAGTTGGTTAAACTCTCTGCTTAGGGCTCGCGCGAGGCGTCAGTTGTCCCAGACTGTGCTTTGTGGTGCGGTGGGTTCCACGCTGTGACCCTCCTGCCCGCTGTGCCTGGCGCGGGGGGGCGGGGGGACGATGGAAAAGCTCCCGCTCGGTGTCTCTGTTAATGCGTCTCTGCTTTGGCAGGCTGAAGAGGGGACAGCTGAGCGTGTCCTGAGGAGCGAGAACGGCCTGTGCGAGGAGGAAACGCCGAAACACACATTTCCAACCAGGTAAAACATCGTCTGCCCCCCACCCCGCAGCTTTTGGAAGCCAAAAGTTTGGGCTCTGTCGCTGTTGTACAGCACTATTCTGTAGAGTCCGACCAATAGCTTCTAGGTGAAAATTTACTTTCTCTGCCTTTAAATGCGTTGTCTTAATTCTGTTTCAGCACTGAAATGTGTCAGAGGAGACCGAGGACAGCCATTGAGTGGAGTGGTGGAGATGAAGAGCTCCGAGCAGTGGTGTTACTGGTTTTTATACGAGGAAATCGAATAACCTAGAATAAAAGACTGGAATGTGGAACAAATTAATCTCTGCAGTACTTTTGTGGGGAAACAACATTGAGTTGTGGCCAAGGCACATAATAGAAATACAGTTATTCGGTGCAAAGCCTGGTAAAAAGTACAAAATAATCCAGTGCTGGTCTGGATGGGGAGTGTAATCTGTCTTTAATGGCAAGGGGCAGGAAGGAATCTGATTGTATCCTTGTAACCTTTAATTAAATGGCCTAATTATGTGAGGTTTGAGCATCTGCAGTAGTGGAGCAGGGAACTCAGCTGAGCAGTGACTGAAAAAGGTGTTTGTGGGACAGAAGGTGCTGCTGCCAGTTGAAATGGTAACAAGGCAGATTTAAACTGCTAAATACTTGTTTGGCATTCTAAAAAAAATGCAAATGCCAAAGCTTGGATAACAAAGGATCTCATTCCATGCACGTTAGAGTAATTGGAATTGCGCTGCTCCCGGAAGTGGCTGCATATTCCCAAGGATAACTAAGCTTTGCAGTTGGGGTTTTGGAGTTGCTTATGTTAAAAGTTACTAAAATAGTTAACTTGAAGTATTAGCAAGTGAAGGGGTAGGTTTTTATATGAACTCGGGTTTTCTAGTAGAAACCTACCTTTTTTTATCTTAACCTTTTAAAAACTATTTAAGTGAACAGGGTTTAAAAAAAGCAATCAGTTGACACACTTTTGGGGCTGTATCTGGAGGGGTTTGCGTGTTAATGACATTAAATACAGGGCCATGAGAGTGAGTGACCTTTGCTGATGAAAATGTGAGGTGGGTGACATTTACCTGAATTTAAACTGTAAATACTTAGATCATTATTTGGAAGACCTTCCTAAATAGGATGCTCTAGATGCAGGCAGAAATAATAGGTGCAAAAAAATACAGCCCTAGTTTGAGCTGCTGTTACTTTGGCATTGCTAATTACAGCATGTCATTAATGAGAGTTGGGGCTGGATGCCAAACCCTGCTGCATTCTGGGGAAGGTGACCCATTTATAGCCAAAATGCCCTTTATATTTTTAATGTCCCACGTCGTTGGTTGGGGGGGACGTGGCTGACAGGCTCCTGTGTCTGTGAGGATCCTGTGGAGAAACAAGACGGTTGTCGGAAATCTAACCCAAAACGCTCGTGTTTGGAGCGATGATCGCTTCGGGCTGCCCATCGCGGGGGGGAATGGCGGCTCTGAGGGAGAAATGGCCCCTGAGGGGAGGAGGAGGACGAGCCTGAGGGGAAAATGGCGGCTGTGAGGGAGCGGGCCGCGGTGCGGGGGGGGGAACGGCGGCCCCGGGCGGGAAATGGCGGCGCTGAGGGGGCCACGGCCGCTGCGAGGGACAATGGCGGCCCCGAGCGGCACCCGCGCTGTGAGGGGGCGAAACCACCGCCCTGGGCGGGGCCCGGAACGCGGCTGCCCCGGAACGGCGAGTGCGGCTCCGCCGGGCCCGGCCGGTCCCTCGCCNGGGAACGGGACGCGGCCGGGCCAGGCGCCGGGAGGGCGGAGGCCGCCGGGGTCGGCGCTGCCGTTGGGGTCGGGGCTGCCGGTGCTGAAGCGGGCGGTGTACGTGCTGAGCGGCCTCTCGGTGCTGGCCGCGCTCTATTTCATCCTGCGGGCGTTCCGGTGAGTGCAGCCCCCCTCGGTTACCTACCATCCCCCCGGGTCCCCGGGTCCCCCCTCCATCCCGTGCCAGGCCGGAGCTCTCCCTCCCCTTGCATCCCACTGGGAAAAACCCTACTGTAAATCCACACCGCTGTTAATTACCTAAGGCAATTAGCGGTGCTAAAACGCACCCAGGTTCTGCTGGCTCTGCCCCTTGGCTCGTGACGGTCTCCGCTCACCCACGCTCTCCGTGTCCCCAGGTCGCAGGGACCCAGAAATGAGCACAAAACTCATTTCAGGTTGAAGAAGCCTCAGCGGAAGAAATACGGGCTGCTGGCGAATTACGATGAGAACATGGAGATGGCCTCGCTCGACAGCGACGAGGACACAGTGTTCGAATCCAAGAACCTGAGGCGGTAAGCGGGTCTCTGGTGCGCTTCTGTTCCCCTTGCAAGGGGCTGAGATGCTGCTTTTCTAAAGACATAGGAGCTTTGGCACAGATCCGATCGCCAGATCTGCATAAATGAAACTCCTGTGTGGTCTCTGCGCTGGCACACGGACATCATCTTGCCTTTCTTCGTTTTCTGACCGTTGTTCGGAGCCGCTTTGCGCCTTGTGTTTAGCAGCTCGTAGGAAGGACAGACAGACCTGTCTGGTCTGAGCCTCCCTGCCTCAGACAGGAAAAGAAAAACTGCTGGTTTTTGCAGTTCAAGAATCGCTCCCAAGTCCCTCCACAGCTATAACTCGCCGTCCCGTTCGGGCATCCGTTCCTGATCCCATCCCGTGGATCCTGCGAGTCTGTTTTCCATGGAGGCTGTTGTTTTAATGCTGAGGAAGAACATTTCCCTCGCGGCGGCTGCCTGGCCGCTGCGCTCCCCGAGCCGTTCCGAGGGCGCGGGGATCTCACGCTGTACGTACTCGCTCTGACGCTGCGTGTTTTCTTTTTTTCCAGATGATTGGGACCAGCGGCACCAGCTGTGCAGACTGACCAAGGAGGTGCAAGTCCCTTGGAATCTCCTTACCAGTGCTCAAGTCTTATTTTTTTATATTTGCTTATAGTGACTATTAATTAACAGTACAAACGCTTCCATAGCTGGGCCAGGGGAAAGGGGACCAAACCTATTTTCTTCACGCACGTTTTTGGGGAAAGGTGGAGCAGCATTGCTGGGAGCTGTTACCTGCACAGGGACACGCTGAGGAAAACGTGACTCCTGGATGAACGTTCGGCGTTTGAAATCTTCCCGCTCCGGCCTCAAGTGCTGCGGCTGCATCTGCTGGCTTGTCAGTATTTCCAGGTGCTCATGTCCCTCTGTACTGACTGTGGCCGTCAGTTTAAAATATCAGGCGAGCAGATTCCATGTGCAGGGTGATCCTCTGTCCTTCCTGCAGCGTCAGGCTGCTTCGTTAGGAGGTGTCTCTAATGAACTCTGCTCTGGCAGGAGCTGGGAGAGCCTGTCGTGCTGGTGCGGATAGCGTGTTAGTCCAGACAGAGAATCGCTTTGAGTTAAACGCATCAGTTCTCTCGTAGTTGCAGGATTAGCGGGTACAGGTGATAATTCAGGTCACGACGTGGGTTTTCAGAGCCCAGTGTTTACGAACGCGAGGTGCCGCTTCGCCCGGAGGAGCGTTTCTCCCGCAGAGCCGTCGCTTGTGTGTTCGCTGGGAGCGCTGGGGCTGTCCTGCCCGGCTGCAGGGCCGCGTTCAACACAGAAACGTCCGGCGTCGACCCAGCCGCTGCGTTCGGAGCTGCCGGTTCTGTCCCAGAAACCCTGAGGAAGAGCCAGAGCTCCGGCCAGAGTTGGAGAACCCTGGGCGCTGTGTGTGGAGTGACCCCTCTCTGAGCATCTGACACCTGGAAAAGGGGGATCCAAGCCCCTGTGAACTGTGATTCTGAAACGGAGGCAGCCCTGGCTCAGAAATCATCATTTTCTGGAGGGTACTGGAGTTTCTCTCACCTGCTGGTGCTCAAGCTGTGTCCTGCTCTCAGCCCAGCGAACCAGGAGGTTCCTGCGCAGCCCGTGTTGATATTTGGGCTCTTACTGTGTAGGACCAAATGTGAATGTGTTAGAAGGCCATTGTTACGTGGGTCTGCTGATAAAATGCTCAAAACTGCTTGCAAAATGCTCCTGTGTCCTTAAGTCCCAATTCCACCCCAAACTTGGTAGTGCCTTTGTCAGGAAAACCCAAGGAGTTACCCGGCGGGCCCGGTGCTCCCTGCTCGGCCTTCCCTTGAAGGTGGAGATTTGGAATGTCTTTGGAGTGATGGCTCCTTTCTTTTGGTTAGCAAGCCCTCCCCGGATAAGGGGATAAAACCGAGAGTTGACAAAAAGAGTGGGCGGAAGGGGCATCCTTAGGGAATCATCATGGGGGGAGCTTGGGGTCTGCGATTCCCAGCGCAGAGTGGCTGAGGTTTCCTGCAGAAATGTGACCCCAGGTGCCGGCAGCTCTTTTCTCGCACGCGTGCAAAAGATTTTTAAATATATACCTATATTTTTAGTAATGCTGTCATGTGAACGCAGCACTCGGATGTGCCCTAATTTCATATCGTTTGTATCATTTCACGCCTCTTTCAGGTACTTTCTGCTTGTTTAGCCGCCGCAGAAACCAAAGTGTGTGTGGTGAGGGCTGAACCTGGTCCCAGCTGCTCCGTGGTGACCAGAGCTCGGCCTTTCTTTAACTGGGGAGATTTAACCTGATGGTTCTTTACGCTCCGCTCTTCGTTGGACAGATGGGTTTTTGCAATTTTGAAGTTTCCCGATCTTGTAGGATCGGATGATTTTTTTAATGTTCACAGTCGAATGATTTTGATCCGAGAGGGGACCTCAAGCTGCAGGTCCTGCCGTGAAAATAACGTTGGTAGAATTTGATTTTGCTGTCACAGGTATTTAGAATTGGAGCGGGGGAAGATGCGGAGGGACACAGCCAGAGCGCTTGAGCTCCCTGTTCTGGTACTTTGTAGGCAAATGGTAATTCAGCCCAAGGCCGGGAGGGTTTGCCGGCCTGGTGTCTGTGCACCACGTCAATGTTTTCAGAGCCCTTCTCCCAGCCCTCTTTAAAGGAGTGGATTTCCTCGCGTGGAGGATAAAAAGGTGACGGTGGGGCTGTGCCGTGGCATGGCTGTGGCTTTATTCTGATCCTCTTGTGGCCAGAGACGCGGTTGAGCTGCAGTTGGTGACCCCGCGTGGCCTGTTCCGCGTTCCCCTGCAGATCCTGCGTCTCGGGAGCGCTCGGGCCTCTGGATTTGCTCTTCACGGGCCAAGATGTTCCATTCCTGCTCCGTTCTGAATCATGGCTAAAGGCACCTTCCAGAGGAGAAAACGCAGATGCTGATGACAGACCTGAGAGTCCTTCGAGGGCGAATCCTCCGCTCGGCACAGCTGTTACTGGTCTGCGTTTCTCCTGGAGGAATAAATGGGAGCTGACGAGCAGCTTCTCCCCGCAGTGCTGGGGCCGTCAGTGCGAGGCCAGGGGGGCAAATACCTTGCTAATAATAGTGGCTTTAAAAGCCTTGCTTTCTGCTTCCCTAACAGGAGAGCAGTTCAGTAATTCCTTCACTTATAGCTTTAGTTACTTCACGTGTATTTGGTGCCTGAGTCGATAGCCTGGTAGTCGGTAGCCTTTGCAATGGTTAGAGCGAGTGATTTTTCGGAATAGGTTGAAATGAAAGTGGACTCAAACGGCTCGGCCGCGTTGCTGCAGCGCTGCCTCGACCGCTGCTCGGGGCGGCCGCGGCCGTCCTCACCGGCTGCTGATGCACTTTTCTCTCTCCGGAGGGAACCGGGGTGTTGGTGGGAGGCTCTGGGACTCCGGCCGCCCTTTGCTGTTGTTCCGCGTGGGGTTCGTGCCGAAACTTGCCAAAAACGGGCGATGGGGATGGAGCGCACGGTTCCCCTGGTGCTGCGCGGTCACCGGCCTGTGCGCGTCGCCGGTGGCTGCGCAGAGCTCGCCTGGAACAACCGCTGTTGTTTAAGCCAAAGCCTAATTTCAAAAGTTTACGTGATTGCCGCTCCGATCTCGGCGGGTCGTACGGGATCCTCTCCTGTTGCTGTTGAACTGCGGGGCGTATCGACCGGGCCGTCTGCCGAGGTTAATGAGATTGACTGAGAGCGAAATGAGCAGCAGCTCTGCTGTTAATAACGTGCTGCTGGTTTGTTTCGTCGGGACGTGCGGCTGGAACGGGATCTGCGCCGTGGAAGCGCCGGCGGTCGGTGCCGGCTGCCAGGACGTCGATAAAACAGCGCTCGGCTGCCTTGTGTTGTCTGTGCTCTCGGAGATGGAGGAGCTCGTCTTCCACTTTCCTCCTTGAATTCTTGATTTCTTTCTAAATAGCAACCAGTCCTGTATCGATTGATTTGTTTTACTTTCGTTTACAGCGTCCCCATCCCCCCCCTTCCATTGTATCTTGAAACAAATGAAATAAAGCGTTCTCTTCCACCCGATTCCTCCGTGGCAGCGTGGGGGCTGCTTGTGGGGCCAAGGTAGTGCTGAGCGGGTGAGCTGGTGCTTTTCCGGAGCTTTCCTGAAGTCTTTTCCTTCTCTTTTCTCCCTGTTCTGACATTAATCCCTGGTTTCATACAGAAAATCCCTGCAAGGGGGATCTGTCCTCTCCGCAATGGAAGAACCGAGTTCCGTTTGGGAGTCGGGAGGGAGATGCTGTCCCCTGGACACCCCGATTTCCTCAATGCAGAGAATTAGCGCTTGGACAACATTCAGGCTGTTTTGGTACCAACATCTGCTTTTCATCCCTCTCCCAACACAAATCCCCATGCTTTAACAAGGCAAATCTTCCTTTAAAAAGGCAAATCTTGCATCCAGCAGCTGTGGGAAGGCGGTGGCCGTGCCCCCCGGGGCTGGGGGATGCAGCAGGTTTTGGGGAGGCGCTTCGGGAGCTCTTTGCCTCTCGCCCTTGGCGTTATCTCAGCGGGTTTAACCCAGCCCTGTCGGTTCTTGTTCACAAGGGCTCTGTGTGATTCTGGCACAGAGAAACTTTGCAGATCCCCTAATTTGACTGAAGGCAGCTGCAGGAGCTCGCTGTGGTGCGGGAGAGGCTTGTCTGTGCAGAGCTGGCTTAGGCTGGACCAAGGCTCGGCATAAACCCTGCAGGACTAAAGCCGGGCCCAGGGTTCACTCCCTTCTCCTCTGAGTCGTGTTTCCCAGCCCGGGGAAAACCCGGCACCCCCCGATCTGCTCCCATGAGCGCTTTGCAAAATTAACTGTGGTGTTAACGAGCTAAGGGAGAGCGCTGGCACGGGCACCCCATCCGCGGGAGCTGCCACAGGCTGCAAACCCGATGTACCTTGGTTGTCAGGCTCGGGGGGGCTGGTGACCCCAATTAGCACTAACGACCCTGGCCTGTGATGCGGGATTAGCTGCGGATGTGTGGTCCTGGCCAGCGTTTCCCTGCTCTCTGCTCCGCGCTGCGGTTCCGAGCTCCCACCGCTGCCAGGAGAGGCTCTCGCTGGGATTCCGGTCACCAACACAAGCTGGCGGCACGGATCTGCCCGCAATTTGTTTCGGGCTCGGTTTGAAGTGCTCTCGGTGCTTCGGATGCAAATTTCTTTCCTCGAATCGGGAGCTGCGGGTCCTTTGCTGAGTGCTGGGGAGCGTGGGCCGTTTGCTGAGTGCTGGGGAGCGCTTTTGGTGCCGCCCGGCTGTTTGGTGCCGCCGCGCTCCGCCGATCACCGCTGCGGCACAACCGGCCCCCGGCGCCCCCCACACGCACAAAACCGCTTTGTGTTGCTCTCCGTACTCAGACCTGCCTTTTTGATGAGGGTTCATGTATAAATTGGGGGTGCCTGTGGACAACAGTCTGCACGTTTTGCGGTCGCTCTGTAGAAGGAGAGACGGCCCGAGTCCCTCCAGCCACCTGGCGAGGGAAAAAGGGAGAAATGTAGGGTTTCGCTGCGGGTGAGGACGTTTCGTTCTTGGGTCTCGGAGCCCTCGGTGGGTTCCTCCAGTCACAGGTGGCTCTACCCGTGCTGGCCGGTCCCTGTGCCCCGGGCTGGGGACCTTTCTGGGCGCCGCGAGGGAACGAGCGGCGTCGTGTGCGGTGTTGGAGCGTTCTGTTGGGTTTTCTCGCCCGCGCGCCCCGCGGGCCGTGGGGTGACGGTGGCTCCCGGCCCCTTGGCCCCTTCGTGCAGAGCGTTTGGGGCAGTTTTCCTCCCGAATGCCGCAGGTGATTGGGGCCCCGGCCCCCGCGGTGCTGGGTGGGTGCGGGGGCTGCTCCAGAACCGCGGCTCCGAATTCTTGCGGAATTCGGGCGGCACATTGGGAGGGGAGCTGGAAGTGTTTGAAAACCTGCTGCAGTCTCTCCTCTGATGTCTTTTCTGTTCCACTCAACAAAGCTCTTCTACCCAACTAGCAGGGTTCTTCTGTATCAGAAATTAGCTTTACTTAGTTGGCTTTTTGTCTAAATCCTCCTTCTGATCTTTATTTTCCTCCCTCACATGATGGAAAGGTGAATGGAAGTGGCACTTCAGCCACAAAAGCCTTTCCTTTAGAAACGTTGGTTGTTTTTGTTTTAAAAATTTTTAAAGGGGGCTTTGCAGGGGAGAATGGAGAAGCGTTTTCTTTTTAAGTTACACTGGGGAATAAAAGTATAAAGGAAAGAAATGATCATAACTGTAGTGGCGATGGAACAATATTTTTTTTTTCGAGTACCAGAGCTAATTGAAGAAGGAATTCACACAACAATTTTTGCAATCTAAGGATGAGTAAACATTAAAGGAGATGCGGTACCGGTGGCGCATGCTAATGTGTGACAGCGTGCACGGAAGGGAGAAGATGTCCCTAAAATTAAAATCGAGACGAACGTCTCAGATGTTGCACTTCAGTGTTTTCTTCCTTACGTCTCCAGATCAAAGCCGCGAGCTGGAGCCGCATCCGAGGGCACCTGTTGAGAGGCTGGAACTTGTGCGGGATGAAATCGCTGGAAAACGGGGAGGTTGGGTCCGGTTTGGTGGAAAAGCTTCCGTGGGCTTTGGGGCTGTGGGTCTGGTGGGTCAGCAGGTTTCTCCTGGGTTCCCAGAGCCCCCTGCCCGTGTGGAGGTGTTTGCGGACAGTTACCAGCAGGCTTAATCAACACAAATGTCTGGGCTGTAGGCGAATGAGGCGCTGGTGTGGAGCGCATCCCCCCATTCCCGGTGAGCGTGGGCGGGAAGGCGTTTGCGTTGTCGCCTCCGGCGCTGGCAAATTGGACTGAAACGGCCCCAAATCCGCGTGTGAACGCGCGGGGGCTCCCCAGCCCTCTCCTGCTGGTGGCCGCTCCTGACACCAACCCAGCCCCGCAGCCCCCGGCAGCTGTTGGCGGCGCTCGGGGACCCTCTTGCTCTCTTTGCGATCGCGGGACCTCTCCCGCTTGCCGGTGCCGGTTTTGCAGCTCCGAGAGCCCGTGGTGTTCCCGGTGCTGAGCCCGTGCACAGCGCCCGCGGGTTTGCGCTTTTCGTGTGCGCCCAAAGCAGAAGGATCCCCTGGGGAAGGACGCCAGCCCGCGCCCGGGGCAGCCGAGCGGCGGAGCGCTCGCTACCTCGCTCATGCTGCTGATATGTTCTGGCAGTTAATTACCCTGGCTCTTTTAAAGGAAAAAACCTCACGTACTTAAAATAATCCTGATCGCTCCACGGTTCAGCCTGAGCGTGCGCCGCCCCCCGTCTCTGGCAGAACCGGTGTAAATGTCGATTCCGACGGCGCGAGCCCTGATGGGCACCAGCGCTGTGAATGGGCCGTGGGGGTTTTGAGCCATTGTGGGGGGGTCTCATTGTTTCAGCTTCTCGACTGGCCCGGACGAGCGCACCGAAAACCTTCTCTGTGTTCATTAGGGGAAGGGAGCAGCGCGTGGCCTTGGTGGAGGTTCCCATTCCTTTCGCAGTCACAGACGCCCCTTTCCCTCTGAAACACGTGTTTCCCGCGTGGGAAATAGCGCGTCGAGAACCTTCTATGGAACGAAGGACTAAGGCACAGCGAGGACCCCGCGGTGTCCGACGGGAGAACCGGGACCTGAATTCCCATCCTCTTAGAAGAGGCAATTTAAGGCGATTTCCAGGGGCGCGGAGCTGCTCGCCCGCCTCCCCATCACTCTTGGCGGCTGAGGATGTTTTTCTCCCCCTTTCTCCATCTGCACACGCTCCTTTTAGAGGCTCTTTGCTCTCCACACTTTCCCACAGCTCAGAGCCATTCTCCCAGCTTCAAAAGGTTTACTAATTACCCTAATGAGGTCAGGAGAGACCAAACGCTTCTGTGACTTAAAACAGGGGTGGGAGGGGGAAAATATCTTGAATTGGACGTGTCTGCGGGCAGGTAACGTCTCCACCTCCCCTCGTTCTCCCCACCTCCCCATCTCCAGCAGAAAAAAGGAAAATGTGGACAGAAGGTCTCAAACGTATCAAACAGCTTTTAAAAAGAAATTCCTTTTGCCTGTCAAAAGAACAAACAGATACACCAAAAACTGTCAGAATTAGTGTTGGAGTAATTGCAGAAGCTCTCCAAGGTTAATGCTCCATTAGCGAGCAGCTCTCGCGCAGCTAAAAGCCAGGACGAGACAGGTTGTCAAAGGCTTGCTGGAGATTAAAGAGCTGCGTTCCCAGCCGAAACCCTCTTGTGGGGGATGTTTGGGAGGGGAGGGCAGGGGGTGTTTGTGGGATGCAGACACCGCCAGCCACGGCTCCCGCTGCTGCGGCATCGATGGAGAAGCCTGACCCCGAGCTGCAGGGGCAGCTTTGGAGCTCGGGGAGGTTCCTGCTCCCCCCATCCTGTGCTTTTGGAGCCTTTGCTCTGCTTTCACCGCTCCGCAAGTTCTACAGCCCATTCAGGACAAGTTTTAAAGTGTGTCTTGAGTTTCCCGCAGCCTGAGAGCCCTGGGCAGGGGGAAGGGTCCTGGTTTATTGCAGGCCGGGGACACGCTGGGTCCCTGGGGAGGAGCGAGGTGCTGGGGGTGCTGGGGGGGAACGGGGTCCCAGCAGTTCCCAGATTAACCCCGCCTGGGTTCCATTGGCCCAGTGGGATTTGCAGTGAGCAGGTTATCAGTTTTAAATTGAATCGGGGCCTGACTTCACCTCCCACGCCAGCGTAAGGCTCATCTAAACAGAACCGCGGCTTCGTTCCACCGGATGCCGAGAGCTGGTCCCCGTGCCACGGTGTGGGAGCCTCGCCTGAAAAGGCTGATGAGAGAGCGGAAAAGGGGAGGAAAAAGATCACCGTGCAGGAGGCAGAGGCCGGGCAAGGGCTGGCTGGAGAGCGCGGTGGTGCCGGACCCGGCCGGTGATGGTTTGTCCTGCTGAGCCGTGGAGACGCGGCTTCAAGCAGCGCGGATGTGACGTCCCCGTCCCCTCGGCCCTGGGGGGGCAGCTGCACCCCCGTGCATTGATCCCCAGCTCCGGATCTGGCTCCGGACCCGCGCGGTGATTTCTGGGAGTGAACGGCTAGAGGTGAACTTGGGGGAGGTGAGTTTGGAGCCACCGGTGTGAGAGGCCTCTCGAAACGAGCAGCCGTGAGCCGGGGAATGAACAATGTCATAATTAGGGAATTAAACCTTTCCTGTTCTTTTCTCTTCCTATCCTGATATAATTTGTAGTGATTAGACCTGGGGTGCAGCGCAACCAGACAATGCGAGTCGTCTATACAAGAGCAAAACAAGACTCCTGCACAGACCCTGTCTCTTTATTAAGTTGATTTGCATTCATAATCTTCATTTGCCGTTATTATTTTTCCCCCTTGTGCTTAGTGAGTGATATTAGCATAAAGTCCCTTTTTTCTTGTTTTCTATTCACGCTCAAGGTCAGAGACTTTAGTGAGACACCGACGAAAACAATCTCTTCCTCACCCTCTTTTAATTCTTTGCAGAAACATGTCCTGGGGATTTTAACATGACAATTGCTGGAGAAGGAGGGGGGGACCTGAACAGAGCCCTGTCTGTGCTGGAAACGGGGAGTTGCCCAAAAGAGAAATGCAAATCTGGGGAAAGCGGGAGCGGGGAGATGGATGCGGGAGCAGCTCCAGTGCTACCCCGGCTCTCTCCGGTGGGCGAGCAAATCGAGCGGCGGCTCAGGGGCACCCGCCGGGTCCCTTGGGGTGTTCCCAGCCGGATGGCACCGCTGCCCGGTCCCGTTGGGTCGGTGCGCGCCTTGGCCAGGGGACGTGGCCTGGCTCTGCTCGCCGTGCCGTGCTGTGATGGTCCAGCGTGGTCACCCGGAATGGGGCTGCTCTGGGGGTGGTTCTCCGGTGTTTCTTGTGTCGAAACCCTGCAGCTGTCGGGATACCCCGTTCAGGAGAGTGCACTGGGATGTGGAATGGAATAGAATGGAATAGAACAAAATAGAATGGAATAGAACGGGATAGAATGGAATAGAATGGAATGGGATGGAAGGGAATGGAGTGGAGTGGAATGGAATGGCATGGAATGGCATGGAATGGCATGGAATGGAGTGGAATGGAATGGCGTGGAATGGCATGGAATAGAATAGAATAGAGTAGAATAGAATAGAATAGAATAGAATAGAATAGAATAGAATAGAATAGAATAGAATAGAATAGAATGGAATAATTGGAAGGGACCTACAGCAACCACCAATCCCCGGCCATCACCAGGTCCCTGCGGCAGAACCAGGTGATGCTCTGGAGCGGGGGATCCAGGGGTCAGTTGCTGAGCTTGGGCAGGGGTTTGCCAGCGAAAAGCACCGGATCCTCTCGTTTCTCGTTTAACAGGTGTAAAACCATGTGGGTCACGGGTCTGGGGCAGGAGCTCTGGCAGCAGGCGGTTTGGGGAGGGCCGGCGCGGGGCTGGATGGCGGCAGACGGTGGCCGATGGCCCAAACGCTCCCGAGTGACCCGGCCGGGAACGGGGAGCGATCGACTTCAGGAGCCGTGAAATGTCTGATGGAAACGGGGCTGGAAAGGCTGGCGGTGGCTGAGATGTGGATGCTGTCTGGCGCTGGAAGCGGGTTTGCTGTGCACAGAAATACGTCTTTTTTCACAGAATTGGTAGGTTGCTCTTTTTTTTTTTTTTTTT
>VWYH01003116.1:554913-629677 GCA_013399365.1 Pampusana beccarii | reverse complement strand
TGGATCTAGCCGCCCCGCCGCCCCCTGAAGCGGCCGGAGCCGCGCCCGCCGCTGGCCGGGACGATGCTGCGCTGGGAGGCGGCCGCGCTGCTCGCCGCGCTCGTCGGTGTCTGCGTCTGGACCGACGAGACCGGGAAAGTTATCTCGGATCGGTACGCTGTCTACTGGAACCGGAGCAACCCCAGGTGAGGCCGGGGGCGGCGGGGGCCGGTCCCGGGGTGGCGGGGAACGGGCTGCAGCGACGCCCAAGTTTTCGGCTTTATTCCGCCCCCCCGCCCCGAGCCCGCAGCCGCCCGCCCGCTCGGTGACAGCGGCCGCCGCCGCCCGCTGCGGCTCGGATCCCGCTGCAGCCCCCGGTTCGCTCCGGTGAACGGGCTGGGTGGCCCCGAGGGGCTCGGCGCGGGTCCCCGGCGGTGCCTCCCAGCCGGGGCTGCCTCCTCCGGCTGCCCCCCCCGGAGTTCCCCCGTCCCCGGGGGCTGCGGCATCCCCGGGAGCATCGCCCGCGGTCCCGGGAGGCAGCGCCGGGGGTGGCGGGGGGGGAGCGGGCGGGGGGGCTGCGGCTCGGCCCCCCCGGCCCCTCTGCGCCCAACTTCGGGGAAGTTCAAGTTTCTCCTCCCGCTGGTTCCGTTTTCCCCGCCGGTCCCGCTCCCGGGGGCGGCTCGGCGAAGGTTCCTGCGAAAAAAACCGAGATACGACAAAAGGCGTCGGGTGCTGCCACGGGAGGGCTGGAAATAACGGGTTGGGGTGAAACGGCAAAAAGGGCTGGTCGGGGCTGGGGGCGAAGCCGCCGGGAGCTCGGAGCAGCCCGGCCCCGCTGCTCCCCTTTTTATTTTCGTCTTGGGAAAGAAATTGCTGCTGAGTTGGTTTAGTTTCCCTGGTCTGTCTTTGCATTTTGGATGTTTTTATTTTTAATTTTTTTTTTCCTCCCAAGCATCCGTGTTGTGGTTTTTTGTTGTTTTTTTTTTTTTTTTTTTTTGGGTGAGAGTTTTGTTTCTGTTATATTTCTTTGTTCACAATTTGGAGGAACCAGAAGCTGTTGGGCAATTTGTGGTGAGGGTGGATTCTGCTCCTGGCTCAGGTGGCTGTGACCGCCAGGACCCCCCCACCCCTTTCTTTCCCTCGGACACAAACCGCCAGGTTTGGAATGGATCGACTTGTGGGGACTTTTGTAAAAGACAGAAAAATAGAAAGCCCACTGCCCCCACACCCGAGTGACCCTGGCCCTGTGGTGTCCCCCGCAGGGGCTCGCGGGGTGACGCTGGGTTCGGTTCTGCCGTGGGTGCCGCTGCACCCGCTGCCCTCAGGTTTGGGCCGTTCCGTTCTCTGGGTGAAACGGGGGTTTCTTTGTCCCCGGTGGGTCCCTGCGGGGCCGTGTGGGTGGGCAGCGTGGCCTTGTCCCCTCGTCCCCTTGTCCCCCCGGCGTGGCCGTGGCTGCGGCAGAGCAGCAGGAGCTGGGGCGGCTCCTCGGTGCTCCCCAGCGGGAGGATTTTCCTCTCTTGCAGTGGGAGAGCTGGGAGGGGACCCTTGGTGGCACCTTCTCCCCTCCTGGACTCGTCCTGGTGACACCATCACAATTCATTCAAGTTCCGAGCTGCGTTTTGGTGAGTGGAACCAGTGTGGGGCTGAGGACCCTGGTGAGTGGTGTCATCCGTCTGGCCACCACATGTCCCCTCGGGGGGACCAACCGGGTGCCATCGCCCCCCGCCTCGTGTGCCCGTGTCCCCTGCGCCGCCCCGAAATTGGGGCGAGCCCGTCCCTTTGTGCGCGGCGGTGCCTTCGCCGCGGGCCGCCCGCGGTGCATATGGATTTTATTATCTCCCTCACATTTTTGTGGGGGATTGTGAGAGGCAGGGATTTTTTTTTTTTTTTTTTTTGCCCATTGCAAAGTTTTTGGTTGCAGTTCTGGGTCCTCCCCAGCTCTCACACTTTGGGCTCTTTTCTTTTGTTCTCCCAAATGCCAAACGTGTGCAACAGTCCCCCCCCGGTCAAACTCCGGCATCCCAGCCACTGGTGACAAGGGCGGCACCGCTGAGTGGCCGGGGCCACGGCTCAGATTGAGCACCCGAGGGTTCCTGTGGTGGTGCCAATTACCAAAAGTGACCCCTGGTCCTTGGGTGAGGGGCGTCCCCAGAGCCGGGACCTGGCGTTGGTGGTGGCTTCGGCTCAGCCCCACGAGCCGCCCGCGTCCCCATCACCCTCGGATGCTCCAGGACGGGTTCCATGGAGAAGGCAGCAGAGAATTGAATTTATCCTTGAAAATAGCTGGCGGTTCATTATTACACACGTATATATATTTATTTCTTTTCTAAATCTGACATTGGCAGGAAAAATATTTTCAAGGGGGAAAATAAAATAGGGCAAGGGAAGTGCGAGGGGATAGGAGGGGAGAGCAGACAATGGCTGGTGGGCTGGAGCAGGTGCGTCCGCAGCGCCGGGCGCCGGGATGTGACCCAAATTTCCCCAACGTGGGAGCGCCCCGTGTCGCAATCGCCCGATGTGCTGAACATTCCCTGCGTGTGCGTTCAGGTCTGGGAATTCCAGGCAATTTATTAGGCGTTGCAAATATAGAAATTGCCATTGAGTTTTCTGCGTCTTTTTCCTTTTTGAACCCAGCGGTGTTTTTATTTTGCCTGTCTCTGGAGTTACTAGAAGACTATCTCATCCTTAAAAATGAAGAACAATGTATGCGTGCTTTTTCTGGTCTCTTGTTTTCCTTCTTTATTTCCCCCACCATCTCATTTAATAAGGGGAAAATCAAAAGGGATTTTTGTTTTTTTAAAAAAATGGAAAAAATAAAAAGGTTAAAATGCCCAATGCTTGTTTGAACCCACAGAGCTGATCTGGCGATGAATATTTTTCTTCAGGTTTATGTTACAATCTATATTTTGTAAAAGACTGTAATAAATCTCATGGTCAATATGATTTGCCCAGATTAGAATAATTCTATATTTCATAATTGGGTCTAAATTAAAAATAAGTGGTACCTCGGGATGCTGCAATTTGCCTGTTCTGTGGAGATATTTAGCCGCTTGCTGCGGATTTACAGGTTGTTTTTGGTTCTGGTTTTTTTTTTTATTTTTTTTAATGATTTTGTAAGGATGCATTTGGATCAGGTTGCTTGGGCTTTGCTGGACGTAACCCCTGGGTTATCCTGAAAATAACGGAAGGAGGAAGAACATATCTTTGTATAACACTGCGCCGTTTGATAGCCACCTATAGAACTGTGGATTTTTGCTCTGGGCTTGGTGGACCCGCTCACACGGTTTCACCTCCCGGCTGTGGGATGCGCTGCCCGTGCCGGGGCCGGTTCTGGGTGCTGGTACCACGTCCGGGGATGCTCCTGCGGATGGACCGCGGGGCTCTCGTGGGTCCGGCATCCTCTGTGGGCTCTTTGGTGGCCCCTGGTCACCCCATTCCCCTCCGGTGTCACGGTGCCAGGGGAGATGCTCAACCCGGGGGTTCTTGGGCGGATTTGCAACCCTCAGGACGTGGTGAGCGGGTCAAGCCGGGGGTCCCGGAGCATCCTCCGGCGGGACGGCATCACCGGGACCGGGCTCTGCGGCTCCGGCCGCCCGCGCTGCAGCGCAATTCGGGACGAACATCTCAGATGCGCTGCAGCGAAAAAATGGGGGAAACCTCCACGCTATGGGGAACAGAGGGAAGGAACAACCCGTCCTCGGAGGGGCCCTGAGGCCGGGACCCCCAACTGCGGCCTCGGGGCTGCGGCTGGAAACCTCTGGAAGGCCAAGGGAAGGCAGAGGGTTTGAGGCTGGTGTTTGCTCCCTGCTCTGTGCCGGGCAGGTTGTAGCAATTCCGGAACGCCGGGGTTCCTGCAGCCAGACGCCGTTCCCGAATGCGCTGCCCTGTGTTTCTGTATCTACAGAGGGGGGAAATGTGCAAAGTATTTGGTATTTTCCTCTCTCTGTTTACACTACAGATACAAATGCTGTAAATGGTCTAGATTTTACCCGTGGCCTATATTTAACTGTGAAGTCATTTCTCTGCCTTGGAAAGCTTATTTTCTGATTTTTTTTTTTTTGGGGGTTTTTTTTTTTTTGGTTTTGTGAGCACAGCTGGGATTTCTGTTCTGCTCCTCTGCACTCCCCAATCCCGGCATCGGGAAGCTGGAGAAATGGTTTCTAGCAGAGGGGGATTTGCTGCGGCTGGCGGGAGCCCGGGGGCAGCGCTGATGGACTTTTGGGGGGTCCTTTTGTGCACCCCGTCCTTTGGGAGCAGGCGAGGGGTCCGTGGAGCTGGGGCGAAGGGGACGCGTCTGGATCGCAGTCCCCAGCCTGTTGGCTTTTGTACCCTTTTCTCCTGTGTTACCAGCTCTGGAGGGAGCGGGGAAGACACACATTTGCTTTTTTTCCAGGTGAATTGGGTGCTGGAGAGGGCGGCGCTGACGTGCCCCCCATGGTGGGTGGGTTTGGTGCCAGCCCTGCCCTGGGGTTGGGTCCCCAAATCTCTGTGTCCCAAAATCTCCGTGTCCAGCTCCGTTTGGGGCTGCCCACACTGGGACCTTCGGGGTCGGCTCCCAACCCCACGTGTCCCCCCATCCCTGGCGTCTGCACCGGCCCTGGCGAGAAACGCACCCTGTCCCCCATCAGAGTGATGGGAAGGTGAATTTTAACTCTGGCACTTGGGCATTCCAGTGTGCCCGGGCTGGACACGCTGGGCCGGGGGTGCCGGGGTGGTTGGGGTCGCCGGCGCTCGTCTGGGTCCTGTGCAATTACCGCTCTTTTAGTTTCCGTGGGTTCCCTTTTCCCTTTGTGCCGAGATCATCGCAGCCCTCCCCACCCCTCTTTTCCAGCCCGTTAAGCCGTGTTAGCGATTCTCCACCAGCCCAGGTCTGCGGCGAACGCGGTTAATGGAGAGCAGCTCCAAACGGGGCCGGCGCCTCTGACAAGATTCTCTCTCTCTGCCCGTCGCTGTCGCTCGCCCGTCCCTTCCCAGGGACCGCAATTACCTTCCCTGCTGGTCGCACATTTGGTATCCAAACGCTGGCCATGAGCCGCATCCTAATGCGGGGACAGGCTGGGGGTGCGCGGTGCTGCCGGCGGGTCGGCCGTCCCCCCAGTGTCCCCCCAGTGTCCCCCCAGTGTCCCCCGACCTGTCCCAGTGCGGGGAGGCACAAAGAGGATGGGGAGTAAGAATGGTGCGAAGGGCGATGGGGAGAGAGATGCCTTCAGTTACCACTGGAAAGCTTTAAAAGTACTCCTTTGTGTGTGTATGTATATGTATATATGTGCCTGTGCGTATCAATATATACACGCGTATATACACTTTACACGCAAAATAATAGAGATGCCCAAAGACACTGACACCCGGGGAGGAGCTCGCGCCGGTGGCCGTCCCCGCGTTAGACACACGTAATGATATCTACCTGTGGGCAGGGGGATGTAAGTAGTTTGTCTTTACGTGTCTGTGAACACGGGTCTCCCGGCTCGTCCGTCCGTCTGTCCGTCTCGCTGCGTGCGCGTCGCCCACGTGCCGCGGCCCTCGGCGGCCGTACCTGCCCGCGTTCCGCAAGGTTCAGCTGTCGAGTTGTCTCTGAAATTGCAGCAATTGTGCTTTAAATAGCTCCTCGTTGCTGATGGTGAACATTTCAGCTCTTTTGTGTTAGGCCTCTAAAGTGATGATTAATATCTCGTTTTTATCCTCGGTGCTTTTCCCCCCGCCGGGGCAGAGATCTTGCCCCACTTCATTGGGTGTAATGGGATTTACGGAAGGCAAGTGGATCTTAGCGTTGTTACCGTTGGCCCGTAAGAGTTTAATTGGTTTTCCCTCCAGCGCGGCCCAGCGGAGCCCGATGTGCTCCAGCCCAAAGTCCGGCCATTGTCCTGTGCTTAGAGCATCCTCATGAAACCACGACCAGCCCCGGTTTTGTCTCGGTGAGCGGCTCTTCCAGCCGCGGTGCGTGGGTCCAAAGCCCGAGCAGCACCAGTGCAAGCCGGCGATCGCTGCCGACCCTTTGGTCTTTGCCAAACGAACTCAGGAGGCGTCTCCGATGCGAGGGGCACCCCGAAAACAGGGCTTGTGTTTCACTGGTGTGTCGGGGCTCTTTGTGCGGGTGCCGGCTCTTTGCCAGCGGCCCGGCAAACCCTTCACCACCAGCCGCCGGGCTTGGGGTCCCCGCTGCCGTCCCCACCGCGCCATGGGGCTGGGTGGGAGCCGTGTTGGGGATGGGGCCGCTGGGGCTTGTCCAGGCTGTGCCGTGGTGCACTGGGGCTGATTCACCCCCAGCAGCAAAGCTGGGAAGGGACGAGGCCGTGAGAGCGAGGGAGCCTGTTTGGTGAGCACCGCGCTGTCCGGTGCCGTGCCACGCTGTCCTGTGCCATGCCACACTGTGCCGGTGCCACCCCGCACAGCCCCAGCTTGTTCCTGGGCAGTGTTGTTATTTATTTATTTCTCCTTCCTCCTTCTCCCCCTTTGCTTGTTGATGCTGCTGTGGCTGGGCTGCTAAATAGCTTCCCATTGTTCGAGAGCTAATTACCTCTTAATGAGGCTCCTTACTCAAAAGCCAAGCGGGAGCGGAGCTGTGGGGCGGGCGGGCAGGGCAGGAGAGGACGGGCAGGGGGTGAAGGGGTCACCATCCCCTTGGGGGCCGCGGTTGGGTTTGGGTGGGAATTTGAGCTTCCCTGGGTGAGATGCAGTGATGGAGCTGCTGGTCCCCAAGGGTGGCCGGGGACATGGTCCCCAAGGGTGGCCGAGGACCGGAGGGCTTTGCTGAAACTCCCGTATTGAGCCACGAATGTGGTGGCAACTGGGGAGAAACTCCAACCCCGCGGGGTTTGCCGGGGCAGCCCCAGCGCCGGGCTGTGCTGGGACTTGGTCCCCAGCGTCCCCTCTGGTGTGACACCTGTGTGCAGGGCGGTGCGTGACCTTTAGGGCACGTCTTGATTTTTGGCAAGAGGTGTTTGAACCAGGGTTTCTCCAGGGTTATCCCCTGCGTGCTGTGCCCGTGGCGGGACAGATCCCGCTCGTCCCATCCCCTCCTGCCCTCGCGCTGTCCCGCGGTGACAGGCTGGTCCCAGCCCTCGCCACAAGCTGCAGGAGCTCGTCGTGTGCCGTATGGCGACGCCACGGGGGCGGAAAAGATGGGTCCTTCTCCAAAGGGGCTGGGACGGCACCGGCCTCCCATCTGACTGAGGCTGCGCTTTGTCCCCCCGCTTTGTCCCCCATGCCCAGGGGGTGGGAGGCTCCCAAACCTCAGAGGGGGACGGGGCGGTCAAAGCAACAACCCTGCGGAAAAATGAAACAAAGGAGGAAAATTTAGTCCCAAGAATAGTAACGCAGGTGGGGGAGGACCGAGGACCGTGCCGTGCGGGATCCCCCGGGATCCCCCGGGGCTCCCTCGCCCCGCGAGATCTTCCTGACCTGACCTGCCCGTTTTCTGCTTTTCTCGGTGTTTCTCCCCACCCCCGGCCTTGCTTTGCATTCGTGGGGTTCTCCGTCGTTTTTTCCCTGCCCAGGTCCCTCGGGATGCCGCAGAGGCCGCGGGCACCGGGCGGCACCGCCAGCCCATCCGCCCCATCCGCCCCCTCACACCGTCCCTCGGTCCTTTTTGTTGGAATGCGGGAACGTGCTTTCATTTCAACTCCTTCCCCACGCAACCCTGGAATCTGCGCCCCCCACACGAATCAAACTTTGTAGTTCAGACCTTTTGTGCAAAACGTAAATCTCCCTTGGCTCCGTTTCCCGGCTTTGGCAAGAAGGAGAATAAATTGCCAAGAGGGGTTTGTAAGGACTGGAGAAGGGGAAGACCCGTTAGATCCCCCCCGATCCCCCTCCCGATGCATCTGAATTGTCCCCTCCATCTATTTGATTAGCGTGGTGTTCAGCCTCGTTTCAGTGGAAATATTTGCTCTTTCCCCTGGTGCATCAGCAACCAAGTTTGGTGGGATTTTTTTTTTTTTCTTTTCCTGCAGAAGAGGAGAAATTATTTGTATCGGTTTATTTTTTCTTTAACATTACACGGAGAGCAAAACTCTCCCATGTGCTAGGAAACAGATAAAGTGTTTAGACAGCAAATACAAATATTTCTGAGCACTCAGCTTGGCTACAGATATTTCTGCCTGTCCTCCAGCAGGATTTCGTACTGTGTCTTCTAGTGGGTTTTTATTTAGACCGGCTTGATATATATATATTTTTTTTTTAATTTTTAAAAAGCCCTATTTATATTGGCAGCAAAATAAAATCAGCCAAGCCTGACCCTGTAGAGAACTCGAAAAATCCCAATTCTTCCTTTTTCCAATCCCGTTTCCGCTGAGAAAAAAAGCCCCTGGACCTCGCGCCCTGCACGAAATCCAACCGCGACGGGATTATTTTGGCGGCTGAGCTTTCCGCAGCACCGCCGGTCCCCTGCGCCGGGATGCGGGGATGCTCTTGGGGGACATGTCGAATGACATGGGGGACGCGGGGCGGTGGCCGCGTCCCTTGCGCTGCAGGTACCGGCCGTGCGTGGCACGTCCAAAAAGGGTTTTATTGGTTTGTGCTTTTGTTTTTTCCTAATTTTATGCTAATTCCAATGCTCCCTGGCAGCGCCCTGGCCTCGCTGTGCCCAGCGCCTGTCCCGGTCCCGCTGGTGGCCCCACGGGTGTCACCGTCACCCGTGCCGGGGGGGTCAGGAGCAGCTCGAGCGGCTGCCGGGGCCGTCAGGAGCCGGGGAAGCTCTTTCCCAGCCAGCTCGATAATCCCAATTATTATCAGGTTTCTCGATCAGGGTCGCTTATTAAACTTGGCACCACTGGCGTTGCCGTTCCGGCCGCCTGCCTTGGCAGAGGGATTGATCTGCTGCCGACGCGGGAGGGAAATTGAGTGGAAAAACGTGGGGCTGAGCCCCCCGGGATGGAGGGGGTGGGCGAGGGGGGCGGGGGTGCCCGGGCTGGGACTGACAGCGGGTGCTGGTCCAGCCCCGCGCGGCCGTGGGAAACGGGAGCGATGCCGTGTCCGTCTGTCCCCGCTCTGCGGGGCGCTGGGGAGAAGAACCCCAGTTCTGGGCTGGGCGCTGTATTTCAGTCCCATTTAGAAATGGTTGATTTTTTTTAAAGAATACATAAGCATTTGCTAACTGGTTATTTTCCCCTTGCCCTGGAATTAAAGGGAACCTTTATCGGCCTCCTCTCCCCCATCCCATCAGGAACGCCAGCGCTTTCTATATTTGGGCCTTTTGGATCCAGTTCTCCTGCTTCTCATCCCATTCTGCAGCGCTTTGCGAGCTGACCCTTCCTCTTGCGTTTCTTCTCCAAATTTCAGTTTATTTTTACCAAGTCAATTTGCCGGACCCGGAGCTGAGCCAATGTTCCAGCCCTCGGGAAGGGGCTTTTCCCAAACCTCGAGCAGGTTCTCAGCGCTGCCGAGCGGAGCGCCGTGTTGCGGTTGTACAACCGCTGCGGGATACGGCACCAGCACGCGGCGTTTCTGGCGCGGCTGCAAATCCAGGTCAAAATGGTGCTTCCAGTTTGGTTTCCAACAGAGAATCCGAACCGTCGTCCAGAATAGAGACAGCTTTTGGCTGTGGTCCCGGTGGAGCATCATCTCCGCTGGGTTGCCGCGGGTTCGGTCTTGGTTTGACCGGAGCTGGACGGGTGCGGGGGTGAAACACCGGGGTCCCCCTGCACCCCCGGCATCACAGGTGGAATTAAAGGCTAAAACTGGGGTAGGGAATGGGACATGTGCTCCGGAGGTGACATCCAGCCCATGATGCTGGTTCTCCTGCTGCTCATCGCCATGAGCTGCCGTCGCCGCGGGGTTGCCTTGGCTTTCCCCGGGGTTGGGATGGGACGGTGCTGTGCGTGCGCACGTGGCGGCAGGAATCTGGGCTCCGGAAGGCATTTCAAAGGGGGTTAGTAATAATACTAATAAATCACAATGTTGTCTTTTAAAATAGAAGGCTTTTGGATGAGCTGGAAGGATTCTCTCATCGCTCAGACAGCGAGCTCGGGATCCGCTTTCCAGCTCGTTCCATGGAGACAAACGGCCTCTTCCCCCACCCAGCCTCAGTTTCTCCGCTCTTAAGGTGAGGATCGCTGCCAGAGGCTAAATTAAGCAATTAGGATTTGTAGAGCGCATGGGGAGATTGTGCAGGACATGGGTTTCACAGCGCCGTGTCCTCCTGCTCCGTGACCGGGAGTTTCGGCTGGGAGCTCCATGGGCGCCGCGAGCGGTGCCAATGGCGTTGGCTGCAAAGTTCCTTCTCCTCCAGATCTGCGTGGGGCACGAGCAGGGGCTGCAGCCCCCGGCTCTGCGTGGGCCGCTTTGGGGCTCCGGTGGGGACATGGTTCCCCCGGTTGGGGATGCGGTGGCTCGGAGCCACCGCTGGGTCCTGCATCCATCGCATGGCCAAGTGTGTTTGGCAACACCAGAGCCCAACCGCGTTACGGCTCCTCACAGCCACGGCCCTTTGCCAGGGGGTCCCTGTCTGCCCCAAGGCTTGGCAAAAGCCTGGTGTCACCAAGGGTGCCCGGGTCACACCGTGGGTCCCATCCTCGGCGGGAGGGGAGCTCAGCTGGGTGGCTTTATGGGGTTTTCTTCTTCAACACTCTAATATTTGCTTCACTTTATAAATCACCGGGCTCGGGCTGCGTCGTCGAGGGAGGATTTATGGGCGCAGGTGTAGCTGCGGCGAGGGGGACGCTGGGCCCGGGGACCAACCCGCTTTCATGTTTTTCTAATGACGGCGTTGCAGCAGCGATCTCGGCGCAGGGAGGGACGTTGCCCGGCTATAAATCCTGCCGGGGCGGCACTGCCAGGCTGGGATGGGTCCCCGGGGCGGGATGGACCCGGCCGGGGTGCTGTGAGGCCCAGCCCGCGGTGCCGCTCGGGGTTTTCTCGGTCGCTGGTCGTACCCCAAACCATCCGCAGGGTGAAACTGGGGGGCTCGGCCCCCCGATGAGCCGAAACGGGCACTGTGGGCGGTTTAACGCACTTGGCGTTCACACCTCAGCTGAAACGGGGTCTCTGCCCTTTGGGGCTCTGTCACACCCTGGTCCCCAGGGGTGTCTGTGACTGTGTGGGGACACTCAAGGAGCCCAACCGGGAGAACCGGGTCTGGGCGCCAGTGCAAACTGGGAGCTTTGCCGTGACCCTCCAAGGCCGGTTCAAATCCTGGGAAGGTCTCGCTTTCCCGCAGCAGCACCGCTGTCACGCTGGGGACGTGGGAAAGTCATTAGCTGGCTGCTAACGAACGCGGCCGGGGGTGTTGGGGTGCGCGGTGAGGATGGGGCTGTTGGGCCCTCCCGGGGTTCCCCAGCTCCTGGGGGGCCAGGGGCAGCTCCGGGGGGATTTTCCCTGCGCCAGCGCTGCCCGCAGCAGCACAAACGAACCAAGTAATTGGCAACATGGAAATATTTTGTGCTCATTAAGCAGTGGGAAGCGGCGGGTGAGGAAGCGGCGTTCTCCAGCGCGGGCAGGGAATGCCGGCGGCATCCCCGGGGGCTGCCGCCAACCAAAAACCTGCCGGGGCCTCTGGCCGGGAAACAGTCGGTGATTGGGAGCTGGGGCAGGGTCCAGAGCACCCCGGTGCCGGGGGGGGGCAGCGGGACACCCCGATGGAGCCGAGGAGCTGGTCCGGCCCCTCCGCATCCTCCACCACGCGGTGCCGGCCGTGCCGGCCGTGGCTTTGCCGCCGTCCCCCCGCCCCGAGAGCCCCCGGGGCGGCGCGGGGAGCGCCCGGCGGGGCCGCAGGCGGGGGAAGCTTTATGGCTGTAGTTAAAGTGACTTTATGATATTGTATCTGAACAATTGCCAGCTATTATCTGGATCGATGCTGCGGGATTGAGACACCGGTTGATAACCCAGCCGGGGCCGCTCTAATCGCTTCTGAAGCGCGCAGGGTCGGGGGTGCTTTCCATAAAACCCCTCAGCGTTTTCTATTTTAACTCTCCGGCCTGGGCTCGGTGGGTTTCCCCCCGACGGGTGCGGGATGCCGCAGGTCCCGTCTCCTGCCCCCCAACTCGCCGTTTGCCCTGGACGGGGAGATTTTGGGGTCCCCGTCCCACCTGCGCCCGCTCCCAGCGACCTTGGGCGAGTCACGTCACCTCTGCACGCCGCGTTCTCTGCCCCTGTAAAACGAGGACAGTGATACCTTCCCCACCTCGCAGAGGGGCTGGGAGGCTTAATTAGTTAATGTTCGTAAAGTGCTTTGAGGATTAATTAATATTGCGACTCTTAAGTTTTTTCCGATGGTAAAACGCCGCTTAAATATCTCGGTGCTGGTACCTTCCTCCATGACCCTATAAAGCGAATTCACCCAGGGATGTCGCCGGTCCCTGCAGGGCACCCTGTCCCTGGGCGGCATCGTTGTCCCAGTGCTGAACTGGGAGGGCACTGGTGTGGGGAGGAGAGGGGCCGAGGAGCAGCTGGGCCTCCCCACCTTCTGCAAGGTGTGAATGGGCCCAGTTCCCTCCAGTCCGGAGACTGGTTTGCCAACTCCCAGGTTTTAAATGATATAAATTACATTAATTTTATATTTCCTTCTTCCTAGAATTGTTTAATCCCCAGGGGCTGGGTTTTAGGCTTTTCTCCGTAACACAAAGAGCAGAAACGCATTCTTTTAATGGTAATCGAGATTCTCGCATCGTTGCAGGACTTGGAAGCTGCAATGGGCTTTAAATAACACGAGGGCGAGTGAATTCGGGTTCTGGCTCTTCAGCCAGTTTCTGGGGTTTTCTCGTGGTTCCGGAGGGGCCGTGTCCCTGTCCCGTGCGGGGACACACGTCCCTGGGCTCGTTCCCCACAGCAGGACCTGAGTTGGGGGGCAGGCAGGGACCCCAGGTCCTGGTGTCCTTCGGGAGCCCCCTGGGGAGCGGCGTTGACCGTGCCCTGCGTCCAGCATCGCCCGGAGCCGCCGGCCAGCCCTTCCCAGCCCGCTCGCACACGGACACAGGAGCCGGGTCCTCCCAAGAGGAGGTTTCGGGGCTTTTTTCGGCTGGCGTTGTCACACCCGTGCCCTGCGAGCTGCCCCGTGTCCCTCTGCCACACCGCAGTGGGTCCCTGTGCCAGCACCGGCGGTTACGGCCGCACCGGGAGCGCTCGCCCGCGCTGCCCGTCCCCACCGCAGCCAGCGCCAGGCGGTGAAAGAGGCTCCCGAGCACTTTCCGGCCGGGGGAAGCGTTTTCCGGCTGCTGGGAGAAACATCTGGATCCAATTGCCGCTCCTTGTGCAGCTGGATGGGCCGGACCCGCTCCTCCCACCACGACACGACGGGCTCGCTTTGCTGCGGAGGGACCTGCGTGTCCCCATCCCACCGGCAGCCCCACCGTGTCCCCATCCCACCCCGCGTGTCCCCTTGGCGTCACTCGGTGCTGCCGGTGCCCATCCCCGGTGTCCTGCGCCCCGTCCCGGGGGAGCCGCTGCCCGCCCGTGCCTTTTGTCAGCCTCGGAGCACTTGACCTTGAGGCGGCTGGCAGAGCCCTGCAGCTAATCGCGTTAGAGGTGTCTGACTGCGGCTCCGCGCCTCTACCTGAGCCGCATGAGCAAGGGGGACGCGGCGGGTTCGCGGCGCCCCGGCTCAATAATTGATGTGTTTTTCTCAACTCCCCCTTCCGTGGAAGGAAACCCAAGTGCCGGGAGGACCACGGCTCCGGCGGGGTGGGGACGGGGGAGCGGCGAGGGCTGCGGTGACGCCGCGCGACGCCTGGGGACGGTGCCGGGGGGGCAACCGCGCTGCTCGCCAGGGATGGGATGTACCGAGGGTGCTCGGTGGCCCGCACGCCCCCCTGTGCCCCCCTGCTCTGCCCAGCCCCTCCCTCCCCGCGGGGACACCCCGGGCTCTGGGTTTTGGGAATCCCTGCAGAATCCCTGCTCAGCCCCCTCCGCTCCCACCCGTCACCCTCGGCCACCCTGCACCCTGCGAGGGGGACATCGGCCCCCAGGTGCCCCCCCAAGCCGGGTAGAGCGGCCTTGATACCACCCCCCCCCTCCCCTCTGCCTCTTTCTTTCTTTTTTTCCCCTTTCCCCTCTTAGCAAAGCGCGCAGGGAAGGGGAGAGATTTTAACCTTCTGCCTGGAACCAATTAAAAAGGTCTTTCCACAGAGACGAAAGTGCTCGAGCACCTTTGTGCGCTGCGAGCGGGGGGAAGAAAGCCGAGGCGGCCTTTGAAGGGGGGATGGAGGTCCCTCCGCTGGGACCCCTCCGGGCTTTCAAAGCCGCTGTTATTTCTTTATTTTTAAATAGCCAAATTAAAGTGACTCCCGCTTCCTTTCCTTCCCCGTTAGCGCATCGTGCGGCGAGCACGTGGCCCCCAAACCGGGGGAGATGCGGCTGATGGGGCTGGTCCTGGTGCTCTGGGCATGGGGGGCGCAAGGACCCCAAACCCCAGCCTGGGACCCTCGGGAATGGGCAGAATGTGCGCGCCCACTCCTGCAAAGTGCATGGATGGGAGAGGCAGAGGTGGCCTGGGCAGGGTGGGGGTGCGGGGGGGTCCAGGCTGAGCTGGGGCCAGCCCCCTGTCCCCCAGCGCGCTGCCCCTTGAACTCGAGCAGCCAAACGCATGAGTGGGTTTGTTCAAAGGGACCCCCCCGTGCCCCCTCGCCCCGTCCCCGTCGGGGCGGGTGAAAAGGCGGCAGAACAAAGCACAGGAAGGATTTGAGGTGGTTTCCGCACAGACCTGAATGTCGAGCTGCTCAATGGAAGAGGCGACGCCGACGCTTTCATCCCCGCGCCCGAGTTTGGCCAAGGGGGCGAAGGGGCGCGAGCTGCGCCCCCCCGGACGCTTTTTTCATTCTTTTTTTTTTTTTTTTTTAATATGGTCTCAGATTTATTTTTCCACAGTATAATTCTGAAAGACAGCGGAGTATGAATTATTCATTGACCCCTAACTGCCTTTGCATACAATCCTGGCCGGAGGAGAGTGCCCGTGTCGAATGCATTTGTGTGCGGAGCTGGGCCCAAGCGGATTGAAATCAATTTTTCGGGTTTTGGGGGGGGAGCGTTTGGTGATGATGGGGCTGGGGGGGCTGGAGCACGTGGGGAGGTGAGCGGGGTGGGCAGTTTCTGCTGGGGAGTTATTCCCTTTGCAAAGGTGCCGAGGGGCGATGCGGCAGGGACGGGGATGGACTGGGGGTGCTGGTGACCGTCCCCAGGGCCCGGGCATTGGGTCCGGGTGTCGTGTGTGTCTGGGGGGGCCGGAGCTGGTCTGTCACTGCCCATGGCACCCACCGCTCCCCGGCCGTGGGGCGGATGGCGTGGATGGAGAACACGGCCTCTGGGCGAAAAGAGGGGGAAAAAATAGCTTTTTTAGTAGTTTCCTCCTGTTCTTACTTGCTTCTTTAGTCTGACTTGAGGTGTGAAGCGTGGCTGGGAAGGGAGAGATTCCCCAAAGAGGGTGATGGATCCAACGGTGGGAGCTGCTGCCCCCACCCCGTGTCCCCCTGCAGCCTGCCTCCCGTCCCCTTCTCTGGGGACACCTGGCTGCCCGGTGTCACCGCCGGCCCCGGCGTGGCTGTGCCTGGACCTTGACATCGGCTGCCAAAACCCACCGGGGGCCGCGGGGGGGAAGGGGGGGGCACGCCAGGCCAGGCTTTAATCTGATTAGTCTTGGAGTGAATGGACAAAGCGAAAAGGCTTAAACCCCGTGAAAGGAGCGGGAGGGACGGGGGGGCCGTCGGGCCCTGGGAAGTGGAGACCCCGGCCCATCTCGCCAAATGGGGTCAAATTTGGTTGGGGTGGCCACCCCGTCCCCTGCCGGGGGTCCCTGCTGCCCCCCAGCCTCACGCGGTCATGGGGACAACAGGGGGGACCCGGCGGTCACCCGGCTCCTTGGGTCAGGCAAAGGGGTTCCCCGGGACCCCCTCCTGGACCCAGCAGGGGTGCAGGGAGCTCTTGGCGCCCAGTGAGCGCCACCGCGCCGGCACTTCGGTGGCACCTTGGTGACACCCGCCACGTCTCTGGTGACCGCGCACCGGTGACTTGTGCCAGCGGCACCTCCCCTGGGGTTGTGACGTGAGCGTCGTTCTGCTCCAGCAGCGCACAGGGGGTGCCCCTGGGTTTTTGGGGGGGTCAATGGAGCCGCGATGGGTGACCCCGGCGAAGCGCCGCGTGTCGCAGAATGGCTGCGGCTGTCACCGCGGGCTGTGCCCGGTGCCATCGGCGGTGGCACAAGCCACAGTGCCCTTGTGTGGAGTGCGGCTGCTGGCAGGAGGCTGAGGGTGGCGGGGAACCCTGTTGGCGCAGCCGGGGGGTCACCCCAGCGCTGGGCGTGGTCGCCGGCTTTGCCGCAGGGTGGGGGCACAGCCCGCCCGGCTCTGCCGCCCCGTCCCCTCCGCGGGGGTGGCCGCGCTCCCCCCCATCGATCCGCACCCGATCGATGGGCGCTTCCCTGCGGGCGGGGGGCGGCGCTGCCCGGCCGGGCGGGAGAAATGGCTTTTTGCAGAAGCCTTGAGCGGGTTCCAGCATCGATCTCCTGGCAAGGAGCTGAGCCTCGTCAGAGATCAATTAGAGCAGTCATTAGCCGTGCCCCAGAGCGAAGCGTGAGGCTGGGCGGGGAGAGGAGCCCCCCAGCTCCGCCGCTGCCCCGAGCCGCCGGGGAGGGTCCCCGGTCACCACTGCCCTGCTGGAGCGGGGCCGTGTCACCCTGAGCGTGCACAGAGCCCTCCGTGCCTCAGTTTCCCAGACCAGCAGCCGGGACGGAGGCTCTTTCCAGCAGGACCAAGGGGCTGGCGATGGTCGCGGGGCGGTGAGAGCCTCGTGCATCCTGATGTTTGTTTCGAAAGCAACTTGGAGCCGTTGCTGTGGCCGGAGCTGTTCCCAGGAGCGTGGCCGGGGACACCGCACAGCTGGCTGGGAGGTGACAAGTGACGTGCAGTGTTTGCAATCACTGTGTCGGTCCCGGTGCGGGGCAAACGGCCCGTGGGGACACGGTGCCGAGGAGCAGGACCTCGGCCGAGCCCTTGTCCTGCTGCTGGGAGCCCGGCGGGATGCAGCAGCGTGGCCGAGGCCACCCAGGCGGTGACACAGGGGCTGGACGGGACCCCCGGCTCGTCCCCAGGGACGGGAGAGCACAAGGACCCCCGGCGGGGAGATGTGGGGACGCAGGGGGACGATGCGCTGGGGTTTGTGGGGGGAATGGGACAACATCACCGCTCAGAGCTGGAGTTTTTAAGCGCGTGAAGGACCTGCAGGTCCTTGTCATCGTGCGGGGACGTGTCGGGCAGAGCTGCCACCGGTTCATCTGTGTTCACACAAGCTCTGCGGTCCCTTCTCGGGCAGCTCGCCAAGGAGCGGCCCTGGGGACCAGAGCGAGACCCCCAGCCCCGTCCTCTCCTCATTTCTCCCCATAGTTTGGGGTTTGTGCCCCCCAGGAGCGCTTGTGGTAGCGGAGGATGGAGGGAGCCGCATGGCGTGGGGTTCGACATCCACCCTCGTCCTCCCCGCTTCCTTCAGCCGGAACACGGCTGCAGAGCGGAGCCGAGCAGAGGTCGGACTCGGTGGTCTTGAGGGTCTTTCCTACCAAAATAATTCTGTGATTCTAAAGCAAACACTTGGGTCAGGAGAGCGACGACCTGGAGCAGGTTCTGCCTGTGACAGCTGCCCTGCCCAGGAGCTGCAGCTTCTAAGAAACAGAAAATAAGGAGGGTTTAAAAAATAAAAAAAAAAAAAAAAGAGAGAGAGAGAGAAAAAAGTTCCCCGATTACATCTGGTGAAGTGACAAATCTGCCAGGCAGGTGATTATTCTGTGTACGGACGTGCTGAACACAGATGCCGATAGGATTAAAGGGGAAGGGGGGGAGCTCACCCTGCTAAACCAACACCTGATAAAAGAATAAACCAGCCGGAGGAATAAATTGCCTGCGCTTCCAAGGTCGGGAGCTGCCAGTCCCTGTGCCCGAGGAGGGGGCAGCGGCCCAGGCCCTGGGCCGGCGCGGCCCCCCCGGCACCGGGCACCGTCCCCGCCGCAGCCCCCGCTCCCGGCGCCCGTACCCGGCATGCCCTCGGCTGCCTGGTTGCTTTCCAGGCACGTCCCGGGCATCCCCTTGGGATGGCGCAGAAAATTAACAGCAGTTCAGATCTGAGGAACTTTATGACACGTGTATGATAGGACTGAACCAGGGCGTAATTGAATGACGGATGAGCTTCCAAGAGCCACATTTCCAGGGAGTAATGAAAAATAGAAGTGCTATTGACTAAAGGAGCTTTCGGCGGCCGGGCGGCGCGGCGCGGGATGAGCCGGCTGCCGGCGGGGGGAATGCATCAATACGGCAAGTAATAGCTCAGTTATTATAACTCTGGAAATGTCATTCAGGCCTAACCAGAGAACACTAGCTATTAACTAGCCTTAAACAGAAAGCACCAGGCGGGGAGGCCGAGCTGGGAGCTCCCGATAATTATTTTACTTCTTGTCACGGCTCCGTCGCTTTTTCCGTTGCGGGGGGCGGGCCCGAGTGCGCATCCCCGCTGCCGGCAGCCCCGGGAGTCCCTGCCCGCGCTGCTGAGCTGCTGGGGGGGTCCCCATCGCCCCCCGGCGTCTCCCCTGCCCAGGGCTGCCCGTCCCTCGCAGGGCTGTGGGATGCGGGTGATGCTCTTGCCATCCATGGCCACGAGCGTGGGGCTGAAGCCTTCGTGGGCGCATCCCTCGCACACACGCATCCTTCCTTGCATCACTCCCTGCACACACATCCCTGCCCGCATCCCTGCCTGCATCCCTTCCTGCATCCCTTCCTGTATCCCTTCCTGTATCCCTTCCTGTATCCCTTCCTGTATCCCTTCCTGTATCCCTTCCTGTATCCCTTCCTGCATCCCTTCCTGCATCCCGCCGGAGCCTCTGCCATGTGGTGCGGCAGATAACCGGCAGAGCCGTGATCTTGGCCATCTCGGGGCCCGTGGACCCCTGAGGTGTAATGAAAGCCTGTGGGAGAGTATCGAGTGAACCTAAATGGATTTTCTCCATTAACACAGACCCATCAGCCAGTTATCAGCTCCGGGGCTGCGGTTGCAGCGCCTGGCACTTAAAGTGCCCTCGGCCGGTGACACCGACATCGCCGACATCTGCTGCCACGGCACAGCACCCACCCACCGGCACCCGCTCCCTGCGCACCCCTTCCTCCTCAGGGGCTGTCCCGTTTTGGGGTGCCCTTTCTGGGGACAGTGTGGGAAGGATGACAGGACACAGCGGAGGCTCCAAAGCCCAGCCTCAGCCCCCCATGTCCCCCTGCCCCGCTCTGCCGTGGGGGGTCCCGTGGTGGAGAGGGGGCGAAGGGGACGGCTCTCATTCCTGCACACAGCCACTACCTGCTTGCAGTTCATCATTAGCCAGGAAATAATTAATTGTTGGGCAGACAAAAGGCATCGCTGGCCCCCCCGGGGGACCCTGTCAAAGGGAGCTGTCAGGGGTTGGCATGATAAATTACGGCTCCGCTGGCTCCGCAGCCCGTCACCGTCAGGGCTGGGGAAAAGTCCCGCGTTGTCCTTTTGATTGGGGGTCACCAGGGGTCTGGCTCCCGCCTGGCGTCCCCGGGGACACCGGGGTGACGGGGCAGGCAGGGGCCGCGGGGTGAGCAGCCAGGCCCCCGCCCCATGCTGCGGTTGTGCCCGCTGTGTCCGTCCTTCCAAGCCGTGTCCCTCTGTCCCCCTCCGCGTACCCGCCTGTCCCCACCGCGGCGTCCCGCGGGGCTGCCGGCGGCACGTCGGGCGGCCGATTTCCACCTTGTCGGCGTTTTTTGCAGTGATTGCGGGGCCAGCGCTCTCCCCGGCTCCTGCCGATCAAATTACCGTGGCCGCGCTCGCCGGCAGACGCGCTCAGAAATCGCCCCCGCCGCTCGCGTGAAATTTCCTGCGAATTAAAGTGTTGCAAGGTTAAAGAGTCACCCGTGCGCCCCGCTGTCCCCCAGCCCCTGCGGCCGCCTGGGACCGCGGTGCTGCCGGAAAACAAAGTGACTGAAATCATGGGATAATATGTATTCATCCATATTCGTTTGCATGTTTTAAACAAGGTGGGCTGGGGAAGGCTCTCCTGGTTTGCTGGGCCTGTGCTGGGCAGGATGATCCAGCCTTGGGATGGGGAAACTGAGGCTCGGAGGCAGCGGCTGCTGCCCTGGTGTCACAGCAGGTCTGTGCCCGGTCCCGGTGGTGGCTCCGGCACGAGGCCGACGGCAGCACACGGCTCCAGCGAGCACCAGGGCAGCGGCTGGTTCGGCTCAGGGACCCGGGGGTGACGCTGATGTCCCCGCTGCCCTTTGCAGCCGCCAGCTCGGGGTGCTGCCACCCCCTGTCCCCATGCGCGGCTGTCGTGGCACCTGGCTGTGCCACGGCCACCGCTCCGTGAGCCGCTCGGCACTGCGGCCAGGCTCGGGTGTTTGCCGCATGCTGGGTATGAGCTGGAGGGGTTTGCGGGTCAGGGCGGTGGCAGCTGTTGGGGAAAGGCTGGATGGTGACTGTCACCTGGCGGGGACCGGCAGGCTGGCCGCGCTGGGGCTGGCGGGGTGGGCACCGTCCCTCGTCCCTCGCTCTGCGGGGTGGCGGGGAGGTGACGGCGAATGGGATGAGAGGCTGGCGCGGTGCCGCTGCCCGTGCCATGGGGATGAGTGCCGGTGGCCGCGGTGCTGGGGACTCTGCCAGCAGCGTGCCAGGCCCGGCCGTGAGGAGTGCTGGGGCTCGGCAGCGCTAACGAGGTCAGCGCCGGGGGCTGTTTACTCCGTCCCGCTGTGGGAGACCCCCGAACGGGCGCCTTGATCTGGCTGTCCCGGCGGGCTGCGGTGCGGCACGGGCGGCGGGGGGCCCGGCTGCCGGCGGCAGATAACCCCCAGCGGCTCCCGTCCCGCGCCCGTTATCAGCGCCCGCCCGCCTCGCCAGACGTGTTAATTAGGGCGCTCAGCGTGAGCAGCCGGAGCACGTATGAGCACGCGTGGCCTCGTGCACGGGCTGGCACATGTCGGAGCGACGTGTCGGGCTGGTGGCTGCGGGAGCTGCTGCGGCTGTGGGGATGTGAGCGGGTGCAGGACGGGTGTGCACAGTGCAGGGTGTGCGTGGAGCAGCGTGTGCACAAGGCAGGGTGTGCACAATGAAGAGTGTGCACAGTGCAGAGTGTGCCCAGTGCAGGGTGTGCATGGAGCAGCGTGTGCACAAGGCAGGGTGTGCACAATCCAGGGTGTGCATGGAGCAGGGCATGCAGGGGTGCACCCACATCAGGCCGGGTGTTTAGGGGTGCAGCCGTGCTGGGTGGGGTGCACGTGGTGCACACCCCGGCCTGGGGCAGGCTGTGATTTGGAGGGCACCAGCAGCCTCTCCTCGCCACCGGGGCCCGGTGCCCCTCTCACCTTTGCTGTCAGCCACCACCGTCAACACCTTCTGCCGCCGCGGCTCTGCCGTCTCCTGAGCCATCTGGCCGCCCGGTTTTGCAGAGCTCTGCTCGCCCTCCTGCCCTCCCTGCTCCCTCGGTGCTCTCTGCCTGCTCCCTGCCCAGGACGGGGGGCTTTGTGTCCCCAGCGATCCCCCTGCCCCGGCATGGCCGTGCCCGCCTCACCGGGCCTGGCGAGCCGTGGCTGCAGGATTGCCGGCACTAACACAATTACCCTGACACTTTCCAGCCGCTGTCTCTCCGACAATGAATTTCTGATCTGATTTAATTTGTGCAGGCCCCAGCGGCACGCACGGCCGTGTGCCGCCAGCCCTGGAGCCGGCCGGGCGCGGGCGCTCCCTGGGGAGGCCGAGGGGCAGTGGAGACCGGAGACCCCCCGGTGCCGTCCCGCCGGAATGGGCACCACGTCACCGCAGCGCCGAGCGCCGGCAATGATGCCATTGTGTTCACGATGGACCAGGCGAGCGGCTCCCGGTGCCTCGATAGCCGGAGCTGCTCCTGCGGTGCTGCCCAGTGGTGCCACCGGCCGAGCTGTGCCGGGGCGCGGGGTCCGCGGTCAGTCCCGGTCCCGGTCCGGCCATGCACGGTGCTCCCAAAAACACGTGGGCTGGGATGCAGGGCAGCGTGCTGTGGTGTCACCGTGCTGTGGTGTCACCGTGCTGCGGTGTCACCGTGCCGTGGTGTCACCGCCATGCCAAGCGGATATGGGGACAGTGCGTGGCTGGCACGAGGGGCACAGAGGAGCGTCGGGTGGGGGTCAGGGTGGGGGTCAGGGTGGGTGCAGCGAGGGGTGTCGGGGCTGTTCACCCCGTCCAGCCCCTCGGGATCTTGGTTCCTCGCTGGTCCTTGTCCCCTGGACTCGTGGCCGCTGCAGGAGGGGAGCGGAGCGGGGACCTCTGCGCCGCCTCGCTTTATTATTGAGTTTAACCTACAGTCTTCCTTACATGCCACAGTGCCCGTAACTAGTGCAGAGGCTGCTTTTATGTGCAAATGAGCCTTTTTTTTTTTTAATCTTTGACAGAGAATGTGCTGTGTTTACATAACAGAGGGCCCTGGTACTCTGGAGAGGGCCACTGACAGTGCTGGCAGGAGATGTTAAGAAAGATCTAACATTTCTGATCTCTGTTTAGCCAGAGGCACTGCGAGGCAGGCAGGAGCGGCAGGGGAGGGTGGCTGGGGGTGCTGGGGGGGGGGACAGCTCGGCTGCTGCTGCCCCGGGGCCGGGGAGGGCGCAGGGACCGGCCCGGGGGGCTTGGGGACCCGGGGTCTGTCACCTGTGGCCGCGGTGATGGAGCGACTCGGGCGGCTGCGGTGACACCGGAGGGTCGGGGAGCTGGGGGTCCCGCGGGAGGAGTTCACCGGGCACCAGCGAAGAGAAAAACTCCTCCCGCCAGGTTAAGTGGAAAAATGACCAATATCCTAAGGCCGGCTGGGTTAAAACGCATTAATTCAGGATGGGCCGTTAATGGCGGTATTGATTAGTCTCAGTGCTGGGCTAATGAGCATCCATGTTAACGAGGTGTGAATTGCAGCTCCGGGTGCGGTCAGGGGCTTTGGGTGGGGGGACAGTGGAGCACGTCAAAAAGGAGCGGGGAGCAGATTCATCCCCCGGGATGGGCTCTGGCACACAGAAAACTGAGTATTTCTGAACTCCTTTGCTCTTTTCTATTTTTTTCCTTAAAAATACTCGAAAGACCAAGTTTCTTCCCCCTCCGCTTTTCCCAGCAGCTCCCCTTCCTCTGCCTGCCCAGCCCTCTTGTGCCTGGTCCTTGTGCAGTGCAGGGCGAGGAACGATGCTCGGGTTTGGCTTTATTTTGTGCAACTTTGCAAAAAGCAAAGGGGAGAATAAACTTGGTCTTGGTGAGGATGGATTTGTGCACAGAAGCCCATGAGAAGTTCTTCCACCCGAGCCGTTCTGGCAGCCGGTTTGGCAGGCTGGCGCTTGCGTTTAAACAAATTTTGTTTTCTTCTCTGTTATAAAGCCAAGGCTTAGCCCGGGGGACTGGGGAGCGCTGCTCTTTTTCTAGATCTGCAAAACAGGCTGAAATAACAGCTCCGGGTGTGCCCATTTATCTCTTATCCCATCGCGTCCCACTCGGTCACCCAGTCCTCTCATATCTCCGCATCTCCCTAAAGCAAAAGCTGACAATGAAGTGTAAATGGGGAGTGTTGGCTCTGGAACATAATGACGGCAATTTCGATGCCAGCCGTCATTTCCCCGCCGTTGCCCCAGGTAACAGGAGCCGTTGTCTCCCGTCTCCCAGGGCCGGTGGCTCCGTGGGGTTTGCTGCCGTTTGCATGAGGAGGAGGGAAAGGGAAAGACCCTGAAATGAGGGGGTGAGTCCGGGGGGGGGTGGCTGCTCCCCGGGCCCAGCACCGGCTCCGGGGGTGCCCGGGCTGGGAAAAGCGGTGCTTCTGCATGGAATTTGCATACATTACCCACAGTTCTTTGCCTTCCCCAGCGCTCCCGGGAGGCTGCATGTGCCGGCTCGCCGTAACCGCATGGTGCCGGTGCCGGTGGGCGCCACGACACTGGCAGAAAGCTGGAAACCAGCACTTTTCAGAAGGAACAAGTTTGGGGTTCACGGCAGAGTGATGGGCACAGGTGGTGCTGCCCATCCATGTCCCCATCTCTATCCCTTTCCCCATCCCTGTCCCCATCTCCATCCCTTTCGCCATCTCCATCCGTTTCTCCATCTCCATCCCTGTCCCAATCATCTCCATCCCTTTCGCCATCTCCATCCGTTTCTCCATCTCCATCCCTGTCCCAATCATCTCCATCCCTTTCCCCATCTCCATCCGTTTCTCCATCTCCATCCCTGTCCCCATCTCCATCCCCGTTCCCATCCCCATCCCTGCCGTGCAGCTGCACCGGGGCTGTCAAACGGCATTAAGCCCAAACTAACCCCCCGTCCACCGGAGCCGTCACCGTCATTCCAGATAACTGTAATCGAGCTGCTGAATATGTAGCTGGGCTCGGAGTTTTGTAGTTGAGATAAATATTGATATTAAAGCTGTCAGGGCTGGCGAAGTGACGGTGACACCCGCTCTGCCGGTATCACACCAGCCGCAGCCCCCGGGACGGCACCCGCAGCCACGGCCGGTGGGCACAGGGCGCAGACATCGGCGAAATTCTAAAGTCGGTATAATCGCTCCGCCACCAGCCCCACGTTTTGGTTTGTTCCTGCTGGATGTCACTCGATGCCACCGTCCCAGTGCTGCCGGGGCACACGGTGAGCTGGGGATGAGCCCATCCCCGGGGAAAAGAAAATAAAAGAGGGAAAACATAATGGGCATCCCCAAACCAGCCCCTGTCGCCCGTCACCACCCGGCCAGGTGGTGGGGAGCCCTGGTGCCCCCCGCCCCGTGCCCGTCCCCCCTCCCGCCCCACCGCGCTCCCGCTCGCTCCTTCTTTATTTTTTTAATTAGCTGATCCGCTATCTGGCGCCAAAGTGCGTTTCCAACCACCGCACTCAGGAAACCTCATTAACACAGATCAAAAGGAGCTTTTAATGATTTATAAAGGTGCAGCAGTTTGGAGAAATTAAATAATTTAGGTGGTGTGTGTACGGCGGGTCCCTCAGGGCCGCATTACAGCGTACGGTGAGCCGCAGCCCCAGCCGCGCTTCCCCGCTGCGCCGCGGCACCGGGGACACCGCGCGGCCCCGCCGGGAACGGGGACACCACCGGGACTGGCAACACCGTCACCTCCCTTTTGTGGGGCTGGGAGAGACGAGGCTCCTGCCGTAACCTCGAGCGTCACCTTGTCCCTGAGCGCCACGGTGTCACCGGGTCAGGATGCTGAGATCTCCCGGCACAGCCTGGCGGAGCTTTGGGTGCTGGTGCCACCGCCGCGGTGGCCACACTCACTCTGCAGCTGTCAAAAACATTTTGCCAACACAGTTACAATAAAATAAACCTCGGCCCTGGTGGGGCGGTGGGATGGGGGGACGTCCGGCCCCCCTGGATGGACCCAGGTGTCCGGGCGCACCCGGCTCCGTCCCCTCCCAGACCCCACAAGTGGCTTTTTGCCTCTTTTGCCCCAAAGCTCCGTGGCTGCTCTGGAGCGGGGAAAACGGCTCTGCCGCCGGGACACCGCGACCAACACGTGGCCGAAATCCCCCGATGGCCCCATCCAGCTCCCGGTGCTGCCGGCAGTGTCCCGCGGGACGGCGCTCGGCGCCGCGGCACGGCCGAGGAGAAGGAGGAACAGATGGGAGAAAACAGCTTAAACGTTCCCGGCGTGGAGTCCGCTGCCGCCTCGGCCGTGCCGGGAACCAGCCGAGCAACCGGATTAATGGAGAAAAGAGCCGGGCGGGAGCGTCCTCCCGTTCCTGCCGCCCCCCCGGCCGAGGAGCCGCTTTGTGCCCGTTCCCCGGGGGGGGCCGCGGGGGGCTGGCGCTGCCCGCTTCGCCGCTGAATTTCCATCAGGTTGTGTTTAAAAAAGACAGCGAGAGGGCGGCGGGCGAGGTTGGGGGCTAGATTCGGTGCGGGGGGGAGGTGGGGGCTGCTGTGTGTTATTTTGCTCTGTAATAGGCTTATTACTCCTGATCACGCTGTGACGATTTGAATGAAGGAGATTTCGGGAGATGAAAGCGTCAGGGAGATTTTAAGTGTCTCAGCGCCTGGCCCCGGCGAGGACGGGTGTCCTTGGCGCGGGGGGGACCCCAGGACCCCGTCACCACCCCGTCCCAAGCCCCCTCCCGCCGCCCCCGCCAGCCCCTCGCTCCTCTGACTGTTACAAACCTCCTAATTTCCAGCCTCAATTTATTCATGGCCAGTTTATACCCATTTGTTTATGTGCCAACACTGTTCTTCAGCTTAAATAGCTCTTTTCCATCCATAATATCTCCCCCCCCCGCCCCGTATTTCAGCAAGCGCAATCATATCTCTTTTCAAGCTGTTCGGGAAAGAAAAATCTGAATTATTTAACCCTTGGGACACTGCCTGGGCTTGCAGGGTTGCAGCAAGACCAAGGGGGAAACACGCTTTGTTCCCGCGCTGGGTCGCTGCCCTTGTGTGGGAGTTTTGGGGAGATGCTGCTGCTACCCAGAGGGGAAACTGAGGCACGTTGGGGGCAGCGGAGGGGCCACGGGGTGAGCGAGGCCACCGAGCAGCCCGCCTGTCCCCTTCCTGTCCCCTGCTTTCCCCTGCCCTGCCGGCAGAGCAGGCCGGGCTGTCAGGTAGCGCTAACGGTAACGAATGCCCCTAATGAAGCACCCAATTAGCCGGGATCCCAGCCTTAATGGTAGCTGACAGAGCTGAAAGCTGCGAGTAGTCGATTGTCAAGTGTAACATCCCGGCGGGTGCGCGGGGAGGCTGCGCCATCCGTCTCTGTCAGGAAAAACAAAGCTCCCGCGTTAACCCCTTTGGCAGTGGCCGAGCGCCGTGCCCATGGCATCGGCCCTGGTGGTGGCATGAGGGGGTGAGTCCGGCATCACCCCCGTCCCACGGCATCATCCCTGGTCCAGGGTATCTGCCCCAGTGATGGCATCATCCCCGTCCCATGGCATTGTCCCCATCCCGCAACATCATCCCAGGTGATGGCATCATCCCCATCCCACGTATCACGGGGCGCTCGTTTCCAGGCAGAGTCACAGAACCCTGGATTTGCCCGAAGCTGAGCTTTTCGTTTGGCCTGAAAACGCTGTGAATCGGCATCTGTTTGTGTGCCAGAGCGGGGTCTCTCCTCTCGCTTTCTGCAGTTCCTGATGGGCCAAAGAGCTGGAGATTTGCCCTGAGCTGGTGTCCCTGTGTCCCGGGGACTCGAGGGCTCAGGGGAGGTGGGGACGCTGCTCACGGGGAATGTGCCAAAATCGGGGTGCATAGCCAGGCCCCGGCGCTTGGCTCAACCGCGGCCGCTCGCCCTTCCCTGCCCCGCCGAAAGGCGTCTTTTATTTTCCCTGTTTTGAAGCAGATGAATTAGCGATGTGCCTCGTTTAGACAGTTCAAATCCCGCTCGTTTTAATTAGCGCGGGCGGGCGGCCCTGCTGCGGGCGGCACGCAGGGCAGCGGCGGCGCTTTCCAGGTGGCGGGTTTGTAAAACGCTGTTGACATTTTGCGAACGGAGTGACTTAAACGATAACAAATTAACAGACGGCGCCGTGCGTGCGTGTGCGCGGGGCTGGCGTGGCGTGAGCCTCCGCGGGCAAATTCGGCTATCGGAGCGTGGCCGAGCGCCGGCGGCTCCGTGCCGGGGTGAGCGTGGTGCTGGGGTCTCGGTGACGGTGCCGCTGGTTGGGGTGCCATGTACGGGATCTGCCCCCGCCCCCGGTGCCGGGCTGTGCCGGGACCGCGGTGCCGCGGCACAACCGCGCTCCCGCCGAGTGGCTGCGTCGGACCCCGGATGGCGCGCGTTGCCGCATTCGGCGGAGCCGCTGGGAGGGAATATTTGATCAGGCAGAAATGGAATATTTATAGGAGGGAGTGAATCAGCAGGGGAAAACGGAGACATAAATAAAGATTCACCAGCAAGGAAAAACCAGGACGGAGCCCAGACAAAGTCACCCGGTCCCTGGGGACACGTGGCCCCGGGTGGCAGCGCCTGCCCCAAACACGGGGTCCGAGCAGCCCCAGTGTCCCCCGGCGCTCGAGGGGACGCGGGAGGGTCCGGGGAGCTCATGGGTGTCCCGTGATGGCACCCGGGGACGTCCCCGTCCTGTCCCATCCCACCGGGGGCTGTCTTTGCCGTGGGGCTGCGGTGAGGTGGCAGGGACACCGTGGTCCCCAACCCCAGCTCATTGCATTGGAGCCACCTGGGCGCCGTCTGCGGGGACAGGGACGGGGATGGGGACAAGGACAGGGATGGGGACAAGGACAGGGACAAGGATGGG
This sequence comes from Pampusana beccarii, assembly GCA_013399365.1. Lineage (NCBI taxonomy): Eukaryota > Metazoa > Chordata > Aves > Columbiformes > Columbidae > Pampusana > Pampusana beccarii. Next base: position 601,552 of record VWYH01003116.1, on the reverse strand, counting down.
GACAGGGACATCCTTCCCCAAAACCCGTTCCTGGCTTTAATCCCGACTTTATGCCGTGCGGCCCCCCCAAAGCCGCGGGTGACCCCTCCCCGCAGCCCCCCCAGCCCCGTCTCTGTCTGTGCCATTTATCACAGCTAATCAGCTTTAATTCGGCAATTTGTCAGTCTGGAGAAGGCCCTTCCAGTTAGTTGATTTTTTTTTCTTCTTCCNGCAGCCCCAGTGTCCCCCGGCGCTCGAGGGGACGCGGGAGGGTCCGGGGAGCTCATGGGTGTCCCGTGATGGCACCCGGGGACGTCCCCGTCCTGTCCCATCCCACCGGGGGCTGTCTTTGCCGTGGGGCTGCGGTGAGGTGGCAGGGACACCGTGGTCCCCAACCCCAGCTCATTGCATTGGAGCCACCTGGGCGCCGTCTGCGGGGACAGGGACGGGGATGGGGACAAGGACAGGGATGGGGACAAGGACAGGGACAAGGATGGGGACAGGGACATCCTTCCCCAAAACCCGTTCCTGGCTTTAATCCCGACTTTATGCCGTGCGGCCCCCCCAAAGCCGCGGGTGACCCCTCCCCGCAGCCCCCCCAGCCCCGTCTCTGTCTGTGCCATTTATCACAGCTAATCAGCTTTAATTCGGCAATTTGTCAGTCTGGAGAAGGCCCTTCCAGTTAGTTGATTTTTTTTTCTTCTTCCAAAAAATACAATAATAATAATAATTATTATTATTCCCCTGATAAGCATAAGCCCTCCTGTTACAATCGCCTTTGCTTGGGCTTTAATAATGATCATTAAAATAAATAATTTTTTGAAATAAAAGGCAGAGAGAATAGGGTTTTTTTAAACAACAAAAAAAAATTGCATTGTTTTGTGTGTGTTTGAAAATTGTTTCCCAGTAAATCCCAGCCCTTTGTATTAATTTTACATTTTGAAATGTTACCTTGCCAGGGGCAGGGTTGGCACAACTGACTCGAGAAAGGAGAGCGAAGGAGAGAGAGAAAAACCCTTCTCCTTAATTAGCGTTTTTCCCTGTGTGATCAGAGTGCTTATGAGGCAAGTAATGAGGGGAGGGGGGCGGACAGCGCCTGCTCGCCGGGGCTGCAGGACCAGCCCCCCCTTTACCGGGCCCCACTTCATTTTGGGGTGTCCTGTGTGATGAGTTTGAGCCGGTCTCAGCCCTGCTCAGCACAGGGGACTTGGGAAGGGACGGGGGGGGTCAGGGACACTTTGGGGGGGCTGTGGTCCCCCCTAGGGCCGCGCTGACCCCTCCAGCCGCTGTTTGAGGGGCCGTGCAGCCGCTTCTCGGGGTGCGTCCCCATCCCTGGTCATGCCGAGGTGGGGGGTTCCGCTGGCGGGGGGGCCGCACCGCAGCACCCTCCGATTAATTAGCAACAAAAACGTGATGGCCACGGTGCGGGGGAAAGCCAGGCTGTCCGGCTGGCTCCCGAAGGAGCCGGTGAGCGCCAGCGGAGCTGGTGGCGCCGGGGCTCTGCCACATCCGCCCCGGCACAGCCGGGGGACGGGGGGTCTCAGGGGTCACCCCCAGGAGCCGGGGGGCGGCACGCCGTGGTGTTCCCAGCACCGCTAATCCCTTAATCTCTCAGATAATCAGCGCCAGAAACAGCAATTACGCTGGGATTGCGGCGTGCGGCTGCGGCGATGCCAACGCTCCGACGGCGCCGGGAATCGTGATTGTTTTGTGACTGAACTACCAAGCGGTGCCGGTTTCTTGGGTGTAAAACGAAGAGGCTCTGGGTTAATCTCGCGGGTTAACGGGGGTGTTGGGGTGGGCAGGGGACAGGGTGATGGGGGGAGCTGTGCAGGGCTGGATCCAGCCCTGCGTCGCAGTCAAAATGAGGTTTTGGTGCACCCGGGGCCGCCGGCATCGCCGCAGCAGGAGCCGGTGACCCGTGGTTCTCCCGCAGGTTCCACCGCGGGGACTACACGGTGGAGGTGAGCATCAACGACTACCTGGACATCTACTGCCCGCACTACGAGGAGCCGCTGCCCGAGCAGATGGAGCGGTACATCCTCTACATGGTCAACTACGAGGGCCACGCGTCCTGCGACCACCGGCAGCGCGGCTTCAAGCGCTGGGAGTGCAACCGGCCCGACTCCCCCAACGGGCCCCTCAAGTTCTCTGAGAAGTTCCAGCTCTTCACCCCCTTCTCGCTGGGCTTCGAGTTCAGACCCGGCCACGAGTACTATTACATCTGTGAGTAGGAGCTGGGGGGGAATGGTGGGTCTGGGGACACTGGGATGCGGTGGGGGCACCCCAGGGATGTCCCCGGCATCGCCCTGGCCTGGATGCTGAGCTCGGTTTGCATCGGGGACACAAAACACCACGAAACCCCCCAAACCCAGCCCTGCCCATGTGCTGGCAGCGCCGGCAGCTCCGGCTCAAGGTGGAGATCCATGCTCGGTGACAAAAGCCATTGCCGGGGCTGGGTCATGGCCACGGGAGCGATGGGGACTTTGCAGGGACCGCGGGATGATGGGGACACTGGTGTCATCCCCGTGGGGCCACCACCAGGCACCGCCAAAGGTGCCGCCTTGGGGCTCCCGTGCTCTCCCATGTATTTCCATGTGCTCCTGTGCTCTCCCATGTATTCACATGTATTCCCATGCTCTTCCCTGTATTCCCATGTATTCCCATACTTTCCCATGTGTTCCTGTGCTTTCCCATGCTCTCCCATGTATTCCCATGTATTCCCATGCTCTCCTGTGTATTCCCATGTGCTCCTGTGCTCTCCCATGTATTCCCGTGTGTTCCCATGTCTTCCTGTGTGTTCCCATGCTCTCCCATGTGTTCCCTTGTGTTCCCATGTATTCCCGTGCTCTCTGATGTGTTCCCATGTGTTCCCATGTATTCCCATGCTCTCCCATGTGTTCCCGTGTGTTCCCATGTATTCCCGTGTATTCCCATGCTCTCCCATGTGTTCCCGTGCTCTCCAGGGGCCACTCTCCCCTTTTTCCCCCAGCAAATGAAGCCCAAACTGCCCAACTCACCCCAGCAGAGCCTGGGGCAGGCGGTGAGGGGGAGAGGAGCCCGACCGGCTTCTCAGGACCCCATCGGAGCCACGGAAAAATAAGTTAATGTGGCCCAGATCAGGCTCTGTGAGTCCGGCAATCAATAAAGGCTAAAAAATAATTTAAAAAAAAAAAAAAAAAAGTAAAAAAAAGAAGCCATGATCCCCGAGCACTCGACGGTGTCACCGGGAGCCAGGGATGGCTCTTCTCGAGCCAGAGCCAGCCAGCGTGCTTATCTCCCTTATTATTTCTCCCCCTTTTTCCTAAAGCATCTGTTTTCAGCCCACTTAATTTGTTCCTTTTATCTATATTAAATTACCATTTTTTCCCCCCTCTCCTTCTCCCCTTGTAAAATGTCACTCGCGAAATAACTGCGTCTACAACTCTCTATTCCCTCCCCTCCCCGTTTTATTTTTTATTTTTTATTTTTTTTTTTATTTTTAATGTCGTTAGGGAGAGATTACACAGAAGTAAATGGTGAAGCTGATCATTGCTAAACCGGTTAGAATTCATGTCATGCGGAACATTAGAAATTATGCCTCTTTGAGGAACCGTATTTAGCAGACATGAAAGAAAAGAAATTACCTCCTCCTCGAGCTGGCAAATTGGAATGCCATTAACCTCGGGGCGCGGGGCCGCGCTGGTGCTGCCGGCGCGGGGCCAAGGGCACGGGCTGGCCCTGGGGACAGCGGGGACATCCGGGTGCCCAGCACAGCGTGTACCAGGTGCTGCTTGTGTCACCTTCCCTGTGAGGGATGTTGAGGAGAGGGGGAGAAAACGGGGAGAAAAGGGGGAGAAAAGGGTATCCTGGGTGCCGGGCAGCATCCTCGGCATCGCTGCCGCCTCTCCTGCCTGGTTCCCCCTTCTTCTGCTGAAACGAAACTTTATTGTGAATTCTCTCTCCCCTTTTTTAATCCAAAAAAAAGAGAATTCGATTCTTTTAAAAACATATATATATAAAAATAGCATTTTCTCGTATTGATGGGGGACTTTCGCCAAGATCTTGGTTGCAATTACTCCCTTTCTCGCTGCCAATGGGGGTTATTTTCACTCGGCGCCTTTACCCCGTCCCCGAACGGCACTGGGACCAGCAGGGACCCGACTGGGCTCAGCTGGGATAAACTGGGGCGGGGGGGCTCTGCTGTGGGGCAGCTCTGTCCCTGTCCCACTGTGTCACCCCCTGCGGTTTGGTGACACCGGGGGGCTCTGTACCCCCTCCCTGACTCCCCATCGCTGCTCCCGTGCAGCGGGGCTGGATGCGGCCGCACAGGGGTCCCTGTCCCATGGCGGGGGGCTGAGCCACTGACCCCCCCAACCCACCTCCTCCTCTCCCCTTTGCTTCTCCGCAGCCGCAACCCCCCCGAATGTGGTGGACAGGCCCTGCCTGAAGCTGAAGGTTTATGTTCGGCCAACAAGTGAGTGAATTGGGGGGCCGGGGGGAGCCCTGGGGGTGGGGGGCGGTTCTGCCCCTGTGGTGGCCCCATGTGCCCCCCTGGTACCACCGGTGGGGATGGGGACGGTCCCCACAGCTCCGCCGGTGGCTGCGCTGCGGTGGGCGCGTTGCCGGCGTGGGGGACGTTTGCTGCTGAGTTTCAAATAGGGGAGAAAAGAAAAAATTTTAAAAAATTAAAATAATAAAAAAAAAATCTCTGCACAGTGGCTACTTTTCAGAATCAAATAACTCAGCCATTTAAAAAAAACAAATTAATAATTTTCTTCTCCTGTTAACGTGTAATTAGCAAATGGCAGCAGCTCTCCCTGGGGAAGGGCTGAGTGCCTGCGAAATGTCACCGTTTAAAAGGATGTCTTTCTTTTTTTTTTTTATTTGCATGGCTTTAAAATAAAACCCAATATAATGAAACCATCTGTAAAAAATCATTCTGTTTTGTTCAGGACTAGGGCATAATAGGGGGAAAAAAATCTCTCCTGGTATTATTTTTTCCAAGTTTAATGATATTGGGAATATATTATGCCGATGCCTTGCGCGTAGGAAGAGGTGAGGGTGGCGGGGACGGGCGGGCATCGGCGCTTCGGGGAAACTGGGAGTCCTGGGGTCCTTTATTTTTTAAAACCTCATTAATTTTGAGAGGCTGCTGGGAACCTGGGGGGGTGGTACCCAGCTCCTCGCTGCTGGGGATGCATGGGCAGCATCCGGACCCTGGGGTACCGAGCATCCCCCCCTCACCTCGCTCTGTTTTCCGCAGACGATTCCCTCTACGAGTCCCCGGAGCCCATTTTCACCAGCAACAACTCCTGCTGCAGCCTCAGGGTCCCGCACGCCGCGCTCGCCGTGGTGCCGGTGGTCTGGACGCTCCTGGCCTCGTAGCGCAGCCGCCGCCGCGCCGGGGAGCGGCTCCGCAGGAAGGGAGCAGCGCCAGGACCGGTCCCGGACGCCCCGAATCGCCCTGCGAGCCGCGGAGCCCGCGGGACGGCGCGGGGAGGTCACCGGCGCGCAGGGTTGGTGCTACCGGCGCGACGCTCGCCTGGATCCTGCCGCCGCGTGAAGTCCCCATCGCCACCGCCACCGCTGCCCCGCGGGACGGACCTGCCTGCGGCTCGCCGGGCGCCGGCCCCCCTGTCGGATCTGGCTTTTTACGTTTCTAGACCAAATACGGAGTCCTCGCCGATTCTTTTGGTTTTTTTTTTTAAAGCAAAAAGATTTTTATTTTAATTCGCGGGGTTGTTTCAGCCCAGGCTGCCCCGTGTCAGACTGACCCGCACGGGGCCGGGTCCAGCCCCACCGAGCCCCTCGCCGGGGCGGCACCGGGACCCTGCCTGCGCCCGGCTGCGGGCAGCGCCAGGACAGACGGACGCCAGCGATGGTGACAGCGGCTCCGTGGCCACAGACTCCTTCCCAGCCCGGCCAGTGCTCCGGCCGCAGGACGTTGCGGTGCCGGCCCCGCCACGCTTCCCTTGCCACGGAGACACCGGGACGGCGGACGCGAATGGACATGAGCTCCTGGTGGGGTGGCCCTGTCCCCAGCACTCGTGCCGTGGATGTCACCGCTGTCCCCATGGGGCCTCGGGGCAGCTCTGTGGGTGGCGAAGCGAACTGGACGCAGCGAGGGGAGCACTGGGGACAGTGGGCCGGCTGGAGCGCCGGGGATGGCCGGCACTGGGAGCAACTGGGGACACCGGGATGCCGGGGACGTGTGGCACACGGACCAGCAGGACACGGGGGTCCCGCCGGGCGCTGGGAGCCGGCGGGCCGCGCTCGCCCAGCAGCCGGGGTGGCTCCGGGGGCCTCCGCGGCGCTGACCCTGGAGCGCGTCCCGGCCCCGGCGCTGCCCGCGGCGCCCGTTTTCCTCCTCCGCAGCCTCCCGCTCTTCACTGGGGGTGCGAGACCCCCGGGGGGGCCGGCAGCCGTGTGCGGGACCATCGCGGCGCTCCCCACGGCCACCCCCTCGGCCCCCGGGGCTGCGTTGGGGGGGTTTTTTCCTTTTCCTTCTTCTCATTAATAAGCAAAACGCCCAGCCCGAGGGTGGCCTGGTGCAGGGGGGGCAGGTCCCCAAGGAGGGGCCCCCCATGGCCCGACCCCTACTCGCCTTAAATCTGGGGCTGTCCCACCTGGGGGGGTCCTGTGCCCGTCCCGCAGAGCCCCCCCGTGCCCGGGGGGTCGGTGGCCCTGGGGACGATGGTGATGGGCTCGGACCCGGCCAAACCCCCCCAACCACGGGCGCCTTTTCCGAGTGCCCCCCAGCCCCGTCCGGCAGCCGGGGGGGCCGGGCGAGGGCTCCGTCCCTGTACATAAAGCGCTAAACTGTGAGCGGTTTTTTTTATGTATTGTTGAGAATGAATTTTATGGAAGGGTTTATTTTATTTTTATTTTATTTTTATTTTTTAGACTAGGAAGCTGAAATCTCGCAATAAGCTCATCTCGACCATCCAAAAAAAAAAAATTTAAAAAAATTCCAATTTAAAAAAAAAAATTAAAAAAACAAAAAAATCACATTTGCTGCCGTCCCGTCCCCGTGTGTCCAGACCAGGTCGTGGTTCTCGAAGGTGAGCGAAAGCACCGTGTTTATCCGGGGGATATGGGGGGGGGCACCCACCCAGCACCCAGCCGGGCTCTCAGCACCCACCCAGCGCGGTGCTGGCACAACCTGGCCTTCGGTCTGTGTTTTATATATATATAGATTATATATATAAATATCTATATTGTGTACAGCGATGTGGGAGAGTGGGAAGGCGAAGGTGGCAGCGGTGCTGGGGGGGCTGGGGGGCTGGGGGTGTCCCCGGCGCGGGCTCTGCGTGTTGGTCTCCGTTCCGTCTGTCCGTGGCCGCGCCGCTTTCGTCCTCGACGTCGTGCTGATGGGAACCGGGTCACCGCCCCATTGGGATTCTGTATTTTTTTATAATAAAATAAAAATTAATGTCTCGTGAGGCCCTTGCTTTCGAGAAGTGACTTTTTCCTCCCTTTGGGTTGTGTCTCCGGGAAGGGGGGGGTCCGTTTCAAGCTGGGGGGGACGACGCCAGCACCAGGGGGGACACATCTCCGTCCCCTCTCCCCCGGTGCAACGGGGCTTGCGAAGCCAGAGCGCTCTGCTGGGTGGTGTGTTAATTACGGGAAGGATTTAATTACCACGTTAATGAATAATAATGGATATTCAATTAATTAATATACAATTGTTGATAGTGCTTAATTATCGGAGGCGATGCAGCCCGGTGGGTGGGCGCTCGGGGCTGGGATGCTGCAGCATCTCCCCAGCTGCCTCTGCCTCAGTTTTCCCCATGCTGGGGTGGCATTGGGCCACCAACAGGTGACATCAGGAGGCCACCAAAGCCGGGACCGGCAGCTGGGATGTGGCACCGCAAGCGTCCTTTGCCCCCAGCCCCCTCCTCCTCTTCTTCTCCTCAAGTACTAAAAAACTTTTTTGTGCTGCCCATGTTCACTCCCAGCATTTCATGCGTATTTCTGCATAATTAGTGGAATAGGAACAATCCACTGTTAATTAATTCCGGCTGGTACAGCTGATCCGGGGCTCTGAAGTTTGCCACGAGAGGGTGAAAGACTAATTTTTTAATTTAATAAGGGCCATCTGTGTGCCGGGGATGGGGAGAAACCTCTCTGGACTGCGCTCGGGACAGAGCCCGGCTGGGACTCGCCAAAGAACAGGTGATTTTTCAGCCCCACTCAGTAGGGTTTTTGGAGGCCTGACTCATTATTTTTTTAACACTGGGGCTGGAAATACAGAGTTAAAAATAGCGAACTGGCAGGCGCAAGGCTGAGACGGATCATCTTTAGTAATTAATTGAGTCATGGATTTTTAAGGCCTGAAAGGGATCATTTGGCTCAGGCAGCCCCCTTGTCTTGCAGAGGTGTTGAGGTTTGGTTTAAGGACTCGTGGGGATGGAGAGCCGGTCCAGCTTCGGATGCTCCAGCAGCTGCATCCCACCGGGTTGGTCCTTTGTGGTGTTGAACTGGGGCTGGTTGGGGATGTGTGGGGCTGGGTGGGGACACGTGGATGGGGCTCCTGCATCCTCAAGCAAGGGGGTCCGGGTGGCTCGGGGGGGTCTCAGCAGCTGGGGAGGGGAATGACCCTGATTTGTGGTGTTTGGCCCTGCTGGAAAACCAGGATTTCCTCTGCGGGCTGACCCGAAGAAATGAAACACGTCTTAAATCTCTTCTCTTTAAAGGTGGCAGCACGTGTGAAGGGAGGGGAAGGAAACAGCCCCCGGCCCTGGGGGGATTACCCAACCCCCGATAGGAGCTTCCCCTGGGCCCTGTGACCCCGAACATCCTCAGCCACAACCGGGGGGACCGAGGGGCCCGTGGCCTCGTGCCTTCACACGTGGCTTGTGGATGCTGCAGAGCCCGGGTTCTGGGCTGCACCAGCACGCACGATGCCACCGAGGGTTACGCGGTGCCGCCGGGGCTTGCGCGGTGCCATCCGGCTCCCTCTGCCACCACCGTCCCCCGGCAGCTGTGCAGAGCGCAGACCCAGCTGCACTAAGGCTGCGGGGCTCATCCCGTGTCCCCCGGTCCCACGCAGGGGACAGCGGCGCCCTGTGCTCACCGCGGGCTCGCTGGCATCTCCCGGGCTCCATCGCTTCCCTCCGGCAGCTCCCCAGGATGCCGCCCCGTCTCGGCACGGCCGCGGTACGAACGTGCATCCGTCACCGCGACAGCGGCCGAGCTCACCGTGGGAAAGTGCTGAGAAAGCATCACGGGGGGGGGAACGGGACCCGCCGTCCCTGCCGCTCGTTTTCTGCACCCTGGCTGTCACATCCCACTCGGTTCCCTCCTGCTGTCCCTGTCCCCAGCCTTATCTCCTGATGGGTACAAGCGATACGAACAGAAACGGCCGTGTAACAAGCTGCCGAGCGCCCGGGAAAACACCAGCTCAGGGGGATGATTTATGAAAACGGCGCGAGAGGAGGAGAGCGGGGGCTTTGCGGAGACGCGGCGCGGGGAGGGACGCCGGCTGCCACCGCGCGGGGCCCCGCGACGTCCCTTGGCGGCCATCGATTGCCACGGAACGAGCCAGCCGGGTGTGTAATTGCGCACAGCGACGGCGGCCACCTCCCCGCGCCGTTCCGCGGGGCCCGGGAAATGAAACTTTTCAGGCCACTAGACATTTCGTTTTCTTCAGCTGTTAATTCCTCCCACCGCAGGGAGAGGAGGGGGGGATGCAGGGGTGGGCCGGGGGCTGCTGCTCTCCCCCCCCGGGTGTGGGAGCATCTCGGGAGCACCCAGGACACTGTCCCTGTCCCTTCACCCCATCCCGAGCGCGCTCAGCCGTGGGCAGAGGTGAAGCGGGTACCGAGCATCCCCATCCCAGCCCCAGAGCTTTGCCAGGGGGCGATTTTCCGCCCCCCCAGGCACCAAGCGAGCATCCATTCCCCTCGGCGAGCTCCTCTCTCGCAAGGTAACCGGCATTATATCCAGACCAATTGCTCCAGCATGATCCTCCTGAATGTTGCACAGCATGTACACGGCGTCTTATGTAAAATACATGCCCCTGGGTGAGCCTTTTAATAGCGCCGGCTCCTGCCCGGGGGGCGGGGGGGCCGCTCTCTGCCACGGTGGTGCCAAGAAATGATTGAAAAGTTGGGGCTCGCCGTAGGAAACACCCCGCTGGGGGGAACAATGTGTTTTCATTCCCCTGCCAGGTAACAAATGAAAAGAATTGCAATGAATGCTAATGGAGCGGGGATGCTGCAAGGCTGCCTGGGCTGGGGGGAGCTGGGTTGGGGGGTCCGGCCCTGGGAACGCGGGAGCTGCCGGGGGACCCCAGTTTTGCCGGTTGGAGTTGGCCATGCAGCATGGTCCAGCATGCGGCTGGTGGGCTCTACAGGGGGGATGCTGTATGAAAATCGCAACTTTTTTGCATCAAAATGCAGCTGGGGGAGCGTGTCAGCCCCCCAAATTCCCCTTGGCGGGAGCTGCCGCCCCCTGGGAGCCCATCCCGGGGTCACCGTCCCGGTGCCCCGGCCCAGCCGCCCCTGAACCGGCTCCTCGCTGCACCGGCTGAGCTGTTTGTAGATGCGGCCGGGCTGGCGAGCGGGAGGGTAAACACGGATGAACAGCCTTCATCCACGCCAGTAAATATTTTATATCGCACACCAAGAAAAGACACTCCTATTTAAATGATTTATAAAGGAAGATCATGTAGAGGTTTCTATAAAATATGTAGGGCTCCTAATCCCGACATCATCAAGCAAAGAGGACTGAAATCATATATTACCTTTGCAGCAGCGCGGCTGCGGGGGCCCGGCTGCCAAGGGAAGTGTGTTTACAGCCGGGGGCTCCTGGGGGAGCGGTAAATCACGGCGGGGCCGGGGGGGGACAGGGAGCCGGAAATTAAGTGGCAATTTCTGTCTGTCACGGTGGGGCAGGGAGAGGGGATCCCTGAGTCGGGGGTCTTGGTGTCCCTGTCTCGGGTGGGGATGACGTCTTTGGGTGTGGTGATGGCTTGGGTGTGGTGATGTTCTGGGTGTGGTGATGCTGTGGGTGTGGTGATGGCTTGGGTGTGGTGACACTCAGGGCGGGGCGATGCTGTGGGTGTGGTGATGTTGTGGGTGTGGTGATGTTGTGGGTGTGGTCATGATCTGGGTGTAGTGATGCTCTGGGCTGGGCAGTGGTCTGGGTGCAACGATGCTCTGGCTGTGGTGATGCTCTGGCTGTGGTGATGCTCTGAGTGTAAAGATGCCCTGGCTGTGGTGATGCTCGTTCCCCAGCGGGACCCTGGGGGTGGGCACAGGGTGCTGACCCCTCCAGGAGCCCAGAACCGCGCTGGTGTGCAGTGGGTCGGTGCACGTCGAGGCCGTGCCCTGCTCCGCTCTGCAGTGGGGCTGGACCCAGCGCCACCAGCAGCGATGGGGCACAGTCAGGATCGGGCCCACAGGGACATGACCCTTTTAACCTCACATCCCCTCCAGCTGCCCCTTGACGCTCCCGTTGCCCCGTCCCCTCGCCACAGCCTTTTGGGTCCATTTATTGAGTTTTTCTCCCCTCCACAGACCCATCTGCTCCCCCTGGGAGCCGGGGGTCCCGGCAGCCGGCACGCACCGCGCACTCCGTGCCGGCGAGGGGCACGGCCGCTCTCTGGCAGCGGCGGCGGCGATTTGGCATGCGGCGGCGGGAGCCGGCAGCCGATGGGGCCCTGGCCGCTGCGTTATTAAGGGATTAGCAAGTTGTCTTGGCGCTCAATTGTAGATAAGTGCCGCATTTTGTATTATCTTTTCACGCTGCACCGCGAAGGATGACAAAGAGACAACATGGGTGTCATGGCCTTCAGCATATCATTAAGGGTAATTTGTCTTGCGGGGAGGGGGGAGGGCGAAGGGAGAGAGGGAAGGAGAGGAGGCGAGGGAGGAGAGGGAAAAGCAGCCCGGGAGGAGAGAGGGGATTAAAAACTAAAGAGAGGAGATTAGGAGTGAAATGCAAACTGTATTCAGAGTCAGCCAGGCAGGGAGAAGCAAATAGCCGAGGAGGGGACAGCCGTGCCGGGGGGCTCAGCTCCATCCCGGCGCTGGGATGGGGGAGGCGGGAGGTGGGCAGGGGGTGGGGGGGCTTCGGAGACCCCCCCCTCTTCTTCTCCTGCACAGAAGAGCCCCGAATCCACCCCCAGCCCCGACCATACGCATTAATCTGTGATAACCAGCAGCCACCCAGGGGTGTCACAGGCGAGAGGAGGGAATCCATTGTCCCGCTCATCGCCGTGGGCCCGGGGGGGCTGGGGATATGGGGGGGCGGGTCAGAGCACGGCAGCATCTCCCTGGTGCAACGTGCTCCCTGGTGTAACCTACTCCTTGGTGCAAGTTGCTCCCTGGTGCAAGCTGCTCCCTGGTGCAACCTGCTTGTTGCACACCCATTCCTTCCAGGCTTTCGGCCCCCCCGGCCCCATCACTGTGCGGCTGGGTCTGTTCCCCCTCGCTGGGCAGCCAAGGGTAAAAGCAAGTGTAATAGCAAGAGAAAAATGTAGCAGGAATCCAGCAAAGCCCCCCAGGCCCGGGAAGCGGGGGCTGCACCGGCGGTGGTTTGCTCTATCGGTCAATCAATCAATCAGGAATAAAGGCGCGGGTATCGATCGGGGAAGATGGCTTTTCAGGGGCCAGGTAATGGAAATATGCATCTGGAGACAGTCAGATGGAACCGCCAATGCCATGGTCACTGCCGCGGGGAGCGGCGGGAGGACAATCCTGTGACAGCAGCTGCCCCTCACCCCAATGCTGCTTCACCCCCTCCCACAGAGCCCGGGGTCCCCGAATCCCCACGGGGAGACGAGCGGCTGGCGCTGGATGCAGCGACCCCGGGGCAATGGGCACCGTCCTGGCCCCTTCGTCTGCCGCAGGGACCGGGGCTGCCGGGGCATCCTCCCGCACCCCCTCCCTCCCCTCCCCTTCTGATAATCCTATTTTTGAACCAGGGGATTAGGATCAATACTTCGCTCCTAATGCTGCGGTAATACAGTGTTACACCGCCAGCGCCCGTTCCCTGCTGAAACACTTAAGGTAGTTTAAACCCATTTGTGCCGGGGAGTGCCGGGAATCCACAACGAGCTGCGTGCGGCCGGGCTGCGGCACACCGGGGGCTGCTGGCCAAACCCGGCCCTGGGTGGCCACGCTGGCCCTTGGAGCCCAGGGGCTACTGCGCCCCGAAAGGTGCGGGATGGCACGTACCGGGGCCACCGCGGGGTCCCCTGCGCTGTGTCCCCTCACTGCCTGGGTTGGGGTCTCTGCTGGCCTTGCTCTGGGCAGCCAAGCCCTCGTGCAAGGATCCCTCGTGCAAGGATCCCTCGTGCAAGCATCCCTTGTGCAAACACCCTCGGTGCAATCAAGCCCTTGTGCCAACAGTTGTGTCCCCGGGGTTTTGGGTGACCCCAGCTCTGCCCCAGGCTTTGGGTGACCCCGGCTCATCCAGCTCTGGGGGGACCCGACCACTTTTCTCTCCAGATTGGCCGAGGGGTTTGGAAGCGAACTCCCGGGGAATAGAAACACAAATATTTCCATCCAGCGCTATAATTATGAATTAGAGCAAAGCTCTGTCTTTATTAGGTGCTAATAAAGATAAAGGGGGTTTTGAAATGCAAGGCACAGCTATATAAATGCTAATTCACCCGGAGACCTTCCTCTCTCCCCAGACCGCAGAGAACTGAGGTTTCAAGGCAACTTCTCTCCAAAAAAAAAAAAATCCCGGCCGAGCAAACTCCAAGAAACCATCTCAGCGACTTAATTAACTTTGTTTAACGATGCAGCAGCCCAGCCACCCTGGCACCTGTGATGCCCCAGCAAAGCCCATCTATGGGGTGCAGGGCAGGAGCTGCCTGGGGGGACCAGACCCCCGTTTTGGCTCTGTCTGCTCCGCCAGCACAGCCCAGCGATGGTTTATCCCCCCGGCTTTGCCCGGCACCCCCATCCCTCTCCCTGTCACCCCAAATATGTATTTTTTCAATTTTCCTCCCTATCGATTTTCAATCAGGTGCAGCAAACAAGACAATCCCGGCTCAGCCAGCCCAGCTCGCGCTGCCGCTCGCCCAAAAAGTCACGGCTGGGATGGATGGCCTGTCCCCAGCAAAGGGGGGGCTTGCAGGGCTGTCCCCCCGCTCCTGAGCATCCTCGGCCTCTCCTGGGCTGTGCGAGGACACGGGGGAGGCTGCAAAGCCCCCCCAGGTGTCTCACCAGGTGGGGCAGCCCCTGCACCCACTGCAGGTGTCTTGTCCCTCCCAGAAGTGACGCCAGTGAGGATCCGGCCCTTTGCGCTCCAAGTAGTTTTCAATTAAAACAAAAATATTCTGTAATAACCCACAGAGGGGTTTTTATTTCCTTCCCTTTTTTAATTTCTTCTTTTTTTTTTTTTTTTAATAAATCTATTATGAGGAGCTTAGAGATGTATGTAAAACCGGTAAGGGACGATTTGGGGATTAGGGATCGAGGCTGTCCTGGTGTGACGAGCAAAGCAAAGAAAATCCTGCTGGGGAGGGAAGGGGATGCAGGAGGGGTCACGGCGGTGGCTCCGGGAGCAGCAGAGACCCCGGTGCCGGGGAAGGGGGTCCCGGTTTGGCCGCCCGCGCTCCCATCTGCCCGTGGGCACTTGAGCATAAAAGTCATTTTGGTTTGGGCCCCCGGCTGCTGCTCCCTCATCTCTGATGGGCTGATGAGCATCACGAGCATCGGGGGACCCGCGGGCGGGGGCCCGAGAGCTGCGCGGGGCGCAGAGCCGCTCAACCCCCGCCAAGGGTAATTGGCTTGTTTACCGTCTTCCTGACCCCAAAAAAGACAATGAAATTGTGCACGAAACCAATAGGTTTTAGCCACATGCCTGCAGAGAGAGAGGCGATGTAAATAAAATACAGATGGGGCTCGTGCGGCGCAGACAGGGAATGGATTCGGAGCTGCCCCCGGCCCTGTGTGCAGCTCGTGGTGACGCTCAGGGTCACTTTTTGGGGACTAATTCCCCACCAGGGTGGGGACACGGGGGTACCTGGACATGGGGATACCCGGAGCATCCCCAGAACGGCTCGTCCTGCATCCCTCGGAGCCCCTGCTCATCCTCCTGCTTTAACGCACCACCTCTATTTATTCTGCTCCTGTAACTGTAAAATTGATTTCCTTGCAACAAGACACTCGTCTTTCACTACTGAACGCACCCAAATGCTCCAACATAAGACACTGGCAATTTTTAATTAGTTTCCTTTCTACTACTTGCCTCCCCGAGCAGGCATGTGGAACCGGAACAGGGGAGCCCAAAAAGGAGCAGGATCCAGAGGTGACAAAAGCACTTTTTAGTCTTGATATGATTATTAATAACACACAGCGTTTGCCTAACGAGGCAGGGGCGCGGGAGGGCAGGGGGGGAGGGATTGGTGCATCCTTTAGCTGCGGGGCTGCAGAAACAGCTTTAACCACCGAAATCTCGAAATATTCTCTCCGAGCAGCTCCTCGCCGCCTGGCCCCCTCCCCACGTCGCCCCCCTGCACCCAAACCCACCCGGGATGCCATGGTGGTGGCTGAGCTGCCGGTCCCTGTCCCGCATCCCAAAACACGTGGGCGGGAGAGGGAACTGGACCCCCCGAGCATCCCTGGGGATGGGGGGGTCCCCAGGGCAAGGTCCGGGGGGTGTTTTGGGCTGCAGGGAGCGAGCGAAGCCCCCGCGACCCCTCCAGCGGCGCAGGGAACATCAGTGAGCACACGAGCGCACGGACACGTGTGCGCCCCCAAAAAAAGTTACCGGGGAGGGGAAAGGAGAGGGCGGAAAAAAAAAAAAAAGAGGGAAAAAGGAAAAAAAAAAGACGAAGGAAAGTCCTGCGGTCTTTTGCCTTGTCAGTTCTCCGTCTGCTGTCACTCAGGAGCCGAATTCTCCTTCAAGTTGTCATAGCGAGGCTGGCGGGGATTATGCCGCGGCTCTGTCCAGAGCTGATTCATGTGGAACGCGTGCTTGACGAGCGGAACCGCCGGGGCGAGCGGGAGCCGCTGAGACCCCCGATTTTCCCACCTTCCTCAGACAATCTGGTATTGTTTGGCCGCAGCCTTAGTGATCCCTGCGCCCGGGCTGTGACTGACACAGCTTTGAGGCTCTAAGGCGTATTTTGAATTTCTAAAACCTCTCAGGAAGTCCCCGGGGTGCCTTCTGCCATTGTCTTGTTTCTCCTTTCGCCTTTTTCCCTTTCCACCCCAATCCCTCCCGCCCCCCCTGCTGCCTCCTCCCCTCCACCCTTTTTTTTTCCCCTTCCTCCCCCTAATTCCAGGCCCTACAACTCCCAACACAACCTATTTTTTCCTTCCCCCCCCATGTTTATGCGCTGACTCTCTCTGGAGCTGCTCAGACAGTTCGCAAACATAATTTCAAAAAAAAAAAAAAAGATAAAAATTAAATAAAGCTCTAAAAGTTCCCAAATCCATGATCCACCGTGGAGAAGAAGGGCTTTACTTGTTTGCTTTTAATCGGCTGACACAAACCCCGGGATGTGTTGAAAAATAATAATAGAAATAAATCTTTCACCTAATCTATGGCGGTTTGCGTCCGTCCCGCGGCCCGTCCGTCGTCCCCGTCCCCCGCGAAGGGCCGAACTGTCCCCAGCGGGGCCCGGGCTCCGCCGGCCCCACCAACCAGCGCTGCCCCGTCCCCCCGCGGCCCCCGGGCTCCGCACTGTGTAACCGTTTCCCATTTCCAGTCTTAATCTTATAAGAATGAATTGAGAATGACCAGCGTAAATACACAGGTGCCACTGGGAGCAGAAACCACTCTTTAATCTCGGATATGAAAACAATTCCCTGCTCCGCTCGCTGGCAATCAGCAAGTGCTATCAGTGCCGCGCTCTCCCCGGGAACAGGAGAGCTTATAAATATGAATTAGCGCAGAGAAAATCTACTCTCTTACCTAAAGCTAAATGTTATCTGAGTCCCTTTCCAGCAGTGGCTGACATTTCCAGAGTGCTTTTAGTCACATCTGTGGGAAGACAACTCATTTCTTGGTTGTTTTTTTTTTTNTTTTTTTTTTTTTTTTAAAAAAAAAAAAAGGGAGAAAGGAGAGCAAGAGGAAGAGGAGGAGAGGGAGGAGGACGAGCGGCGGCACAGGAGGTGCTGCCTTTGTGTAAAGAGGGAGATGCTGGATGGCTGAGCCTCCTTGGGCGAGGGGAGATGCTGGGTGGGCTCTGCCCGGCCCTGGTGTTCACCAGGTAAAGGACATTGGTGCTCACGGGGCATGGAGCAGCTCCAGGTGCCACCACCCACCTGCCCTGGGGTGACAGTGTTGCGTTAACAGTTGGAGTTGATAATCCTGAGGGTCTTTTCCAAGCAAAATGATCCCATGAGCACCAAAAGCAGCAGGGTCTGGCCCGAGAGCAGGAGTCGGTGCCTGGGACAGAGCTGGGAGAGTCCCAGGGATGCCCCGAAAATGGGGAGGTTCAGCACCCACGGCCCTCTGTGTGGGCTGGGGAAACTGAGGCACGGCCGGCTGCATCATCCCACTCTCCGGCTCCAGGTGCACGAGAGACCCCCAGATGCTGATGCTGCACACCAAAAAGGGCCCCGCACCTCTCGGGGAAGGACACGGCCCCACAGCGGGGGTACAAACCCCATCCCGGCTCCGGTCCCCGTCACCCGCACCCGCGTCTGCGAGGGACGGAACTGCGGCCCAGCGAGTCTCTAATGGGATGCTTAAGCTTCTTTTAGGTTTTTAATGAGCGGTTCCTGGCTGGAATGCTAAACATGGCCAGGTAGACAGACCTGTCTCGCCGCGATGCGTTTCTGTGTCCTTGTCTGGCTGCAGTGAGCTCTGACCTCATTTGCTTCGTGCCATTCAATTAACAAGGCGAGCGGCGCTGGAGATGGGGGCGGGATGCCGGGGGGAGTTTAACCGTATGTATTAATTTCCATTTTATGTTCCAAACAATTGAGCATCGCTCGGCGGCGGGAGGCGGCTGCCGGCCCCTCTCGTGGGTACCAGTCCCAGTTCTGCTTTGCTGGTGACCCCCAGCCCAGTGCTGGTGGCTCGGGGGGTTCAGGGGGACATTGGGGGCCCCGCTCCTGCCTCAGTGTCCCATTATCTGCCCAGGGACGGATCCGCACCCTGCACAGCCCCCTCGTGTACTTTGGTTAGTGCCCCTCCATCTTGTGCTTCATCCGGAACGCCGGTGGCTGCACGAGACAGAAACGATCTGGGAAAGGGCGAGAGAGGGAGAGAAATGTTTCCCGGGATGTTAAAAAAAGCGACTTCAGGCACCTGAATTTATGCCGCTCTGAAATGGATTTTATCCCAGCGTAATGAGAGAACAAAATAATTAATTCCTCTCCCGCAGACAAAGGCTGGAGGTTTTCCTGCAGCCCCGTCCTCCCCCTGGGCTGGCAGGGGGGCCGGTTCACGGGGCAGCTCTGGGGCTGGGTCATTCCACAGGTGGGGGCCGGGGCTGCCCCCCAGGCAGGGGTCCCAGTGGGGACGGGGACAGGATCGCAGGCCCCTCGCCCAGAGACGTCTCTCCGGGTTTCAGAAGGCAAGGGGGTCCCCCTGCTCTTTAAACACAACCCCCCCACTCCTCCAGGCTGGGGATGAACAGGGGGGTTTTGTTTGTTCTGGATGGAGTGATAAATATTAATTACACAAACCAGCCTCTTCCAGCCCGCCCTTATCTCCACAACATACCAGGACCGGGAGAAACTGAGCCAATTTATTCACTTAGCGGGTCACTCCCTTCAAGAACAGCCCTTTCAAAAGAGAGTTGCAACCAGGCTAGATCAAGCACAGCTGAGTTTGCCTCCCTCAGATATGGTAAAATATTCTAATAAATACTTGGGAAACCCATTACAAGAAGAACGTTTTATACCAGCGAGACCTCCACAGCATGGCCTTTCATGTGGGTCTCTGGTCCGAGCTGTGGCGGGGGGGCCATGCAGTGTCCCCAGGGCCCCACCGGCATCGGCACCCGTCACTCTCACGTGGAAGGTGACTGCTGCACAGGCTGCTCTCCCCATTTCCAATTTTTAATGGCAAAACATAAAAATCTGCTCCTGGTTCACGGCTCTGGGGGCATTGGGAAGGAGCCCCCGCCTGGAAGGCCCTGTGGTGAGGGCAGCCGCGGTTCTGGCCGCGGCTGGCGGGGCAGTGGGGTGTGATGCTGAAGGTTTCATCCCCTGGTAAGTACAGGAGGAACCTCCTGCTCCGGTCCCTTTGCTGTGTGAAACACAAAACCTCGTGGGGCTCCCAACAGTGGGGACAGCCCCAGCCCCAGGCCACCTGCACCCCGGCCCTGTCCCCGTGCCCATCCCATCCCAAATCCCAGCCCAGTCTTGTCCCCACTCCCATCCCATTGCCAATTCCACCCCATTCCCATCCCAAATCCCAGCCCAGTCTTGTCCCCACTCCCATCCCATTGCCAATTCCACCCCATTCCCATCCCAAATCCCACCCCAGTCTTGTCCCCATTCCCATCCCCGGTTCCACCCCATTCCCGCCCCAAACCCATCCCCAGCCCCAAACTCATCCCCAACCCCAATCCTGTCCCTATTCCCATTCCCACCTCAATCCCACCTGCGTTCCCATCCCATACCTGGCCCCACCCTACCCCATTCCTACCCCATTCTCGCCCCATTCTCACCTCGTTCCCACCCCGTTCTCCACCCAAACCCAACTCCCGTCCCCACCCAACTCCAATCTCAGCCCCGCCCGCCCCTATTTACCCCCCGCCCCCGCTCCCATCCGGTGGGCGACGGCGTCACCGTGCGGCAGCGCCCGGCAGCGCCCGGGGGCTCCGGGACACGGGGGGGTGGGCGCTCCCGGGGGGGTGCTGGGCTCTGGGTGCGCCCGGGGGAGCAGGATCCGGCCCCGGGGCGGCTGTGGAGCTGTGGGTGCTGCCCGGCCGGGGGGGCAGGACCCGTCCCTCGGTTCCGGGGGTGGCGGGCGCGGTGCAGTGGCGGCTTCGGGCCGGGGGGTGGCACGACCGAGCCGGCCGGGAACGCGGAGCCAGACGGTGATGCTGCCGGGGAGGGTCCCCGGGCACCGCAGCCCCGTCCCCGCATCCTGCCTTCCTCCGTCCCTGCATCCCTGCGTTCCTGCATCCCTCCATCCCTGCACCTGCGCATCCCTGCGTTCCAGCATCCCTGCATCCTCCCATTCCCGCATCGCTGTATCCCTGCCTCCTTGCATCTGCACGTTCCTCCATCCCCGCATCCCTGCGTTCCTGCATCCCTCCATCCCCGGCTGGCACCACGGGCCCGGGGGGCTGCAGCCGGGCACAGCGGCAGCACCGGGCTGTGCGAGGGCTGAGCGGCCCCCGCACCCAGCGCCCACTCTCCGCACAGCCACCCCGCTCCGGGGATGAGGCAGCGCCCAGGGGGACACGGCTCCGCCGCGCAGCGACGCCGCAGCTAACGGTATGTACTGGGTCCCCAAATCTGACCTGAATCATAACGGGGTTGCACAGAGCAAGGGACTGCGGGGGTGTGTGCTTGGTGTCAAAGTGGCTTTGGGGGTGACTGCAGGAATTGGGGTGCAAATACCCCACTGTGCTAGTCTGGGGCACAGCCTGGGCTCCAGGCACAGGGTCCGGCCTGCCGGGCTCTGAAAAGCCAAGGGTGGGGACAGGGTGGGGAATGGGGGGAGTGTGGGGGCCCAGTGCAAAAATCTGGGGGCGAAACAACACAGGTGGGGGATATTATCTCCAAAAAGGCAGCGTACGTGCGTGCTGGGAGGGAGATTTGTGGCTGTGACTTCATCTCGCTCGATAATCCCGAGCGCTGCTTTCTGCTGGGCCATCTGGGCGCTCGCACGTGGGGGTCAGCGAGGTGGGGGGGCCGTGGCGATGTTTGAGTCTCCTCTTCCCAGCAGCTGGCGGGACCCCGCCGCCCCCGGCCCACCATGCCCTCCTCCCAGACCGGCGGCGAGTACTGGATCGATGGGTCCCACCGCGAGACGGCCCTGGAAGATTTCTACGTCGTGGGCGCCGAGCTGGGACGGTACAGGCTGGCGGGGGGGTCAGCAGGGGCTGGGGGGGGGCAGGAGCCCACCTGGCATGGGAGTGTGTCCCAGTCCGGGCAGGGACTGGCCTGCTGGGGAGAGGGAGGGATGCAGGAGGGATGCAGAAGAGATGCAGGGGGGGATGGAGTGATGCAGGAGGGATGGAGAGATGCGGGGGAATGGAGATTTGCTGTGTCCCCATGGCTGCGGAGTGTGCGGTGCCTCAGAGGGGACCTGCCTTGGCAGTCACAGGATATTCGGTAAAGGCTCTTATGACCTATTTATTAGAGGCCTTACTGTAAGTCCTCACGGGCAGGGGACACCGGGGCTGGCTGGCCGGGCTGCACGTGCCCTTGCCGCTGGTCCAGGCTCTCTCGGCAAATCCCATTGTTCGACATTTTCCAGTTCATCTGTAAAGCAAATGCAATTATCTCCTGTCGCAGCCAGGGCTGGTTGGAGATATTTATTTGAGGCTCGGTTGCCGGGGCCGGTGGGGAGAGGGGCCGGGGTGTAGCGCCCGCCGGCAGCAATCCAGCAGTAATTGGGGAGGCGTGAGGGGCCAGCGGCTCCACGCCAGGGCACAGCGGCTGCGCCACGGCCGAGCAGCAGCCCCAGCACCTCCTCACCGCCGAGCCGAGGGCGCCTAAACAGCCTGTTAGCAGCAGAATCAGGCTGCAAATCGTCCGTGCGGGAGGGTGATGGTGGGGCTGCCGCAGCCAGGGGAGACGCTCATGGTTTTTTCTCCCACTGGAAGTGTGTTCTTGCTGTGGTCACAGCAGCAGCAATGCCATTTTGGGTTCAAATTGGAGCCTTCTGCCCATTTTCCTGAGCTGGAGAAGAAGGTGACGGCCACCTCTCCCCTCCAAACCCAAGCAATTTTTTTTCCAAATTGCTTTTTATTTGTAAACCAAATTGTCATAGGAAATGTTGAGCAAAAGGAGGGAAATGTTTTGCAAATGTCTGAGGTCTGGAGTTGCTGGGTTCTGCCTCCCCTCAGCATCCCCAGCCCTGTGGTACCCAGCGCTGCCGTTGCCATGGGAACATGATTCCCAAGTTCAGCTGGATGAGTTGCAAAATCCGCTCTGGTTTTTAAAGCAAATCTCTTTCACAAGAGCACCCCAGGGAGTGCCCGCAGCTGAGGGGCGTTGGGCACGTGGGGCTGCAGCAAAGGGTCACGTGCAGTTGTGCTGGGGCTTGGGCCCGGGGGAGATTTTGGGGCAAAAGGCGGTGTCTGGCCCGGGGCTGAGCTCTCGGTGTCGGTGTTTGCCGGGGCGGGGGCACAGGGATGCCGTGTGCCTCCAGGCAGAGCCTGTGCTCGGTCCCAGGAGGCAGTAAAGCCAAAGAGCACTAAAACGTGGTCGATGACTCAGGCGTGAGAATTAATCCGCTCCGAAGAGCCAGGTGGGGACGATGGAATTGCAAACGAGCCCCATCGTGGCCTGAAGCACTGGGTTGGTTTTGCCATCTGAGGGTTAGAAAATGTTATTGGCTGGATTTAGAAATCCCTGGCAGCTGAGGGCACTGCTGGGGGTTTAGCGAGAAGGGTCTCATGGCCCCGTGTGCCATGGCCTGGGGATGGGGACCCTCACGTGTCCCCGCAGTCCCCGCCGAGATCGTCCTCGTGTCCGCGAGCACGGAGGAGGAGGAGGCTCCGTCCTGTCGTCAAAGCCGCTTAAGGATTTAAACCCCCTGTAGGACTTGGTTTTAATTAAAATGGTTTATCCAGAAAAGCTGGGAATGATGCGGAGGGGGGGATGCACACCGAGCTCACGGGCTCTGCTGCTGGCGGGGGTCATGGGGTGAGTGGGACCCCCCTCCATCCCGGCCACATCCAGGCCACCTCACGGCTCTCTCTGCGCAGGGGAGCCACCTCGGTGGTGTACAGCTGCCAGGAGAAGGGCACGGGCGCCCCGTACGCCGCCAAGATCCTGAAGAAGACGGTGAGTGCCGTTGGGGGGGCTAAAGGGTGTGTGGGGGGGCTCTGCTCCGCTCCCAAAGTGCCTCTGCACCCCTGGGGCACCGCGATGGGCACGGGGCTGTGGGACGGGCATCGGTCCGGGGGTCCCAGGTGCTGCAAAGTCCTGGGGTTTGGGCTGGGGTGCAGCAGGAGAGGGGGCTCTGCGTGGGGGGGGCAGCAGAGGTGACACCACCTCCATGCGGGCTCTGCTTTCCAGATTGACAAAAAGATCGTGAGGACAGAGATCGGGGTCCTGCTGCGGCTCTCGCACCCCAATATCGTGAGTATAACCCCCTGGGGAACCCATCTGCGCCCTGTGTCCCCTCCCTGCGCCCCGTGTGCCCTCCCCCTGGCACAGTGACTCCCCACTCGCTGCCGCACAAAACTCCTGGTCCTTGCAGCACCTTTGAGCTTCTCAGCTCCCACATGGAGGGCCAGACCCCCCCCGCCTTCCCCCTCGTCTCCTGGCCTGAGATTTCCATTTGGGAAGCAATTTCCATCGAGGAGATCAAATGAAATACCGCAGCAAATCGCCCATCTGTAATGAATCCTGCAAGGGGAGATAAAAGGGGAGGCCGGGGCCGTGGGTGCCGGGTCCTGGCACGGCCGGTCGCCGTTTCTCTTGCTCAGCTCTTGGGGGATAACGGGGGATAACGGCAGCTCGGCTGGAGCGATTCGCAACGCCTGGGAGCGGATCAAATCAGCACCGGTGTCAGCAGAGCCGCGGCCGCCGTCTCAGCCCCTCCGCAATGGCAGGGGCTCCGCGCCCCCCGCCCCTCCACCTGCCCAAAAGGCTTATTAATAGCAGCTTAGTTCCACTGGCAAATGGCAAAAGCATCTCGGGGACGACCTGAGTTAAAGAAAATAACACAAAAAGACACCTGGCAGCTGCTGCCGCTGCGGCACTGGGGGATGGTGCTGCGGGGTGCGACAGACCTGGCTCCAGTTGAATTAATCGCTGGGACATCACTGGGACATTGCCAGGAGATCACTGGGACATCGCCAGGACATCACCAGGACGTGGCCAGGATATCTGCTCACCACTGGCTGCTGCTGCTCGAGTTACCATTTTTTGGTGATATGGTCCCAAACCCTGGGCACGGCCGCATCCAGCACGGCCCACGTCAACCCTTGGAGCAACAAGTCTTTGCTCTCTGGAGGAGCCCGGGGGGTCTCCTGTCTGCCCGGCCATCATCCAAAACCTTGATGCAGAGAGGAGGCCAAGAGAAGCCCAAATCATCCAAAAACCAGAGACGATGGAGGCAAACGCACTGGAGCCAGGGATCCTGGAGCCCCTGGGCCAGCTCAGCCTGTGGATGTCTCAGCGTTTTGGGGCAATTTGGCGCTTCTGGGGATCAGCCCGGGAGGACGCTCAGCTGGGATTGGCCACGGATGGGAGAGGCTCCTCTGATGCATTATGAAAAATGCAACAGAAAATGCAATTTCTGCCCTTCTTTCCACCCCCTCTGCTCTCCACGGAGACGTGGAGGAGGAACCAGCTGGACTGTTTTAATATTTAAATCACCGAGTTTTCCGTAGGGTTCTGCTCACTCCCAGCTTCAAGTGATTTTTGAAGCAGCGATGCTCCGTTTCATCGCTTGCGCCGGTGCTGTCTGCGCACTCGCTATCGTTCGGCACCAACCTCGACAGCGGATGATAATAGGATTGTAAACTTTTGAAGTTAATAGGAAAATTATAGTGCTTCTGTGTATTATTATAATGCAATAAGCTGCCACATAGTGTCTCTCAGCCTGCGGGGTATCACGGCTTGTCACCCAGCCTGTGAAGGTAATGATTAAAGCCCCATGAAATTCGCAGTGTCACAAAAGTCTTAAGAAGCATGAAATTTTCTGTTTTCCATTTAAAAAAAAAATAAAAAAAAATATATATATATAAAAAATTGCATTTTGACGTATTTTTAAGAGAGACCTGTTAATTCCAGATTTGCTGCAGTGGCACAAAGGTCTTGTGCAGACAACCTCACCTTGTGTGGGAGCTAAAAAACAAAAATCAGGAGAAAATTCATATTTCTTTACAGCCTCTTCTGCTGCAAAATGGTCCAAGGGACATTTCCAAAAGCACCTGTGGGGTCCCAGAGGTGGCTTTGTCCCCTCAGGCCTCTGTGCATCTTTCCTGCATCCCTGCAAGTGCTGAGGCGCAGGATCTGTGCCGGGGGGATGAGGACAGGGCTTTGCGGGGGGTCACTCCCATGTGAAATTAAAAAGCTTTTTGTGAGCCATCGAGCTTGGAGACACGACCAAGGCGCCACATGCCCATCTTTTCCCATTCTCAGCTTCGTCTTTAATGCACGATTAAGTGAGCAGGGCTGTTGTAAAGAGTTAAAACAAATCACATTTGAACAAATAAAAAGCCAAGGAGGGAAACGTGCCAGCTGCCGCGATAAACCCCTTGCACCCTGGTAGTTGCATGACCCCCCCCGGCAAATCCGGCCCCCGCATCCCTCCTGTCGTCCTTGCAGATCAAGCTGAAGGAGATTTTCGAGACGCCCACCGAGATCGCGCTGGTGCTGGAGCTGGTGACGGGAGGAGAGCTCTTTGACAGGTACGTCCGAACCCGGCCCGGCCCCCGGCAAGGGGACAGAGCTCGCGGTGGGAGGATGAGGATGGAGGGGCTGATGCGCACCGTGGCTGGGGGGACAGGGGTGATGGGGCCTGGGGGGGCAGGGGCTGCTGCACTGACCCCGTGTGCCCGCAGGATCGTGGAGAGGGGCTTCTACAGCGAGCGGGACGCGGCCCACGTCGTCAAGCAGATCCTGGAAGCCGTTTCGGTAACATTGTCCTGGGGAGAGGCACTGGGGGCTGCACCCATCCCAAATAACCCTGGGAGAGGCACCGGGGCTGCACCCATCCCAAATATCTCTGGGAGAGGCACCCAGAGCTGCTCCATCCCAAATATCCCTGGGCAGCAGCATTTTGTCCCCCCGAAGGCGTTGCTGGCGGAGGAACCTCCTCTCCCGCCTGTTTTGGGGGGATGAGGAGCAGGGAGGAAGGTCAGCGCCCCAGCGTGGCTGGCGATGGGGTTTCTATGGCAACGGGAGGGTTTAAAAACAGACATTCAGAACGGCAAACGTCCTTCCCGTCCCCCACAGCCGCACCGGCAGCTCCGGTTCTGCGGGTGTTTGGTGCTTCCAAAGGGACAGTCGGGTCACTTGGTCCTGTGGTTGTGCCGATACTGGACCGTTGCCTCCCCAATTCTGCCCGAGGCAACAGGGCCCTCCCCCGCCCCCCTCCGCCCTCTCCTCTCCTCCCCCCATCCCGCTTTCTCTCTTTCTCTGAAGTATTTGCATGAAAACGGAGTCGTCCACCGCGACCTGAAGCCAGAGAACCTGCTCTACGCAGACCTGTCCCCCAACGCGCCCCTGAAAATCGGTGGGTTTGCTGGGGACCCCCCGGGGGAGGTTGTGGCACCTGGGGGGGTCAATGGTGCCTCCCCCTGACGGCACCGCCGCTCTCCTGTGTCCCCCACAAGGTGACTTTGGGCTCTCCAAGATCGTGGATGAGCAGGACACCATGAAAACCGTCTGCGGGACGCCGGGGTACTGCGGTGAGCGGGGGGCAGCCGGGGGGGACGCTCCCTGTCTGAGGCTGCACACAGCTCGGTGCAGGGACGGCTGCGCCGGGCTGGGGACGCACTGCCGCTGCCCAGGGGGTGTTTCCTCCACCGCGAGGTTCCCACCACGGCCGCGCTGCTGGGAGCTCCCCACGTCCACGTGTTTGAACGCCAAACTCTGTTTCCAGCCCCCGAAATCCTCCATGGGGGCCCGTACGGCCCTGAAGTGGATCTGTGGTCTGTGGGCGTCATCACCTACATCCTGTGAGTAACGTTCCCCGGACCCGCAGGCGGTGGAACCGCTGGCTCTGGCTCAGCCTGCCGTGAACGCCGGCACACGCCGGCACAGCCGTGCCGCAAGGCTGGGGGGGCAGCTCCTCTCTCCCCCCTCGCAGGCTCTGCGGCTTCGAGCCCTTTTTCGACCCGCGCGGGGACCAGTACATGTACAGCCGCATCCTCACCTGCGACTATGAGTTTGTGTCCCCGTGGTGGGACGAGGTTTCCCTCAACGCCAAGGACTTGGTGAGCGAGGCAGCACTGGGGCGCGGGGCTGCCGAGCGTGAACCTTCAGAGCAGTACTCGAGAAGATGACAAACTCAGGGCATTTAACAAATGAAGCCTTTCTGTGTGTCTGAAATTGGTTACAGGTCAGAAAACTGATCGTCCTGGACCCGCAGAAGAGACTGACCGTCTCCCAGGCTCTGGAGCATCCCTGGGTCACTGGGAAAGCTGCTAAATTTGCTCACATGGACAGCACGCAGAAGAAAATGCAGGAATTTAACGCCAGGCGGAAGCTGAAGGTAGGAAGAAACGGCCCTGTGAGCCCTGGCGTGGCTTGTGGTCACGTCCCCTTGTGCAACAGCCAGGACCACCATGAGCTGCCATTGCTGGGTTCTGAGGATTCCTTGCCCTGAGCAGATAAATGTCCAGCGACATGTGGCAGCACGGGGGGTGGCTCGGGGTGGGGTGAAGGACAACGGAGCAGCTCCTTGTGCAGCTGCATCCCTGGGGAGCACGATCTCCCCTTCCGCATGCTCCGGGGGCTCGGGAAGGGCATCAGAAGGGACAAACACGGACTAACAACCGCTCCCCTGCTGTGCCTTTGTGACAGGCTGCCATGAAAGCCGTGGTGGCTTCCAGCCGCTTGGGCAACCACGGTCACCACGACTGCTCCCGCAGTGGGCGCAGCCAGGGGGGTCCCCAGGGCACCGGCCTCCCCCAGGGAACAGGGACCGCTGGCCCCGAAGCCACCGCCACCGAGGAGCTCGAGGCTTTCCGGAGCGACTGCCCCGCCGTGGCTGGGGTTCCCGTGAATGGCGCCGACTGCAAGAGCTAAAGCGCCCGGCGCGGCTGCCGGCTCACCGCGGCTGCGACAGCGACGTCCGCTGAGCCCCGGATGCTGGTGGTAGGGCTGAGGGGGACAGGAGCCCCCCGAGTGCGGGTGAGCACCAGGAGCCCGTGGTCTGTTGTGTGAAGCGTCCTCATCCAGTGTCCTGTTGCCAGTGCCGTCGTACCCGGTCATGTGACTTTGTGTCTGTACGGACCTGACGGAGGAAACGAGGCTGGTGACTCAGTCTTCCAACAAATTAACAAGTTTTGGCCAGTGTGGCTCAAAAAGATCTCAAGTGGCTTAAAAACAAGGAGCAAACAGCAGAAAAAGGATTTCTGACACCTTCCCTACAAAGGCAGCGAGTTGGCTTTGCAACAGAGTTCTGTAAGTTCCCTGTAAATAGTCCTGAAGGGTTTGTTTGCTGAGGGGGCGTCTGGATCGTTGCTGGATCATCGCTGGATCGTCACTGGATCATCGCTGGATTGTCACTGCCCACCGACCCCTGCAGCTGCTGGGACAGGGGTTTGCTGCTCCATTAGACGGGGTTTGGAGGAGCCGCTGGGCCCGGCTGCTCAATCTAATCCAGAGAAAACGTGTTAGCCAACGGTTCCTTTATTATCTCCAGATGGCAGATGATCTCAGCTTGATTCGTGCTTTGGTTCCGCTCCAGTTTCATTTGCCCCCACGTTCAGTCTCGCTGTGGATGTGTGACGGCGGCAGGATTGTCACAGCCCGGGAGCGCTGGCTCGTCCGGCCGCCACAGTGACGTTCCAGGGTACGATTTATACGAGTTTTAATGAAGAACAATGCAACTTTCTACAGCATGTTGTGAGATTTTGTAATGTGTGACGGTGCTGCTGTTCCCCGAGGACAATGAGTTTATACATATTTTGTTTGTTTGTTTTTTTAAGACGGGTGAAATCAGCTGAAAAACTTCTTGAAAAGTGATTTTTTTAGGCAGTTATTTACCAAGCCACAGCATAAGCATTTGCAGATTTTCATATAGAACAAGTAATCAGAGAGGAAAAGCCATATTGTGCGGGGGGATTACAGGAATCTCTGCGGTCCCGGTGGTTTGCTGATCCGAGGCCACGACCGTGACCCGCGGCACTCGCAGGCTGGGCCTCGCATGTCCAACCGCCCGTTCGGGCAAAACACCTCATCTGGAAAAGAACACAATTTGGACATGTGGTTCATTTTTCCAGGCTGGGGACACAGAACTGAGTGGTTGTTAAAGGAGAGGCTGCAACCAAAAATGAACATTTTGCTGCAGCTGAAAGTGGCGATTCCGGAGAGCCGGCAGGTGCGGGGGGGTCAGAGCCGCTGTCAGAGCAGAGGGAGGCGAACATCACAGCACAAATTTCACGGTTATTTACAGCAGAAATTGGAAAGAGCGCGTGGAAGGGCTGATCCATTCTGCGTGGAGCTCATTGAGCTTGTAAAGCCAAATACAGAGCAGAGATTGGATGTTCTAGAGGCTTTTTTAATCGGAAAAATATTCTCAACCAGAAACACACTTTTTTTTTTAACCAACGGCCATATTCTCAGTGGGGAAGCAGGTGAACAACAAGGTGTCGCTTTGGAGAAAGCAAATGCTGATAACACAGGAGAATGTTTCAGCAAGGGAAAACTATTTTGCTTTGCATTTTGCAGTCGGTTTCTCTCTTTTTTCTTTAATACAGAGGGCTAAACCTTCCCACGTGCTGAACTCCGCTCTTTATCCTCTGCTCAGGCTGACGCTCTCTGTCCTCAGGCCCCGTGATGTGTCCCCAACTCCAACTTGAACCATGTTGTTTATTAACCCAGGTCTCGAATGACTGTTTTATATCCTTTGACATGAAATCCTGATTTAAATGCCTCATAGGACCAGGCTCAGCACCCCCAGAGCCCCCAGAATACAGCGAAAAAAGTACCGACCAGACAAGAGAGAGTAACAAAGTGTCTTCAGCTGGGGAACACTGCAAGAAAAACAATAAAAAAAGGGGCTTGCCTCTTCTCTCATGTCAACAAAGTGTTATTTCACAAATGTCAGTACTTAATGGTAAGAAAACAACGTACTCCTGGCAGTCGATGCTGTTTTGGTCTGCGCGCCGTTTCCAGAATGTGTTTTAATAACTTCCTACTTCCGTGTAGTGGTGACATTTCAGATATTGCAGGTATTTATGAGGAAGCATAGACAGCTAATAAAGTATCAAAAGTTGTAATGCAGGCTCCGTCTTCACTCTTACTCTCGGAATACAAGGGCTGAAAATACCAGCTTGCACAAGGCCCTTTTTTTCTTTTTCCCTGTGTTTTTTGGGTTTTTTCAACCCATTTTCAGCAGGCGATTTATTTTCAGTTTCTGGACACACGCTCCCTCTCTCTGCGCTGGTTTCCACAGGAAATGGCTCTCCCACTCATTTTGCCTTTTATCTCTTGCTGTAAATCCACGACGGCCTTTGTGAGCGGGGCCTGTGCCGCACCGAGACGCTTGGGCCTGCCAAGTCATTTCACCTAATTAAATTATTTTTTTTAAATTAAAAAAAAAAGAGACAAATCCCTTGTAACGTTGAGTTAGAAAAAGTGCCTTTGATTAACCCGGGCAGTGAAGGGAACGGTGACCGGGCCTAACGTCACCAGCTCGGCCCCGTTGCCATGGCGCCCACACACCGGAAGCACGGATGCCCCTGACGTCACCTCCCCGGCGGAGGAAGTGACGTTATTGGAAGGCGGGGCGCGCGCGCGGCGAACCCGGGAATAGAAGCAGAAAGAGAGGGGCGGAGTCGGCGGGCGCACGGGCGCTGTGATTGGCTGGAGCCGTGTTGTGTTGTGGCGGCGGGAAGGAGGCGGCTCCCGCGCGCGAGCCGACGGTCGTTGATTGGCTGTTGGGGGCGGCGCGTGCGCAGAGCGGGCGGCCTGATATGGGGGGCGGCGGCACCGGGGCCGCGTCCGCTCCGCATCGGCGCTCGGTAACGGGGGATAACGGGGCCGGGCGGGGGCGAGCGGACGGGGTTTGGGTGGGGGGTGGTGAGGGGTGTCCTGTCCCTCAGCGCGGTGGGAGTCCCCTGGTTGTGGGCGCTGGGCCTGTGTCCCTCTGGCCCCCGGCGGTCTCCTCACGGCGGCTCGGCCCACGCCGCCCGGCGGAAAACCGGGGTGGGGACCGGCTGAGGTGGAGCCGTTGGGGCCTCGCAGTGTCCCTGATCCGCGGTTCGGTGCTCAGGGCGGCACTAACGGCTGCTCCTCGCTGTGTTTAGGTGGCAGGACCGCGTTCCAGCGTGCCCGGAAAACACGAGTCCTGGGCTGTGTAAGTACCGGAGCGTTTCCTTAAAGGGTCTTAAAACCTTTCAGGTCTTTCAGAAACGCGTGAGGACTCTGTGGCCGGTCTGCTCAGGTTATAGTTGTAAATCGCATCAAACTGGTGTAGGGTGGTGGGATGTGTGGGCTGTGAGTGGTGCCATTGTTGGGGTTCAGTAGAAGGAGCTGCAGAGTGGGACAGAATTTCCTGGACTATTTGTGACAGAATTTTCTGGACTTACATGCTCAGTGAGACCTTATGTTGTACAGCTACACTATAAAATATTAGAGCTTAAATTTGGAGAACTCGTGCAAAGTGATATTAGTCCACTGATCTCAAAGGTAGCGTGATATGTAACTGTAATCATGTGTTCTGCTTAAGTCCTGTATTTCTTAAAAAAAAAAAAAGGGGGAGACAAAAATGGACCAAGTGTTGGGCAACTTTTTAATTCCCTTTTTCTTCAGAGCACACTGGAATTTCCCTTTCTGCGTGAAGCACAATCATGACAGAGCAAGAGTACGTTCTTTGCATGTGGAAGAAGCGTTTATGGCCAGCAAAGGTAAAGCAGGAAATGAGGGAACATTTGTGGGTGTAGCTTAGAAATTGATTAAATGCAGTAGAGAGTAAGAAAGAGCTGCTTGTAAATGTATTCATGCTTTAAAAAAGAATCGATCTGTAGAGACCCTGATGTGGAGGATCAGCTGGTTCTGTGCTGCTCATATCAAAAATGTTTTGATGTCAGATCTCTCCTGTAGTCCAACAGGCTTGGTCAAGGATTTTGAATGTGTGGTTTGTTTTTTTCTGGAATGCAGGTTTTGTGCAAAAGTGGAGTTGCTGGGAAAGCATCTAATGCAAAGGAGAAGGCATCTTTTGAGGTTGAAATACTTGGCCTAGAAAAACAGTTAAGTGTCCTTGTTATTGTTGTATAGTCATAAAACCCAGAAGTAATGCCTTTATCTGAAGATATCTGTGAAATGAGATCATTGGTTTGCAGGGGATTAGATGAGTAACCCAAAACCTGTTGATTTTTTTTAGAGCTGGCCACATTGTATCATGGAACATCCATAAGCAATGTGCTGACTCTTAGCTCAGGCATTCTTTATGTGGCTTTTTTTGCATTGTAACTTCTGCTAAAAAGAATGGATTTTTGGAGTAATAAACATCGCTGGTTTATTGCCAGGTGAGCGGCGCTGAGCGCTGCGGTGGGTTCAGTCAGATTTGCTGTGCTTTCAGGGTCCGCGTCAGCCGCTTGGATGCTGTTCCCCTGAAGGAAGATAGTATTGAAAGCATCGCCTCCAATTTGGGTGAGGATGTGTCAAAACATTTGCTGCCTTGTGCATGATCTAAATGGAAAATACACACAAAATCTGAATGGAAAATATACACAAAATCTCAGCCTGATAAACAGTAGTTAAACACTTGGCTCCCCCTTTATTGAGGGTTTTTTTTTTCATTCCTTTTTCCCCCCCTCTTTCGTTTCCATCCATAAAGTTTGAAAACAGACTGAACGATGTCACACCTACTCATGCTCTTCCCCATGTGGTGTATTGGAAGAAACAATGAAGAAACTGTTGTTATTTAGATCAAATTAAGGCATTAGAAGCTTGTGCTTTGTGTGTCCCTGTGTGCTTTGACTTAAGAATCACAGATAGTTTCAGTGTTAAGGTGCATCTTTAACAAAAGATTTACTATAAATAAAATTTGTTATTCGTTATATACAAAGAAAGCTTATTGCATTTATTGCCTGTTCTTCTTCATTAGCTGAAAGGGATAATTTGAGTGAGGCTGTGGAAGAACTGAAATATCGCCGTTCTCTTAAAATTGCCCTGGATATTTTGAATCAAAATGGCTCAGCCGGACAAGTGCCACCTTCAGAAAGACCAAACCCTCGGTTATCCCAGGAGAACAACGCGGGATCTCCCCCATCAACCCCCGTTCGCAGGTGTCGATTGCTGGTTCACGCCAGAGAAAAGCAGGAGCCTGAGGCTTCCAAGAAGAAAAAACAACAAAGAAATAACCCCAACCTGAAGACTGATACAAAACCCCAAAACCAGAAAGGTTCCTCTGGTTTGGAAGAGGGAACCAACCCTCCCAAGTGCGATGATGGGAACTTGTGTGATACATCAAACTTGGAGAGGCCAAATTGTGGAACACCAGACTCAAAATCATTACAGAGACCGAAAAAAAATGAGCCCAGATTATCGACCAAACCCAAAGCAGGAAGTAGAGTCTCCCCGAAGCCCAAGGAAGAAAAAAGCAAGCAAGGGAGAAAAAGCTGGAGAGGTGCAGGGTCCCCTGTGGCAGGTGAGGGGGATTTCCCTGAGGATCGAGCGCAGCCCCTCGCTGGGGAGGGGTCTCCCCTCTCTGTCCCTTGCATGTCTGACACCGCAGTACCTGCCAGGACCAGCACCCGAGGTCAGATGGTGCTGGATTCCTCTTGTAAAAGTGCCTCGGACGGCTTGGAAAAAAGCATCAGTTGTGAGAGTGACAGTCTAGCGAAGCAATTAGATGGAAGGAAAGAGCCAGTGGGTTTAAAACCGTTGAACGGAGAGCAAGAGATGAACACAACTGTGGCCTCATGCAGGAAAAGGAAGAGCAGGAATTGCCCTGAATCCGGGCCATCAAACCACAGGACGCTTCCCGATGGCTTTCCCTCGCAGGAGGAAAATAACAATACGGCAGACGTGGTCGTGAATAAAGTGAAGCAATTTCAGCTGCCGGACTTTGAGGAAGATGAAGGTGGGCATGGCGCTTGGGGAGGGGAAAACTGGTTTGGTTGCTGAGTGCTGTGACTCATCTCGGAATGTTGCGGTGCTTTTGTGAACGTGGGCCTTGAGCTGCATTCCTTTTAAGATTTGGAGCAGCAAACAATGCAGTCGTTTTACTGCTGGCTACAAACCAGTGGAGGTTGTCTGGAGTCATTCAGGGTTTTGCACTGAAAACCTGAGATCCTCACCCTGCACTGGGTCACCTGCTAATTTCTCACATAGGTGTGTTTTTTTTTTTCTGCTGTCTCGCCAAGGGTGAAGGCCGGTGTTGAGATGAGATGGTGTTAGTAAAGGAGCAGAGTTCTGAAAGCCGTCTGTTCTCATTCCTTTCCCTTCTTCATCTTTATTCCTGTTATTAGGCAGAGACCCCAGTGTGCGCGCGGTGTGACAGACCCGGGTGTCACGGTGACACGCGGCTCTGGGGTCACTTGCGCAGTTTTGTGTTTTGCCTACTCTGAAGCTGATGCTTTTGAAATGCCTGTTACCTGCTCCTGACCGCTGGTTCCTGCTGCTCTTGGCAGGGCTGGAACCCTCCGACCTGGCTTCAAAGATCGTTTCCTCAGAGAGCCTCTCTGGTCTCTCAGCTTTGGTGGATGAAGAGGAGGAAGATGAAGAGCTGCCCAGTATTTTATCACATCAGGGTGAGACATCAGTGTACCTGTATGACAGTTTTTCACCCAAAATGGGTGTGCGCTTTTAGGCTGTGTGTGCTTCTCGCTTGCTGACAAGCTCTGGTAACGAACCTGACCTTTCTGGAAGGTGAATCCCACTTTGGTCAAGCTGGGAATAAAATTCATTTATTGGATGCCCCAGAAAGGCTGCTTGAAACAGAATGAAATGCAAATCACTGTGAAAATGGGATGGAAACATCCAAGCTCCTGTGTTCAGAACCGCCTGTGCTGCATTTGGGGTGTGTGGAGGATGCTCTGTCACCTCAGTTAAAGCCTTTCAAAGCATTGAATTGAAACTCCTGGAAGAGAGGGTGAGCTAACTGTCTTGTCTTGTTTTTTCTTAAATAAAAATTCCTGTTTTTCATTGTAGAGCCACAGCCAATTGAGGAAGGGATTCTGGTGTGGTGCAAACTGCGGAGGTATCCGTACTGGCCAGCCGTGGTAAGAGCTGCTCGCTGCCTCTTCCTGGAAATGGGAAAGATCTTCCAGTAGAAGTGTTCCAAAGATCATGAAAGTGAATTTACCTGTGCATGTGAAATGTAAATGTCATTAATTCACATGTTTGTTGGAGCAGAGGACAAGTACTGAGCCCTTACAGCTTCTAACCTGAATTAGAGCAGTTGCACACAACTAATGAAAGAAAGAGGATGGGTCCTTGTGCACTAACAAAACGCTCTTTTGACATAACTTAATTTTTCATGTTTGTGTGACTTCCTTTAAGTGTGGGGTATAGTAGATAATATCGATGGGAAATGTTCCTGCTCTGTGAGTGTGTGGGGATTTTAGGATGCTGATGAGACTTTATCCTTTCGACAGGTAAAAAACGTGAGGCGGAAACACAGAAAGGCTTGTGTGCTGTTCATAGAAGGGAATACAAATGACAAGAAAAAAGGGTAAAGGTTGCGCATTCCGATCACTTTCTGAACTTTCGGTTTCTTTTAGGCAGCGTCCCGTGCTCTTTTCCTGGCAATAACACTCTCAGTTTAAGACAAGGTTGATTGCGGATGGAGTGAGGGGAGGATTTGCAGGTTGGGGCAGGCTGGTGTTGATGTGAAGAGTTGCCACTTGTGTGAGAAATGTAAATAGAAAGGACTGGGGACAGCTCCTGTTTTTTTGCACGTGGTGCCCAGACTTTCTGGAAACACAGGCCTCCCCGTGGTTTTGTTGCAAAACCGAGGACTTCTAATTTGTTAAAAGATTCCACAGTTTTAGCTTATTATGAAAACCAAAACTCATAAAACTTGTGTTCTGGAATTCCTTATGAAACTGAATTTTCAGGGAGGCATAGAACTGCAGTAGATAAATAGATGTGCCCTGACTCTGTTTGTTTGTTTCATTAAGTTTCTCAGTACCTCTTCGGAATCTGAAGCACTTTGATTGTGAAGAGAAGCAGGACCTCATAGTGAGTATTTCCTGGAACATGTAACTGCAAGTTGTTGGCTGAAGTGCAAGTAAACTTTGATTCATTATCGTTAGCCACTTCTGTTCCCTGGTTAGTGTCCTGGACCTAAAAGCTTCAAGAGGATTCTCTTTCTAAGACTGTAAATGGTTCTTGTTTTGTAGAACCGAGCCAAAGAAGGTTATCGCCAAGAAATTGAGTGGTGTATTCGCCTGATTTCTGACTATCGAATCAGAGTGGGTAAGTGGATGAGGTAGATGGTGTCATCCAGTCTGAAAAAAGACAACACCAAAACCCTCAGCTTTTTTTTTTGTTGGCTTCATAAACTGATAAATACTCTGTTTTGGGCTTTTTAGGTTGCCATTCTTTTACGGGATCCTTCTTGGAATATTTTGCTGCTGATATCAGTAAGTGAATTCATTATCTTTTTGTATTTTTCTCTTGGCAGGTGAGTTTAGCTCTGATGTTGAGTTAAGCATCAGACCCAGTGAGGGGGGAACTATTACAATTACTACACACTATTGTTGCACTCTAAGGCTTTTTAGTCCCAAAACAAAAATTAAATACTGGTTATTACAGACAGTCGGGTAACTGGTTACTTCACATTGTTGAGTTCATTTCTTTGGTAGTTCATTTCTTTGCTCTTATCAAGGAAGTCCATTATATCTGTCTAAGTTTGTGTGTGAGAAGGCCCCTTGTTTTGGATATTTAAGCACGAATGATTGTGGCTTTTCTCTCAGGCTACCCGGTCAGAAAGGAAGGTTATCACGGTGTAGCCCGAATGACCTTTCCAAACATGGCAGAGGAAGGTGTTGAAGAGTCTTCACCAGAAACCTCCCCTCAGAAACCCTGCAAGAAACTTCTCCCTGACAGAACAAGGGCCGCCAGAGATAAAGCGAATAAAAAGATCGTGGAGTTTATCGTGAAGACCAAGGGAGCCGAGGAGCATCTTTTGGCTATTTTGAAAAGCAGGAAACAGTCGCGGTGGCTGAAGGAATTCCGGAATTCCAGTCAGTACATCACCTGCGTCGAAACCTATTTAGAGGATGAAGAACAACTCGACCTTGTGGTGAACTACTTGAAGGAAGTTTATTGTGGAACAGACACTAAAAACCTGCACCGAATAAACGGAGATGGAATAAAATTTATTTCCGATGTCCTTTTGCCTGAAGTAAGTGAACATGAAATGCTGAGAGAAGTAAATGTTTAAGAAATACTAGTGTTACATGGGAGAACGTGAACTTCTGTAGAAACTAAATGAAAAATGTGGTTATAAAAATACTCTCCTGGGGATGTTAAAGGACAAGTTTGTATTATTTAAGAACTTGAGGTACACAACAAGTGGTTTTCCGAAGTGATTGAGGAACTTTATTCCAAAAATGTGCTCATCTGCTGAGATGGTTTCAAATCGCTGGTTATAATTTAGTTTTTTGTTTCATGAGTATAAATTAACTCAATACTTTTCTAGGCCATCATTTATGCGATTTCTGCTCTGGATGACATCGATTACAAGAAGGCAGAGGAGAAATACATAAAAGGACCGTCTGTGAGCAAAAGGTACCTTTTTACTTTTAGCATTCTCTGAATTTTTCTTACTGGTTTACTGTTTATATGGAAAAATGGGAGTGTAAGGGCAGGAGTGTTCGGTGGAAGGCCAAGCTGAGTAACAATGGTTAAACCTGTGAAACATTCTTGCTGAGTTACTGTAACACACTGCAGACTGTTTAATATGTCAAGATTATTTCTACAGGAGAACTTTGTATTTCTTTTCAGGGAGCGGGAAATATTTGATGAGGAAATTCTGGAAAGGAAAAGGTGGAAGAGCAAAGCAGCATCTGCCGACAGCGCCTGAAGTGCGGTGCAGACTTGGTTATCCTCGTGCTGAGTGTATATAACAAAGCAGTTATTTGTATAAAATGTGGAATTTCTTGCTTTTTGAAATCTGTGCGTATATTTTCAAAGCTGTAGCCGTTCTCACGCTGTCCTGCTGTCGGCTGCAGCTGCACCCTCAGCCCTCGCTCTCGATTAAAATCTCGCTGGAGCTCGTGCTGCTTCCCCGGCCGTGCTGCGTCGAGCTGCCCATGACAGACGCTGCTTCACGTGGAGCTGGTGCAAACAGCACGTGTTTTGCTCCTTCGTGTAATGTTCAGTTTGATAGGAATTATTTTGGCCAAATACGTGGCAAAGGAAGGGCTTTCGTCCTCGGAAGTTATGTGCCTGGTGCCTTCCCAGCTGCTGACCGCACAGGTTTCCCCTCTGCGGATGTTCCTGGTGGGTTTGACTGTTCTTGCTTGACATCTCAATGAGTAGGAAATAAAACTGGTACCTGGTGATGCGATTGGAATAGCAAAGGCTTTGCTTTTTGTTGTGATAGGACAATGAAAAATCAGTGGATGAGGAATCCAAAAGTCACTTTTCCATGTAAAAGTGGCACCGTTTTGAGTGCTGTTTTAATGTTTGAGGCCAGGATTTTAGGAACTCTTGTAATTGTCTTTTTCTCTCTGATTTAAGTGTCAAATCTAATAATGTGTAGTTCCCTCCCAGATCTTGCTCAAGATCTCTGAGAACTCGTGCTAAAGACCAATGATTTTATTTTTCTACGTAAGCAAGTGATCTACTTGCTTGTCCAATAGAAACCAAGATGATTTGAAGTTAAGTTTAAATGTATATTGGGATACAGATGTGTATTCTGGCTATGGTAATTACTGTATATATTTTAATTACACTTCTAATGAGTTTATGAATTTGGAATTCCCGGGTACCTAAACCATAGGAACACAACAGGTTTTTTATTTTCATTACCACTTGTGGGAAGGGGGAACACGTTTCCCGTGACAGGACAAACATTTAAGGACGAGGTGACCCTGGGTGCTGTTTGTGATTCAGAGATTGGCGTCTCCTCAGGTTCCTACTTCTTTGATTGTGTGGACACTCCTTAAAATGCATAAAATATTAAGAGCCTTCAAACCGTTGCCCAGCCCCAGAGCTCCTACCTCACCTTGCTGTTATCTCAGCCCTCGCTTGTTGTACTAGCTTGATTCAACATGGACAGGTTCTGATTTTAGGAATCGATGTGTTCAACATCTTTAAAATCCGCTTTCCAACCTGGTGTTGAAGGTCACTATTCATACCTCAAGGCCAAATCAGTCCTGCGATGTACAGAATTATGTGGTCTTAAATCAATTAAAGGTGGATGAAGTGAATCATCAAAGGCTTGTCATTGCTTTTGTTTGACTATACTCACTTATTTCAAATGCTGATTTTTAGCCCTGGTCTTTGGTACCTGTGGGCAGACAATTTTACATCTGGTGAGGATAATTTTTGTGTATCAGATGAAACTGTAGTACCAGGTTTCAGTTGCACAATGCACTTTATATTAAACACAGGGGTGAGTACAAGAGAACAAAGTTACTGTTTTCTGTTCTCTTGCTTTATTTAACATGGGGATTTGCCAACATCCCTTTTGATTGCTGCCCCTTCGGGGGGCTGTGTTACAGCCTGACCTGCCTCTGCTGCTGCTTCTCTGTGCGCCTGGGATACTAAAAACGACCGGAGCACCATTTGGGGAGGGGGTGACGCATTCACCGGCGCCCCAAAGCCCCGGGGGTGGTTTTGGGGGAGCAGCGGCTGTTGCAGACCGAGGCCCGGTAGGAAAAAGAGCATCTGCCGAAACCCGGGATCGAACCAGGGACCTTTAGATCTTCAGTCTAACGCTCTCCCAACTGAGCTATTTCGGCTGCGCGACGGGGCCTCCGCCCCCCCTCCCGTCACCCCCCGGTGGGGCCGGGCCCGGCGGGGGTGGGGACCGAGCACCGAGCACTGGGCACCGGGCGGGGAGGCGGGAGGGCCCGGCCGGGGCGGGACGCGGGGCCCGGGACGCGGCGGGGCCGCCCGGTACCGGCGCGGTCTCGCTGCCCACAGTGGCGGGTACGGCGGGGGCGGCGGCAGCGCGGTCTCTGTGGCGCAATCGGTTAGCGCGTTCGGCTGTTAACCGAAAGGTTGGTGGTTCGAGCCCACCCAGGGACGACTGCCTTATTTTCCTTTTCCGCGCTGTCTGGGGCCCTTCGGCACCGAGATCCCCCTGCCGCCTTCCCCGCTGCGTTTTGCCGCGGGCTGGAGCCGAAGCCCGGCGGGTTTCCGCGGAACCTCCCGCCCCGTCCCGCGTTCCCCGCCGGACGCAATGGGGCGACGCACCGGGGCCGCGCCGGGGCCGCTTGGCGGGTGCACCGCGCCCAGAGGTTGCCTGAAGGGCTGCGGGCGAGATGGCGGCGCTGGGCGGTGAGCGGGACCGGGAACCGGGGAGAGGCCTCGGGCCTGGCGGGGAGACGGGGAGGGAGCCCTGAGTGCGGACCGGGCCGGGCTGGGGGCTCCGTGGCGCGGCGGGACCCGCAGCTCCTCGGGGGTGACTCGTCCCGGGGTGTCCCCGTCCCCTCGGGGGGTCTCTGTCCCCGGTCCGGGTTGTTCCCTGTCCCGGTTCTGGCTCCGCCGGAGCTGAGCTCTCCCGCGCTCTCTCCTTGCAGGTTTTCGCCTCCCTGGGCGCAGCGTCCTGGCCTGGCGGTGAGAACCGGGGGGGGTCCCCACGGGGCCGTGTCGGGGGCCGGGGGGGTCGGTTCCCGGGGGTTCTCACACACACGGGGCTGCGCCGGCTTTTCTGTGTCCCCAGGCCCGGTGCGGTGACATCTGCTCCCGCTCGGCTGCTCCATCCCACGCCCGCGGCCGCTGGCGCTGACAGGTAATTGTGGGTGCCCCCTCCGGGGAGCTGCAGGGGAGGGGGGTTCTGTTCGGTATAGCTCTCCTGCATACCCAGAACAATCTTTTCTTCGCTTCTTCAAAGCCGGGTTTAACGGACAGGTTGCTCTGAGCCCACCGGGTACCCTCTGTAATTTGTGTACGACAAACAGCAGGGTGCAGTCAACAAACTGCACAGATCCCCCTGCAGTGGGGAAAAAAACCCGTTATAGTCACATCTCCAGGGGTGGCAGAGGGTAAGATTGTCCATAAGCAACATCCCATGGGTTCTTTATGGGCTCACAGTTCCTCAAAGCTCATGATTGTATCCTGCAGTTTCAGTAAATAATTGGAGGCTGATGCTACTGTGCCGTTTGTCTTCAGCTCTCTCCAAGTCCAGCAAAAGAGCTCGGCCGTCGTCCAAAAAAAATCCTACGTCCCCACCAGCAAGGGCGAATATATCGTCACCAAACTCGATGACCTGGTCAACTGGGCGCGGAGGGTGAGTGACTGAAACCGTCGTGCTCGCTGGGGAGAAACAGTATCAAATGCTTTGAGGCACCGGTGGGAAATGGATTCGAGCCATCTCCTCAGGGTAAAAATAAGTTTGGAGTTCTCTGCAGGGAGATTGCAGAGTTCCTCGGCCAGGGGTTGACATTTGGGTGTGTGTCGGGGCGGGAGGGCGCCTGGCGTGCGGGGCAGCAGAGCAGCGCAGCCTGCACGGAGCTGTGCAGCACAAACAGCCCAAGAAACCTCCGGATTTTACACAGTCCTTGTCACGAGCAGCTGCTCCCAGCCATAGCGGAGGCTGCACAAGCGACGCTGCCCTGAGCCCCGTGTGCTTTACCCTGGTTGGGTTTTGCCTTTTCCTCTCACCGCTGCCCTTGTGTGGGGTTCCTGAGGCGGCCGTTTGAGCAGCGTGAGACGTCAAGGGGAGAATCTGCGGCTTTGGACACGTTCAGCTGCAAACGCCCAGATCTCTGCGCCTCCGTTTCCCTGGAGCCGCAGGTTTTGCTCTCCTGCACGACGGCAAACACCACTTTGATTTGTGAAGCTCTGACTAAACAGACCTCGAAGCCTTTCTTGTTCCGTTTCCTTTTCCGTCTGACCAACTCCTGTTCTTTGAGTCACCCGCACAGTCCCAGCTCCCGCGTTCTCGGCCGTAACGCGCGTCTCTCCCGCCGCAGAGCTCCCTGTGGCCGATGACGTTCGGGCTGGCGTGCTGCGCCGTGGAGATGATGCACATGGCGGCCCCTCGCTACGACATGGACCGCTTCGGGGTGGTGTTCCGAGCCAGCCCCCGCCAAGCCGACGTCATGATCGTGGCCGGCACCCTGACAAATAAAATGGCTCCGGCTCTTCGGAAGGTACCGATGGCAGCGGCCGCGGGCACCGGGTGTGAGCGGGGAGGGCTCTGACGTGTTGTGTCCCGCAGGTCTACGACCAGATGCCGGAGCCGCGCTACGTGGTCTCCATGGGGAGGTGAGCACCGGGATGTCCTTGTCGCCTTGTGGTTGTGGGAGAAATCTGGTGTCTCTGCTTGAGCAGGGAGATGGAGGGAGAGGAACCCCTTTCTCATTTGTATTTCCAACCCCTTAAATTATATAAAGGGCCCTCGTTACAAGTGAAACATCAAGACTCCCTTTGATGGGGGTGAGGAGAGCAATGTTGTCGAGTCACTGGGAACAGCAAAGTCTTCCCAGTGAAACATGCTGGGCTTTGTGCAGCTGTCGGAGTCCAGCGACTTGTATATGTCCAGAATCTCAGAATTTGCGTTTAGATGAAAGCTTTCAAAATATTTCTGCTGTGCAGCGTGAAATTTGGTCTCCGTGAGGCTCTGGCACCTCATTCGTATCCTGATGCTGCTGGGGTGGCCGTTTCCCCAGGGCCTGGAGGGACAGAACGAGCTCTAGAAACGCTGTGTACATGTGCCAAAATCAAGAAGGGTTTGCAGTAGAGAGGAAGGACCCCCTGAATATCTGCTTTGTGAGAGTAAAGGGAACGGGTCGGTTTAGTTTGACTCGATGTGAACCTCGGTGTCGCCCCGTCCTCGCTGTCAAATCTGCTGGGTGCCTCGCGGGGGCCGGGTTCAGCGTCTTCTTTCCCTCCTGCTCTTTCCCATGAGCCGCGCTGAACCGCGCGCTGAACCGCGCGCTGAACCGCGCCGTCTCTTGCAGCTGTGCCAACGGCGGCGGTTACTACCACTACTCCTACTCGGTGGTGCGGGGCTGCGACCGCATCGTGCCGGTGGACATCTACGTGCCAGGTAGGATGCGCAAGCGCCGCGTTACAGGCTCTGCGGGCCGCGACGTGCACAAAGGCAGAGGGAAACCGCAGCCTGCTTTGGGGTGAAACCCGCGGCTTCTCGCTCGTTCTCGCAGCCCCACGGATTCCCTGTTCTCTCCCTCAGGCTGCCCGCCCACCGCCGAAGCTTTGCTGTACGGAATCCTGCAGCTGCAGAAGAAAATCAAACGGGAGAAGAGGATTCAGATCTGGTACAGGAAATAGCGTCGTATTTATGACCCACTCACTGCTCGCACTTGTACGCACAATAAATCCGTGTCCTCACACGCCTTTCAATAAAACTCTATGTGGTTAAGCTGCCTGTCTGTCTTTAATATCTCCCTCTTACCGAAAGTGTTTTTAACTCCTTTAAACACTGAATTGATTGAATTTGATGACATTAAGCGTGTTGTTTTCTGGTCTGAATAGCTTGTGAGGGAAGGAGAAGGTTTAGTGTTACCTATCATGACATAAATGTCTTGCCAGAAATCTGGGACTTGCTCTTTGGCTTTTTTAGGCAGTTTTGAGACCAGCACACCCAGGTGAACCCCGAGGTCTCCCTGAGCTCATCTTCTCCCCACCTGCTTTATAATTCCTACAAAGGATCTAATAAATTATTCCTTTCTACATGGGCACAGCAGCCAAAAATTAATTGTATTTCTATAATGTAATTAAAATATTAATGCTTAAAATCAGAATATGTCTAATAAAAGGGAATTGTGCAGCACTCCAGAGCACAGTAGGAATAAAGCAGCGTCCAGGAGTTGGGGCGATGTTCCCTCATCAGCCTGGGGGAAGGAACAGAGTCACACACGCTTTGGAAAGACAAATAAATTGCTCTGAAACAGCAGTGGTGTATTTCATCCCTTTTTAATAGATTTTATCCCTTCTGGGGAGAGAGAGGAAACGTCATCTACGTGCAAGGAGGTCGTTGGGATCAGAACTGGCTGCCATGGGCTTTACCCAAAAGTATCGGGAAACTTCCCTGGGGAGCCGCTCCGGGAGCAGCTGAAACGCCTCCAACTGCCCCATTTCCCCCACCTGG
The DNA here is from genome assembly GCA_013399365.1 of Pampusana beccarii. Taxonomy (NCBI): domain Eukaryota; kingdom Metazoa; phylum Chordata; class Aves; order Columbiformes; family Columbidae; genus Pampusana; species Pampusana beccarii. Next base: position 557,614 of record VWYH01003116.1, on the reverse strand, counting down.
TCACAATTATTTGGCTGGTTTGTGGGAAACCACCCTGTGATTTCTAAAAATAATCCAGTTCTTAGAGGAAATGTCTTGTCCTTGGACCCCTTTGCTAAAGGCTCTTGAATTGCAGCTTCGTGGACGTGTTTGGAGATGAGGGCGAGTTTGGGGTGAAAATGGGACAGATGGGCAGAGGCAGGGTGGGAGGTTCCTCGCAGAGCCCAGGAGACCAGCGAGTCCTTTAGTCCCCAAGGTCCCCTGAGAGCCAGGACTTCAGCCCGAGCCCCCAGCCACCTCCAGATCCATCAGCTCCAGTCTTCTCCCACGAGCATCAATGGAGATCAGAGCTCCTCTTCTCCTCGCAGCACAGCGTCAGCCTCTCCTCGGTAGCACCGGGGGCTCCTCAGTGCTTCACGATGGTGGGTGTGATCATCTTGGGGAAGGAGTAGTACCGGCAGTCGCGGGGGGGGACCAGCTCCATCACCCTGGTGCTGATGTTCTCCCTCTTGAACCCGGCGTCCAGCAAGTGCCCAACCTGCGTCTCCTGCGGGAGGGGAGGGGGGCACGGAGCGGCGATGGGTCCGTGATCCGCAGCCAGTGCCAGGGGGTGGCAGGAGGTGACAGGGACACAGGGGACCAGGCCTCACCTCAAACATCTTCTTGATGTCGCTGTACTTGCCCTTCAGCAGCTCCCCCCAGGAGGTGAGGTTGCAGTAGGTGAGGACCCCCCCGGGCTGCAGCAGGCGGAACGCGTGGTCCTGCCGTGGGAACGGGGGGCTCAGCACCCAGCCCTGCCCCGCGTGCCCCCCCGGCCTGGGGGGGATGCCACACCCCACCTCGTTACCTTGATGAAGCTGAACTGGTGCGTGTGCCAGGTCTCCTCCGACAGCGGGTACGTGTCGTACAGGATCCCTGCGCGGGGACAGCGAGACTCCCGCTAGTGGGGACAGACCCCGAGGCGCTGGTGGGGCTCATGTGCTGGGGGGCTGACCCCAATTCATGGCCTCTTACTATTTTTTCCTTATTTAAATTTGCACCCCATGTCTCTGGCCCCAGCGATGTGCTGCTCCCCGGGGACACCGGCTGCAGCCCGTCCCTGTCCCCGCCACCACGGGCTCTGCCATGGGACCCTCCCCCGCCACCCCCTCCCCGGTCTCAGCCGCGGTTCCTCACCGCTGAAGTGCCCGTCCGGCAGCGTCGGCACCACGTCCTCCCACAGCCCCTTCAGGGGGACAACCTGTGACACGACGGCAGAGCCGTGAGCCCCGGTGCCACGTGCCCCCAGCAGCGTGCACGGGCACAGCCCCCCCGGCCCCCCGGACCTTGTGGGGCTGTGCCCGGGCCCACTCCTCCAGCCGCCGGAACACCCCCTCGTTGCACTCCACGATCCAGTGCTCCTGGATGTCAAACTCCTGCACCTTGGTGGCGGCGATGGCCATGCCGAAACCAACCTCCAGCACACGGCCACCTGGGGATGAGAGGGCAGCTGGGGGGGCTGTGACCCCCAGGGACACCAGGCAGGTGGTGCCAGCCCAGAGTTTTTCTCCAGCCCCCCCAGCCCCAAATGCTGTTGTGCTCTTTCCCCGAATTGAGCTGGTTTTGGTGTGGTTTGGGACAGCGTGGTGCTGTGGTGAGGAGCTGGAGAAGCCCCAAACCCCTGTCACCACTGTCCCCCCCCCGCACCCTGCAGCGGCCCTTGGCCCCCACTGACCCCAGGAACAAGCAGCCACTGCCAAAACCTTCCCCAAAAAACAGCAGGTCTCTCTATCCCGGTGGCCACTGCACCTCCCTCCCTGCAGCCCCAGCCCCTTTGGGGAATGTGTCACCCTGACACGACAGCACAAGTGCCACTGGCGCTGCAGGGGGGGCACCAGCGCCCACAAATTGTTCATGGGAAAGCCGCCTGCTCCCCACACCCAAGCTGCACCCCACGGCACAGCCATGGGGCTCCCGTTACCCCTCGAGGCGGCCACAGCGGCCAGCGAGTGCATGTAGGGCGTCTCCCAGCGCTCCATCACCGGCTTTCCCAGGATCTCCAGGTGGGCGTCGGGGGCATCGTAAGCAGCCGCCGCCTCCCGCCAGGCCGCCCGGCAGTCCTCGCCCTCCGCAAAGATCGGTTGTGCCGCCCGGGCGCTCATGGCTGTGCCGCTGCGGGGAGGAAAGTCCAACCGGTGCTGGGGAGGGAAAGGGCCGCTGGGCTCTTGGCCGGCTTTAAATAGCCAGGGCTGGGAAAGTGCTGAGTGTGCACAACGGGCTGGGGCCCCACGGGTCAGCGGAGCCTTATCGGGAGTGAGAGAGGCCGGAGCCACCACTCGTGCTGCCGCCGCAGTGACCGGTGCCCCATGGCCGGAGGGTGCAGGGGTCGGTGGAACCACGCACCGCACTGTGCACAGCCAGAGCGACCAGCAACGGATCAGTGCAGCTGGGGGGACAGGGAGGAAGGGCTTGTCCTGGGGGGCTGTGCCCCACTGTGCCCTGCTCTGGGGCTGCACACCGGGCTGTGCCCCACTGTGCCACTCTCCAGGGCCACGCACAGGGCTTTGCCCCATGCCGTGCCATGCACCGAGCTGTGCACGGTGCACGCTGCTGTGCGTGGCTGGGGTGACCCTCATCCTTGGGCACGGCCAGGCTGCACCGGACGGGGGGGCCAGGGCCGTGCGGGGCGGGGGGTCCGTGCGGGCAGGGGGTCCATGCGGGGCGGGGGGGCGGTAGGAACCTG
>VWYH01003116.1:527471-554775 GCA_013399365.1 Pampusana beccarii | reverse complement strand
GGGGGGGGGAAACGGGGAACGGCCGGACGGCGAGGAGCGCCCGCCCGCAGCCCGCGACCTGCTGCTGGTCCCGCCGCCGCCGGAGGGAAGAGCCGGGCGCGGCCCCGGATACCGCCGAGGAGCCGCCGCCATGAACAGCGTGGGAGGCGCCGACGAGATCGGGTGAGGAGGGGAGCGGGGGGGGGGAAACACACCGCCTGACGAGGCGCTGGGGCAGGAGGGTCCGGGCCTCCTTTTCCTTCTCCCTGAGGCGAGGGCCTCGTCGGGGCTTCCGGGGCGAGGGGGACACGCTCCCCGCCCCAGTCCCGCCGTTCGCCGCCGGTCCCGTCCGCCATGCTGGGCCCTGCGCACCGGGAGCGCTCCCCCCTCACGTGACCGGCCCGCGCCGGGCTGCGGCGGCAGGTGCGCGCGGCCCAAGGTCACCGCGCGCTTCCCGCGCCCGCCCGCACCGCGGGGGACACGCGGTTTATTTCCCCCTTCCCCGAGGGGAGCGGGGTGTGAAACCCGCCGTGACTTCGTTCCGGTGACTCATCAGGGCTTCCCCGCCGTGTGGCCGGAGGGGCCGGGACCTTGGCTGGTCCCGGGGGGCGGACCGGCCGGACAAAGGTGGCGGGCGCGAGCGTCCCCTCGGCCCCCGCCGCCCGGAGCTGGCCGGCCGAACTTCCCTCCGCTCCTGAAGTGCAAGCAGAAAAGCGCTGCGTTCGGTTTAAAGGCTTCACAGCCATCCTGTGGCTTCTCCGAACCGATACCGTGCCCTGGGTCTGGTTCTCCGGGGACGTTTTTATTTTATTCTGCCTCAGTGCTGTTTTCTAAAGCTTTGTGACATTTACATTGAGAGACTGGAGACTTGGTATGTTAGCACCGAAAACAGAAAAAAAATAAATTAAAAAAATGGGTTGCTTAGCTTTCACTGCAAGTTTTGGCACAGCATGTAAACTGGTCATCTTGTTAGAACTGGTGTGGACAGGCACCAGTCTCCCTTCTCGTGATGTCCCAGCGTGTACTAAGCTGCTTATTTACTCTGTGTGTTCTTAATTTGTACAGTCTTAAAAATCCGAGAGGCAGGATAACGTTTTGGATGTAACGTGTTGCTACAAACAACACGCATTGCACGGGGCACGTTTAAATGTGTAGTTTTTGCTCAGAAAGTATTTTTATTTGCTCCTGGACCTTAATCACACTGTCTGGTGTCTAACGAGCTGCGAGCCGTGGCGAGCGCAGGCTGCGACGGTCTCCGAAAATATCGTCAGCTTCCATCCCGAGCAGGCCTGGCTGGCCCAGGGCTCGTTCCCATTGCAGACCACTTAGATTTTGATCCTTCTGAGCTGTAATCAGATTTGAAAGGATCAGATTTTAGTCAGAGATGGTGATTTTCTTTTTTTCTTCTCCCAAGTGGAAAGTGTAGAATAAAGTGCAGTTTAGTCAACTGTCTGTAGTTGTGTGAAGGAAGTTCTGGTTTGAAAGATGTTGTGAGGTGCAAGTCTTAATAGGAAGCTACAAATGTAAGTGCTTTTCTTGATGGGGATTTTAAGTTAAATAATACTCAGAAAGCTGTAGGCCTCGAAGTCACGTCAGTATGAGTTGGTAGGGCCTTGTGTTATTCATTGTTCAAAGTAGTCCGAAGTACTGATTACAAAATGAAAGTGCTGCTCTTGAGATCATTGTGTCCTACAGGACATAGCTCATCAGACCGTGCTAAGAGAAATGGCAGATGTTGGTCAAACTGCCGGATTATTTTACATAGGCAAAGAGTTTGTGCTTTTGTTGAGTTTTCAGCACTTTTAAAATACCTGTGCATGCTTGCTTAGTAATTCTGGGGTTAGCTGTTTCAGTGACAGACACATTTATGGCAGAAAATAATAAATTAGCAAGTAACCTTTTGTCAGGAGACAATTGAAGCAGCACGCATGAGTTCGTGAAACTGGGTTGAAGCTTGTTATACGTCCTGTACCTTCAGAAGAGTCGTTATTCTGCGTCCCGCTCCCCAGGTGAGTGTTGGGAGGTGTGAGGGCAGTGACGGCCGCAGGCTCCAACTGATGGCGTGATTTTAATAACCACCCGTAAGCTGTTTGAACACCAAGTTTGATGGGAGGCAGTGGGTGTAAGAGGTGAGAAAAGGCTGGTGATGCAGGTGAGCGTGGGCAGGGACCCCTCGCCAGGTGTGTAAATCTGTGGATTAGGTCAGGATTAGTTAACTCTTGGTTTGCTCAGTGTGTCCAGCCCTGGCTTTTGCCATTCTATACTGAGCATGCGAATAGAAGCCGTCTGTTTACATACAGCTGCTGTGCTTGACCTTAGGCAACCCGGCTTTTTTTGTTTGTTTAAATCCATGTAGGGTGACTCCAAATAATAATGGAATTGGAAGGTTTCAATGACTGTTAATGTCGGGGAATCCTGCACACAGCTCGATGTTCTGTGAGAATTTTAGATTGATCTTACACACCAAGCTATCAAATTTAGTTTAAAAAAAAAATCACAAAATACAGTTGGTTGAGAAAATGTAGCTAATGGGCTATCGAAAGTTTAATCTGAATATAGCATGAGATTGGTTACTTTTTGCTCTCCTCTTAGCAAATGAAGTTATTTCCTTGTAGAACTCACTTTACCTGAAAATCATGGCACAAGAAGCAGCCCACAGGTCTGTGCACGTGTCCTGTGCGTGCAGAGGAAACGTGGTGAAGGGACAGTGGGTCTGAGCATGGTGGGGCTGTCGGCCGAGCTTTGCCTGTCCCTAGAAATGACCTGTTGCTGAAAACTACCTGGTGCTCAATATGTTCTTTGCCCCGATGCCCTGAGAAGCTCTTTGCCAGGGGAGGGAGGTGGGGCGAGTTTCCTGTCCTTGAGAAAAACTTGGTCATCGTGGGCTGTGCAATAGCAGCCAGGCCTGCGCTCGGTCTTGATAACGCAGGAGCAGCCGCAGCCGCTGCTGCAGCACCATGCAGGCCGGTGTGGTTATTGTCTGGGTGCTTAAGAAGGTGCTTTGATGTGTGCATAACAGTTGTGGGTTTTTTTGTTTGTTTGTTTTTTTTTTAAGATACGACTTACTTCACCTCTCAAGTAGTGACTTAGAAATAAAATTTCCTAAATGGAACAAGACTTGCGGGTGCTGTGTCATACAGAATTTAGTCACCCCCTATTTTCACGTGCGGTGTCTGTGCACTCTAAGGCAGCGGTTCAGTCGCTGTTGCCCGTTGCAAAGCGTCACGACGTGGTGCCGATCACAGAGTGAATTGAAGCGAAAAGCGCTGCGGGTTTGTCTCCCCTCCCTCCCGCGCAGGACCTGGGGCTGCAGGGCTGTCCGTTCGCCGGTGCCCTCTCTCCAATGTGGCCCATTTCTTACTTCTTAAAGCAGGTGGGAGGAAGTTTGGGTTTTTTTCTTTGTTTGTTAGGAGAACCTCAACTGTCTCAGTTTCAGTGAAGCTGCGCTAGTTCCCAGCCGCGTTTCGGCTGTACTGGGATGCAGCTGAGGGGAGCAGAAGACAAGCAGGCTGTGGTTCCTCTTGGAGGACTGAGGGCATCCTCCAAAGATAAACTGCCCCAGCACCTGTCTGTGCAGACCCATAAAACTATTAACAGAAGAGCTTTTGAGTTGCTGCATCTTACCGCGAACGGCCAAGTGTTGAGGTGGCTTTGAAATAACTTTTAATGATGGAATAAATGACTTTGCATGGCTGTTTTGTCACACCCTGGAGCTGATAAGGACTTGCAGAGCAGGCGGCGGCACATCACCCTGCTCCTCCTCGTGCACTTAGCAAGGCCGTGGCGTGCTCCAGCGTGACGTGGTTCTGATTTGACTCCTCTTTCAGAAGTGTTAAATCTAATTTGTCCTAAGTTTCATGCGTGGAGTTCAGTTTGGGTTTTAGCCATGACTTTCTCGCCTATTTGGAGATATCTCCAAGTTGTGAAATGGTTTCATGACTAACAGCTGAATTAGTGCTACTCTGTTATTTAGTACTTGCCTCACAAGTTTGCCTTCTCTCTTAGACTTGCACTTGGGAGTTGTACTTTTGCTTTCATTTAACTAGAAGATAATGGTAGACAAAAGTGATTCTGACTGGTCTTTCTAGGTGAGGGAATAACAAAAGGAGTGGGTGGAGAGGTTTTGTTTGTTTTGAACAGCACTTTAAGGACTTTACCAGGACAGTAGTGTGAGAACAGAGGGGCAAGGAAGCCTCAGGGCTCAGTGGAATGGACTTGGGTACTTCAACTAGAATGTCTGGTTTTCTGTCAGCTTGCTTTATCTCAGAAGCTTTTAATTTTGTTTTCATCCTTAAATTGGAACTGCATGGACCCTGCAGCTGTTTTCCTGTGCTCGGAGAAGTTGTGTAAGTCCCGCAGAGCCCACGGTCCAGGCCTTGACAGGAACGCAACCGGCCCATTGCGATGGGTGTGGGCTTAACCAGGTAGAATGACTGTAATGGTGCTCTTGGATGGCTTTCCAAATAATTTCGGTGAGGCTTTGTACATATTTTCTGAATTATGAAGTGTTCTGTGCTGGAATTCCTTTCTGCTGCAGAGGAGGAGGTAAATGTACTTGTGATGTTCTATGTTGGTTTTTTTCGTTCTGACTATTGTACTGATCTCTCAAACCGACACTGCCTTCTCAAATACCTGGACATCAGAACTGTGTAGAAACGTGGGCTTTTCTGAGGTGGTTTTTTTGGTCTTTTCTTTGCATAAAAGAATAAAATGTGTTCCTGTAATAAGGTTACAATCTCTGTTCATGAAAGAGAAGATCGTTGTCACAAAGACTAGTGAATTCTCCTGAAGAACAGGCTTTGTGGTGTATTTTGGAGGCCTTGGTACCGCAGACCTCTTCAGAATAGCTGACTCCTGTGTTAAATGAGCTGAAGCACCTGTGGTGTAGCACCCTAAAACTGCGGTTTGCTTCTGTTGCAGGAAACTGTTTGTGGGTGGCTTGGACTGGAGTACGACACAAGGTGAGCTCCGTGTTCCGCAGCCCTTGGGCCAGGCCTTGTGAGCAGCAAATCCCGGACAGACACACAGCTCTGGAGCAGCCCGGCCCGCGGGGAACGGTGGATGGGATTGTGCTGCTCTCTCCTGTTAACCAAGAAAATCGTCTGTGGAGAGAGTTCAAATATACATGAACAACTTTGGGGTTTATATTTTCCATCTGGTTTTGGTGTTGAAATTTTTGTCAACTCGGATTACAATTCTTCATCATTGCTTTACTGTGATGCTGCTGGGTTTGTGTGTGAGTGGAATAAAGCAGTATATACCATTTGTTTAGAGGAAGTAAAATTTAGTAATTTTCAAAAGATGAGTTTGAATTTGTGTAGTTGTTTGCTTATCTTTTGTCTTGTAACTGCAAACACAGCCTGGTAAAGTTAGTAGCTGGTTCTGTTTAAATAAATGCTTTTTTTTTTAACAGAAACTCTTCGTAGCTACTTCTCCCAGTATGGAGAAGTTGTAGACTGTGTAATTATGAAAGACAAAACAACAAACCAGTCTCGAGGATTTGGATTTGTCAAATTTAAAGATCCTAACTGTGTGGGAACAGTACTGGCCAGTAGACCTCATACATTAGACGGCCGAAATGTAAGTTGCTTTTGTGGCTTTTTTGTGTGTGTGTGTTTTTTGTTGGTTTTTTTTTCTCCAGACTGCTCCAAAAATCTGTTTTAAATTCTGGCTTATTTGTAGGCTGGATAGTGTAAAAGTTACCTGTTGTTGGTTTTAATTAATGATTGTAAGACAGCTTTAACTCAATGATTTGTGTCACGTTGTAGAAGCGATGTACTGACGATAGCTTTGATCTGAGGAGCTGGATTTCAGCAGTGCTGTGTTCAGCTGCCATAAACGTGACTTTTAGAACAATATTCTACACGCTGAGATCTGACCAAACTGGAACTTCTTCCAGATTGATCCAAAGCCATGTACACCTAGGGGGATGCAGCCAGAAAGGACACGACCGAAGGAAGGATGGGTAAGGAAAGATACTTGGTGTATCCTGCCTGTTTTCCACATTTTGGCTTACCTCAGGTTATAATCGTGTTTTAAAATCAGGAGTCAGTACACAGGCCTTGAGTGTAAGTTTTATTTCGGAGATGTCCATGGTAAGACTCCAAGTACAATAGGGCGTTAATGAACGTTTTGTGTTTGCGTGGGTCAGTTTGTGGGTGTGATATTGGTTGGGTTTGTCCCACGGGGGAGCCGCTGTCTGGCCGTGCACTCGCAGGGCTGACGCTCTTTCCCAGCCTATTCCACACCTTGCAGGTTAATGTGATTTCATCATAAAACGAGTAAATGGCTTCAGAACACAGTCCCTACTTCTCTGATCTTCTGAAGAACAGAGATTGGGTTATAACTGTGAACACTCGACTTCTGCGCTCTGAATGTGCAGTTGGTTCACTTTAATGAGCGGGAGGCTTGGAGCCCAGAGATGGCTCCTCTCAAGTGTAAAATGACAGAAGTAGCCAACTTTATTGTCCTTCTGACAGATTTTTTTTTTCCTTCTCCTCTTTTCCTTGATTCAGCAGAAAGGATCCAGGAGCGATAACAATAAATCAAATAAAATTTTTGTTGGTGGGATTCCTCATAACTGTGGCGAGACAGAGCTCAGGGAATACTTCAAGAAATTCGGAGTGGTGAGTGATTGGGCTGCACGAGGCTTTCCCCCTGCTGCCTTTGCTCAGGTTTTGTCTAGCTGTCACGTTTTGGGTTAATTTAGACAAACTGCTCGAGGGACATACTGAAGCATTTTGTGATAAACTGTAGTAAACGCTCATCATCCTGAAATGTATCGTGGTGTTTGTCAAAATCTATTGCTCTGACATGTAGCTTATTTGCTGCTTCTGTTTCCTGTTATTTAAGTCTACCTGATGCATTATGCCGTTCCCTTCTTGCAAAAACTCCTGAGTTGAGTTGGATTAAGGATAATTTTTTTTCAATTGATAACTTACAGTTTGGCGATTAAAAAATTTTTGTTGATTTTCTTTTTTTGTTAAGTCATCATGTATAATCAACTGAATTCTGTTGTCTCAAAAACCTCCGTTCTAGAGACAAACTACTACTCATGTTAATGCACCTGTTTTTATTTCAGTTTTAACGTTGAACTGAAATGACTGTATCTTCTGATTTATTTTTTTTTCCTAGTTTTAATTTCCCACTTATCCCAACTATCATTACCCCTTCAAGATGGTAAATTGCTGAGCTGAACTACTCAACTCAGCTGTGAACTAGTTTGAGAAACTTCAAAATGGCTTGAGTTAAATTCAGGACTGTGCCAGTGGATATGAACTTGCCACCTTTGAGTGGCATTTAGTGCATTTTGATTATTTTTTTTTAAATCGCCTTTCTCTAAGACCTCAAGTAGCTATGTTTATCAGTACAGTATTTAAAATTTGATTAAGATAATTTTTAAAATATATAAAAGGCAATGGCTAACAACTGTTTCTTTAGTTTGAAAGGCTGCAGTAGACTTGTAAATAAAAATGGGGGAGCATGTTCCACAGCTGTGGAGCTAATTCCACCAAATGTAGAAGGCAACCGCCATTAAGTGTAAGTGCTTTTAAAAGTAAGTGGTAGAACTTTAACAATAGTATAGAAATTGGGGAGTCAATGTAGCGTTCCTAACGATAACGAGTTGTCTTTGGAGCAGTAGAGGTTCTTATATATGTTTTGTGGCCACAGTGATGCTTATTCTGAAGAAAATCTTTAAGCCCTTGAACAGCTTGCATTTTCCATTTCCTTTTTTTTAACCTTTTTTTTTAAAGTCACACTGATGCTGATCACACGTAACTTAGGCGGTGTTTGTAATGCTATTTAAAGCATCAATCTCTAACTGGTGCTCTGTGCCACACTGATATTCAAGTAAGTAATTCAGAGAAGCTGTGGAAATTCTTTAATGTGTTTGCAGTTAAAGCTGCTTTTCATGTTGAGAGTGAAAATGTTTAAAAATGGAAAAAATAATCTTTTAAGAAGCTGCACTGATGAGTAGTGTGTTGAAAAACAGAAACCTTGGGGTTTTTTTTAATAGGCTATAGTGAGTCTATGAACAGTGTAGCGACAATAACGCTGGATTAAAACCTTAACTGTGATGAGACCTTAAAAGGCCACAGTGTAGCAGCTTTTCAGAACAGATGAGCTCAGGCTTTTCTTAACCCCCCCCCTTAAAATCCCAGTTTGTTTGCGCTGCACCCAGTGTTGGGTTGCGCTTTGTGCGGCGGCCGGGGGTGCTGGTGGTGACGCTCCCCTGGCCGCAGAGCGAGTAGAATTTCCCTTCTCTCTTCCAGGTCACTGAAGTTGTCATGATCTATGACGCAGAGAAACAGAGGCCCCGAGGTAAAGGCTGATCTAGTTTGTCCTTGAAATTTCTTCATACTCTCCTATAGTCAGATGGCAAACTATTTCACACCATCACAAAAGGTAGACTTTTTGGTTTTTTCTACGTTGCCTCAGGAAAAAGAATCCACTGGGCAAATATCACTTCAAGGCTAGACTCTTCATCTGCAGCTTTAGTTGGTATCTGTGCATTTACAGTCAGATGTTTCATGTTCATTTGTGGATTTTTTTTTTTTCTTTTGCTAGTTATTGAATTAAATTTGATTCTCGAGCCACTCCTGTGGCTTAAGGTACTATGTGGGGGGGGAGGGAAAGGCAGAATTTCCTCCTGTTGCACATGAAAGGTATGTTGATGTCTGTAATTGCATGGGGGGGTGCTCCAGTTCAGAGTGTGTCTGAACCTGAGAACAGAACAGAATCCATCCATTATCTGCTTTTTGTTTTGGTTAAATGGCTTCATTTAAAATGAAAGAAAAACACTTGTTCAAGAACACAAAATAATTCTGAAATATATAGATTTTGATTGGGACATATAATCCCTGTATGCTAGATGGCTTTTTTAATAAAAAACAAACCACGCAAAACCCAAACGAGCCTGGAAGTGCCACTAGACTGTTTAGCAACCTGATTAACCTTTGGTCAAAATATGAAGCAAGTTTCATGTCATCCACCTTCCATTGCATCTGCCATCTGTTTGACAATTAAGAGGCAATATTTTAAATACTGGAGCTTAGTTGCACTGACCACCTTGTAGCATGTTCTACATGCTCGAGAATAGTTTGCCATCTGAACTTTCATTTCTCTTCTGACTCATTATTAAGAAATATATTCTTCACTTCATATTTATTAAGCTGTTAAGTCTTAGTTTTATTTTTAATTTAGACATACATCCTTAGTGACATATTTAAGTGTTTCATAGTAAAGTATGGTAATGTTAAGTAAGTTCTTTTTTTTTTTTTTCTTTTCTCTCTGTGAATTGTTTGACTGTGATTAACGATATCTCTTTAGATTTCTTCTCTCTAGGTGATAATTTATCACAGAGGTACAGGCCAGTTCGACAGTCAGAGGAGGGACGGGCTTTGTCTTTTATTGGAGTGTAAACGAAGTTTCAATATATTTGTTTTTTTGTTTTGTTTTCTTGCTTTAGCTATCTTAATCTTCTTTCAACAGATATCTTTTATTTAAGTAGGACATAAATTCATCTATGTAAATGCTCCAGAGCATCTGATTCTCAATAGAGGAGGCAGTGGAGACAAAGATACAGGCATCTGAGTATAATTTGTGGCTGAAGTTTTGAAATATTTGAGTAATTATTGTATCATCTATATCTTTGTAGTATTTCATCCCAGCCTTGCAGCTTCTGAGCAAAAGGTACTAAAACATCCTGCCTGGTCTGGATTAATCCTGGTCTCAATGGCTTCTCTGCTTAAAGCTATACAAAAAAAAAAAAGAAAAAGGAGGGGTTTGGGTCCCCTTCTCTGGTGGTAGCTTGAAGCAGAAAGGCAGATGTGTCTGTTTTTCGAAACCTTTCTGTCTCCATCTGAATACTTTCTCCCTTAGTTCATCTCACTTCTTAAACAGTGTTCTTGAATCCTGTTGCTCTGGCTTTCATTTTTGCTCTATTACATTCTTTTCTGTAGTGTGGTAACTAACTGTCATCTCCAGAACCGGCCTTGTGAGTCCCCGGGGGTGCTGGGGAAAGCTGGGAGCCTGTGGTGGGTTCTCCTGATCAGAACACGTTCCCTCTTCCCTTCCGACCCGTGTTCTGTGGCACAGGGCCCTGCTCGCTCCGTCCCCATCCTCCAACACGACAGCTGTATTTACAACATTCAAAAAGCCGCTTCGCTGCCATCTTCTGCTTGTATCATGCTGAATTTTGCCTTCTCCCATTACCTTTGTTATCCTCGCGTTTGGAGCACGTCCCTTACTGCACATCATTGTACTAGTTTGCTGGTAGGAGGAGGGAAGAATTCTCCCCGTCGCTAATCCCCGCAGCATTGTCAGCCTGCAGCTCCTCCCGGGAAGCGGCCTGGGCTGCTGGCGGAGCCGCAGCGATGTCCTTGAGGAGCTGCCGAGGTGCCTTTGAGGACCAAGGCATCTCTGCTCCTCGCACTCCCTCCCCGCTCTGCTTTCATCCCCGTTCTTTGCAGAGTCCCGAGCAGAAGCGCAGCCTCCTTACATCTTAAAAGAAACAGTGGCTTTGTTGCAGTCTCTGCTGCTCCTGCTTTCTATTCCTGGCTAAACCAACAGCTGGGAAGTAATTTACAGGTTCTTGCTGTGTTTGTTCTCTTCCTCCCCTTGGCTGCAAACCAGCATCATTGCTCTGTTCCCTGGTCCTCTTGGATTCCTGCTAAGTGCAATTAGTTTCTTCAGTCTTCAATAGAGTCCTGTCCTTCAAAAAATACAGCCACTGAACTTCATCCCTTTTAGTGTATTTAAAATTTAATGTTGGTGGAATTTTGCTGTGTGTTGTATTCAGATTTCTTCACTGTTTCCTATCTTGTGGTGTTTGGCCCTTTTAATTTTTCTCTTTCTGGCCTCTTCAGTGACCTCTTACTCTCTTTCCTTCTCCCCTTCCAAGCCCCATCCCCAACCACAGTCTGTTCCCCTCCTTCAGTCTTGGAATCCAGTTAAACGAGCAACCTTCTGATGTAGATGGTATCCATCCTTTTTCTTTCCCACGCCTTTTTAGATAAAGGCTGTAGTACTAAATGTGTGATTTAAATACAACTACTTTTCTTTTGGCTCTAATACTTAGATTTCTAGTTAACCTCAGACAAATATATTGTGATGAAATGCTGCTCTCAATTTTGAGGCTCCTTTCATCACAGGTCAACAAAACTTCGTTTATACTGCCAGTCTCTTGTGTGTGGGAAATGCTAAGTTTTTTCCTTTTTATTTTAAGTTTATTTTAGTGATGTCTTTTGCTCTTGTTGCTGACAGCAGAATTTGACCTGCTGGAATCTATTTTGGCCTGTATCTTTGTGTATTTTTTTATATATAAACTTTTTCTACAATAGGCCTCTTTGGGCTTACCCAACCCAGTTGGATAAGCTCAGAGAGACACTAACTGTTATAGATACTGTATTTCTGTTTAACGCTTTAGAGCAATATATGGCTGCTGTCAGCACTAGCTGCAAAGCAAAATGCAAACCAAGGGGGAAATCTTGGGTTTCAGAAAAGCAGAAATGCATCCATGTTCCATGTGCTTTCGATGCCGCACCTTGTTTTTCTTTCTAATTTTGATTGCTCTACCCTTAGCTGATCTAAAGAATGGCACAGTTTACGTACTGCATGTGTCCTGACCTTCCCGGGACCGGGTTGTCACACGGCAGCGAGTGGTTGATGGCATGAACCAGCCTCCGTGTTCGGTGACATTAACCACGATTTTGCCACTCTCTCGGCAGTATCGGCAGCTACAACCTAGGCGCAGTGGTTCTCAAAGCGTGACCCCAAAAAGCCGTTTAGTCCTGGGGCTTTGCCTGTTTTCTGGGGTCTTCTACAGGCGTCGGACCTTCCCCTGCGGCTTGTTCAAAAGCTGCCGGATTCAGCTGAGCCGCCGCGGCCTGTGGTCAGATCAAAGGGATCTGCAGCACTTAGCGATGTCTTGGGCAAAAAGAGGGACTGGAAAGCATTGCATGGATTTTCAAGAGCAAAGCAGCAGAAAATTAGAAGAAATAAAATAGATAAAGGGATGTGATGGCAAGTGTCACGCTCTAAGCAACACTGCTGTAGTGGGCAGGTGCTGCTGCTGTGGAAGGAGTAACGTCCGTGATGTGCTTTGCTAAGGTGTGGAAAACTTGAGAACCTCTGATCTAGGTTGTCAGCTTCTGAAGCTTCTCATTCATCCATGGAGTGGTAAAATTTCTCATGCTTTAACAGCTACATTTCAAAGACAACTTTCTTATTTTCCACGGAAAATATTCCCTAATTGGAAGACAGGGGAAGGGATGGGAGGAAGTTGCTTTGCAGCTTTGGGGAACAGGGACATAAGAAGTTTTCCTTGGGAACCTAGTCTGGATCAAAGATAGGAGCAGCAAAGTTGCTTGACTTTAATCTGCTGTCCCACAAGTATTTTGTTTTTAATCATGTGGCACAGTTGTATTTATGACTATATTGCACTTTTTTTCCATTTCCTGGTAGGTGGGTTAGGAATAAAATCAAATTAAAAGCTAGTTAAAAATCTCAGTTTGTAAGTTGCATGTGTGAAATCAAGATGAGGCATTAAGTGCCTAACTACAGGAAGTATCCATTGCAATTTCTCAGATTGACTTTTTTTGAAAATTTAACGCAAGTCTTCGTTATCTGAAACCCCTGCTTGAACCCTTGGTCCGCCCCTAATACTGTTCATCATCCTGTTTTGTGTCACAACACCCTGCTACCTTGATTCACTCTTCGTCGTTGGCTAGGTTTTGGATTTATTACTTTCGAGGACGAACAATCAGTGGACCAGGCTGTCAACATGCATTTTCACGACATCATGGGCAAAAAAGTGTGTAGTTGTAGTTTTATTTTACCTTAAGAAAGAACCAAGTCTTGGGCAACTAGCAATTTCACTGGTGAGTAAAGTTGAAGAACTGATTCAGCTTCAGGAGGGAGAGCGTGTACATCCAAATTCGAGGCTTTATCCATGGAGGTGGGGAAAGTCTTCGGAGTTGCTTAAAGGGGTGAGAGAGGCAGCGAGTTTGGGGCTGGGTTTTGGAGAAAAGCCGCAGATCTGGAAGGCCTGAGACCTTAGGCTGGGCTGGTTTCTTTGGGCGAGGCCTTGTGCTGACAGACCTGGGGGGCAGAGCTTAACGCGACACCGAATTAACGGCGCCGACCTTGGTTTGGAGCGCTGGGAGGTGCAGGGACAGGAGTTAGTTGTTTCCAGCTGTTGGAAAATGAGAATCCCAGTGAAATCGGAGTTGTTCAAGGCTTGGTTTAAGTTACCACTCCTTCAGATGTGTGTTTGATACTCCAATTTTGAGGTGGTGCAGACAATCTCTTTTATATGATCTGAAAGTTGAAAAGAAAAAAAAAATAAAAACATCGTGAAGGATTGGTTTTTTAAAAAATTGGGTCACTTACTGTGAAACTTTGATACAAACCCACGTACTCTATATAGTATTTAACCACAATGCAGTTAAGTGACCTCTGGTTGTTTCATCTTCATACTGTGTTGTCAGCAAACGGGTGTTTGATAGGGAGGGATTTTTATGCTTGCTTTGATGTTACTCAGCGAGGAACATGCTCGTACCTGTGGAAAAAAAAAAACATAGAAGCAAAGGAAATTGTTGCAGGACACCCAAGTTTTATACAGAGAAAATAACAGGTTCTTAATGAAAAATAACCACAGGAAATTCTTGTAAATTTAAAGTCCTTGCAGCTTTACCATGTAATATCCACAGTTTTTAAAGTGTTAAAACTGCTACCCTTAGAGTGAAGAGATTTCAAGGAAACACAAGAATACTGTCCCTTTCCTGAAATTATTACGTTGTATAATTTTGCATTGTCTTCTAAAGTCGTTCAATGAGCTGATATTTCATAAGCATTTATTTAGCTGGCAGGGGATATATTCTTGCGTATCAGTGGAATTTTGGTTAATGATGCAGTATATAATGCTTTCGATTCCTATGAACTTGTTTTGGGGTTGAGGGGTGGGCTGGTTTGCTACCGAATGCAGAAACGTGCTGGTGTGGTCACGGGCACCGGCGGCTGTTCCTGCTCACTCCGCTTTTCCTCCTGTGCGCAGTTTTGTGCTCCCGTTTGTGAGCAGTGAACGTGCGCTGGTGTGTGTCTGAATTACCTACATCCCAGTCTGTGCTCCGATCTCTCCTTGGAATTGCCTTAAACTGCCCCAAACCTTGTAAACAAGAGGCTGTGTCACAAAGGAGGCTGGAAATGGCAGCACAGGGCAGTGCAGCTGCTCTAGTGGCTTTGCCTTCTTTTTTTTTCCCCCTTTCAATGACATAAAAAGCAGAAATATTTGCTGTTCTTTCAGCTCGGAGCGATGGAGACGCCTCATTTCTTAGTGTCAGCTGGGCTTTAGGCAGGTGGAGGATTTTCACCTCGGCACTAAGAATATTGCGCAGGGATTTTTCAGTCCTGGGTTTGGCACTTCACCGCTGAAAAATTAATGGGATTCTTCCACATAGATTAATGAGCTCCGGATACTCTGCTCTCTTCATTGACTAATAATGCCTGCTTTAAAAACGGTATCGCTTTCTTTTTTTGGTAATTAAAAAGGTATTGCTGAAATGAATCCATATGTTGTTGAAAGGGGGAAAAAAAAATAAATTAAAATTGCAAGAAGGACTGTGCTTTTGTAAGCAATAACTGAATTCCCTGGAGGCAGATGTGTTAAGACTCATTAATTGGAGTCCTTTGAAGGATTCCCTGGTGGCTCTGGAGGGGATTTGGTGACTGTCATGTCTGGTGTCCTTGGGGCATTAGGGGGGGTGTCCTTGCCTGGTGCCTGTTTCCTGTTTGTTCTCTGACATGAATGGGCTTTAAGACATGGCAGGAAGAATTCTGAATACTTTATTTTCCATACTACTCAGGCCCATTGATGATTGAGATTTATTTTCTTTGTACTCTGGCACCCATTAAAATTAATCATAAAATAAGAAAGGCTTTAATTCAGCATGCATGAGGGCTGAGAGTGTTTCATTAAATCAGAAAGTGGATTTTTTTTTTGAGAGAGAGAGGTTTATATTGAATGTGCAGCTTATTTTAAGTAGGTCAAATGCACTTACTCGATGGCTTGGAACACTAGGACATTTTATCTTTGAATAAAATAAGTTAATCGCTGTGGCTTACTAATTTTGAAAACAGGAGGGCTATTGTCACTGACTTAACACAGTATGAAGATTTGCTTCTTATTGACTCAACTGTCCATTTTTATTACTTGCATGTTTGTTTACTTTTTTGTTAGATGTAATGTAAGATTCTCTTATCACATCCATTCCCTCTGACATTGTTTGAGTTAATTGAGATTCTTTAAGCGTTAGCCTGGGGAAGGTAAGTCTTTATCTTCCATTAGACATTTAAATAAAAATCTAAGTTTAAAAACGAGCAAACAAAAAACGAAACAAACAACTGTGTGTTTCTCAGGTATGAGCAGAGCTGAAATTGTAGTTAGCTGGGGTGGGTTTAAACTGTAACTCTCAAATGAACCCCAAACACGTTTGAATGGTTAAAGCATTAGTACCCTTTTTCAGAGCACGCTCTTTACTCAAAGGTTTTTTTACTGAAAATGTCGTCTTTGTAACTCATGCCTTAAGTGTTAAATTAGTATATAAATGACTTAAGATTCTGCTCGTTTTAAGTGAAGAGCCGTTGTAAGAGGGTACTGCTGTTTTAAGATTAAAGCCATTGAATACTGTACTATGATGGACCAGTGATTTGTAGGATGTGTTTTACTTGAAATACCTCAACAGTAGGACTCGTAATATCTTGCCATCATATATACTGTACCTGAGAAACATTTTAAATTACTGGCCTTAAGTTTAATTATTAAGTACTTAGCCATAAGTCATAAGATGCTAAGTGTAGTCTTAAGCATAACGAAGGGTGTGTGTGAGGGGCAGGGGGGCTCCCTGACCCGCCCCACCTCTCCTGAACGCTCCCTCTGTTTGTTTAGGTGGAGGTGAAACGCGCAGAACCCCGCGATAGCAAAAGCCAAACGCCCGGGCCGGCCGGCGCCAGCCAGTGGGGAAGCCGCATCATGCCGAGCGCTGCCAACGGCTGGGCAGGGCAGCCCCCGCCGACCTGGCAGCAGGGATACGGCCCACAAGGTACCGAGCACCGGAATTGGGGGTTACTGGCACATGGCAGCGCGCCCACCTTTATCAGCGCTGATAAGACAAGGGGCAGTGGGTGCAAACTGGAACACAGGAGATTCCACTTAAATATGAGAAGAAACTACTTCTCCAGTGAGGGTGCCAGAGCCTGGCCCAGGCTGCCCAGGGAGGTTGTGGAGTCTCCTTCTGTGCAGCCATTCAAACCTGGACACCTTCCTGTGGAACCTCAGCTGGGTGTTCCTGCTCCGGGGGGATTGCACTGGATGAGCTTTTGAGGTCCCTTCCAATCCCTGACATTCTGTGATGGCTCTGTCGGGTTACAGATAGCAGGGCTAAAATTCCACACGTCGGGCCTTCCCGAGTGTGCTGAGGTTGTTCCATCGCCTGTTTTCCCCAAAACCTTTGTTTCACGGTGCGGAAGCCGGTGGGTTGTGCAGAGTCCAACACATGTCCCGAGCAGAGCATCACCTGGACCCTTTGGTTCTGCCTCTCCCCAAACAGAACTGACCTGGGGTTTGGTAACATTGAGAAAGCTCAAGTTGTGACCCCAGCTGTGGGATTGTGCCTGCGTGAGACCCTAACCAAAAATTCTGTTGAAATCCAGGTTTTCAAGGATGAGGCAGTTTCAAAGGAAGTTCTAAGTAAAATTTGAAAGGGATGAGAGAAAAACAGATGGTCTTGTCTTTGGATTTTATTGCTTAATGTAGCCTGGAAAAATAACAAGCAGCTATGGGGCTGGCAGTGGTGCCGGGGAGCACTTACTGCATCTAATTTTCTTGATTTAGCTTGAACCCTTCAGGGCTGGAAGGAGCAGCCGTGTGTTTTGGGTTTGATGGCTGTAACCCCCACAAGATTTCAAAGACGGGATAAATATGCTGAGTTCATCCAAAGACAGTTTTGATAACTTCTGGAGAAATCCGGTGGTATAATTGAGTTGCGTTTGACAGAACAGAACTTGCTTGCTCTGATAGATGAGAAATTTTCACCTGGGGGGCTGGAGGGAGCGTCACGGCTTCATCTCTGGCTACAATAGATGGCACCTCGGCGCAGGGATTGCTCGTTTCCCCATGGTGCTTATTAACTTGAAAGCCACAGCTGAGGCTTTGACATTCTGCCCAGATGTGCTAATCTGCAACTGCGCAAATTGAGAAAGTAGATTATTTTTCAATGTGGTTATTTGTCGAGAAAATGATATCTGATCTACTGGAAAGATTAATGGAAAACATAAATGCATTTATCTTTCAATCTTAATGCTGTAACAAATGCAGAAGATGATGTTTTTCATGGTTCAAGAATGTAAAAAATAACTAGGATAAACCTGGTAGTGTATTAAAAATTCTTTGGATGTGTAGTCTGCTGCGATTCTCAGTGGTTTTTCATTATACTAGTGTAGTTTCTTGCAGTTTTTGAATGCTCCATCTGACACGAGTTTGGGGACTGGTGTCTCTTCTGTGTATTATTTGCTGAATGATTGAGTCTTTTCAGAATTACATATTCAGAAATAGACCAAGGCTGTTTCTTGGACCATAAAAATAGATCTGTAAGGGACACTGGGAGGGTCCCCAGCCTGTGCCAGAGCAGGATGGGCTTGCTTTGGATCATTCCTGTTTCACAGTACACAGCTTCAGTGCATGTATAAGTCGCTTTTTTGTTCTGTTTTAGGGATGTGGGTGCCAGCTGGACAGGCAATTGGTAAGTACGCTATATGGGACCAGTTTTAAAAGAAGAATCCCACTGAGACAGGGTGCAGTTTCTTTAAGAATTAACAGTGACTTTGTGGATTCCTGTAGTATTTAACCTACATTTAAGAGCTTGATTGAATTTGTCCTGAAAGGACGAAGGAGGAGATAGTGTATTCTTACCAAATCAGTAATGAGAGCTGACGTACAGCCTGCTGTTGGCAACCACGCTAATTTGTTATCAAGGAATTACATTTTAAACCGCAATTATTTACAGTAGGGATATTAGAGGACAAATATTTCCCAAAGTAAGAATTCGTAGGCGGCTGAGACTGCGTCCGAAATGTGAAAATATCCAACAGCTTTACCCCATCTAGAGGATACTGACTTAAGCAGCAGCTTTTCCTTCTGAAGCCGCTTTCGTTATTGTTTTCTCTGTGATTTTAGGGGGGTACGGCCCGCCCCCCCCGGGCAGAGGAGCTCCGCCACCACCACCACCCTTTACCTCATACATCGTCTCTACCCCTCCGGGAGGCTTCCCCCCTCCGCAGGGATTTCCGCAGGGCTACGGCACCCCTCCGCCCTTCAGTAAGTGACACAGTTGCCTTCTTGGCTTTTGCTCGTATTTCTCTGGCCTTTTTTTCCCAAAACAGCCTTAGATGTTTTGCCTAGATTGTGTATTCTGAGCTGTAAGTATTTTTGTCAGTGACTTGGGTTCCTTTCTTCTGGGGTGCAAGAATCATTTGTTCTCTACTCTAAATCTGTGTTGCTGAATGAATTTAGATTTATTGTGTACCCTTATTACGACATCTGAGAGAAAAGTTAGAGATTACTGCGTGGTGACCCGGGCCAGACACAGGCTGGGATTTTCAGAGGAGCTTAAGGAATTAAGGTCACCACTGGCACTGGAAATATAATAGGATTTCAGTACCTAACCTCTCAGGTCACCTTTTGAAAAGTCTAGTCACAAACCTGCTTTAAAAAAGAAGGCAGAGAATGGCACCCAGTTATCTGGAGTTGCTCGTCCTGCTCTGAAGAAACCATTTGTTTGGGATATCTTGGGATATCTTTTTATTCCTCCTGAGATCTTGAGTAATACATCTGCTTCCTCACGTCTCGTGTGTGCATGTGAGTTCACAAACACTTTGGTTTTAATAGACTTACAAGTATTTTTTTAAATTCTCTCGTACTCTGAAGCCGTGCAGGAAGTCCTGATGGTGTTTACGGTGTCTTTTCACCCAGGTTTTGGTTACGGTGCTCCACCTCCTCCGCCTGACCAGTTTGCGCCTCCTGGAGTCCCTCCGCCGCCCGCCACGCCGGGGGCAGCCCCGCTCGCGTTCCCACCGCCACCACCGCCATCTCAGGCAACTCAGGACATGAGCAAACCCCCAACTGCTCAGCCAGAATTCCCCTATAGTCAGTTTGGTAAGTAACTGCCCGGAGAATAAACGCAGTTTCATCTGTCTCCCCTTCCTGCCTTTCTTTTACACTTGGGGAGAAAGTCGGTGTTCAGAAACAGTTTGCCAACGCTGCAGGCGCTTCTCTCCGGGATGGGAGTGCCGGCCACCAGCGCTCGAACAGTCCTTAAATAGTGCAGCGTTCTAGCTGGAGGGTATTTTCATAATCGACTCTAAAATATTGCTTGTGTGCTGTGAAATTGTCTTCAGACTTGTATCAGCTGGCCAATGTGAGAACTCACAGCTGAGGTGTGAATGAATGGTGCTGCTGTTTGCTGAGGTTTTGTCCTCTGATGGAGCTGAGCTCAGGCTCTGATGTGACACAGCAAACCCAGCATGCTCAGCGCAGCTCGGAGCGCAGAGCCACTGGATCAGGAAAGTGGGAAAACAGCGGGTACCGCAATGTCTGGCTGGTCAGGTTTGTGTTGTAGGTTTCTTTTGTGATAAACAAATGCAGAACTGTGGTTTCCGCCAGTTAATGCTGGAACGCTGCAGAGTACAGCGAGAATAGCTTGATTTTCCCCCTCCACTCTGAGCCTCACCCCTTGGCAAACCGTTAAAGTGTATTTTGGGTTGCCTGCTTATCTCTGTCTGAAAAAATGACTGGATTAGCATTTTGAGCTAATAGAGGCCTGTGATAGATGTGTTTTAATGCTCATTAGTGGTACCAAGTCCTGAGAGACGGGCAGAGCTTGAAATTGAAATACTGAAGACATGCTAAGAGACTTTGTTTTGGATTAAGAGAGTTAAGCCTGCTTTAAGCCTGCATAGAGAGAAGCAGAACTGCAGAAACGTACTTAGTAATTAGGATTCTTAATACCATCTTTCATAGCAGAGGCTTGCACTGATGCCACTATTATGATTAAGAGTCGTATTTAATTACAGGAACTTTTATTAAATTTCTCAGTGTCCTTAATTTACATCTCGTTGTCTTGCCTACTGGCAGCAGGAATTCCAGCAAATCTTTCGTCTTCACCCTTTCTCTGTATCACCAAACTGTGCTTGTTCTAAGCCGCCTGGCTCTGCCCCTTCGTGGGCCACGTTCGCAGCCTCGCTGCTTGAGTTCCTCCAACTGAGGGAGAATGAGATCAAATGGAACTTTGTTTTTTGAACTTGCAACAAATCCGCTTCAGCCTGGCCGGGCAGTGAGTGTCTGGGTGTTTGTTCTTTCCAAGAGCAACTTTGGACCCAGGGTTCCATGAGGAGACTGGGGGCAGTGGTCACAACCTTCTGGCTTCTGCTTTGCCAACTTTGCCCCTTATGTTTCAATTTGCATTTTTTGAATTGAGTATTCCTTGAGAGGCTGGTCAGTTAATTAAAACATCTATTCAGGCAGCAGTGCTGTGTTTTTTGAAGGGGAATGGGAGGTTGTCTTCTCCAGGTTTTTCCCCATCCAGGGAAGCTGGTGAAGCTGTGACCGCACAATTACTCTGCACACTCATCCCGATTGCTGCAGGACAGGAGCTGGGAGACTTCAGGAAAAACCTCCTTGCTCCACCTTCATCTCTGCTGAACCTGACAGTACTAGTTTTTAGGCAATAAAAAAAACCCAACCCAAACCAAAACTATTGAGAAGGAGCTGGCAGCAGAGCTGCAAGCCACTTCACGTTTGCACAACGCGATAGCTCAACTGCCAGCCTGGGCAGGGTTGCCCCAAAAGCAAAAGCCCTTGGCCTGTTCTCCTGCGTGGGGAGGTGAAAGCAGCTGCTCGTCCTCCCGTGTTAGACAAGCCGTTTGCTCCCGAGGCCGCGCATGGGGGGCGGGAGCAGCGTAACGTTTGGACTTTGCGCCGCCGCCGTCGTGCGCGCGATGAGGCCGGGAGCTGACGCCGCCTTTTCCCCTCTCCCCAGGGTATGGACAAGACTTGAGTGGTTTCGGACAAGGATTCTCTGACCCCAGCCAGCAGCCCCCTCCCTATGGAGGCCCCTCGGTGCAGCCGTCCAGCGGCCCCCCGGCCGGCGGCAGCGGCTTCGGCCGAGGACAGAACCACAACGTGCAAGGATTTCACCCGTACCGGCGCTAGCGTGAGCTCCGTCCCCGCGGGGCGGCTGCTGCCGGCGAACCCAGGAATCCCAGACTTCTGAACTTGTGACAATCACATACTTGATGGCAGAAAAACGTAACCGCACCTTTCTTTTTTTTTTTTTTTTTTGGGGGTGGGCTGGGGGAAGATGGCTTCTGAAGGCAAAGCTGTGGGTGTTTGGACTGCAGTTTTTAAATATTTTCCTTTCTCTAACCCATCAGCACAAATAAAGAAAATGTCACTGGTTCAAACTACAGGGTTTTAAAAATGTCTTCAGCTTTAATTCAAAACTTCAGGTTTCTTTTTTTTGAAATTATTTTCCTGAGCCTTTGTTTTACCGTATATTGTAAACTTTCATGTTTAAAAGAAAAAAAATATATACATTTACAGATTGTGAAATTTTTAAGAGAAATTTTCTACTATGTATGCTGGCTTATTTTTTAATTTAAAACAGGGTTTCCGTTGGCACTGTTGGAAGTGAGGGTGAGCTGCAACCCCCTTACTCCTGACTTTAGTGGTGGGGCGGATGGTTCAGAAACTCTGGGAGTTCAAAGAAATCTACTGAGTGTATTTTGCTGTTGGTACCCACTGGTGTAGAACTGGTGACAAGGCAGGTGCAGACTTGTTGATGCACAGAGTCACTTAGGAAGCGCAGCCTTAGATCTGCGCTTCAAACGCTTTCAAATCCTCTGTGGATTTCGTTCGGGGTTAACGGAGGCCTTGTTAAGATGTAGATTTCCCTCAGGCAAAAAGGTTTAGGTGCGTTTTGCACTAACCAGTGATTACCCCTGGTTTGAATAAAGAGAAGTACATTTGGATTAGAAACACAAGCCTGTCTCCATTTTTTTTTTAAATTTTTTTTTTTTTTTTTGAGAAAAAAGTTTCTTGTGAATTTGTGTTTTCGTGAGAAATTGATTGGCAGCCTCGAAACTCACGTCTTGATGTCAGCGTGCAGGCTTAGGCTGTGCCTCGGTGGACTGGGGAGCTACCAGCACTGGAATGGAGTCGGTAATTCCTGAGAATGCTTTGTGATGGCTGAGCAGCCGTCATGGACACCGACGGCTCTGGCCGGGAGCGGATTTGGCGTGGGGATCGCGGTGATGTTGGGTGCTGCTCTTGCTGTGACCTTGAGGCTTCCAGGTGCTGTGAAAACGCGTTCTGACCAGCTACTGGGGGCATGTGTAGATATCTCAGGAGAGGACGTCTTGTTTCTCTTTCACCACTTTTGAAATCCAGAGGTGATTTTCCTGGTGGTGTGATCTACAAGTCCTGTTTCTGTCCTGATGCAGGACACGTGTTCTCACCCCCTCTGATCCAGTCACTGTGCCCTTTGAGGTTTTCTCTGTAACTGCTGAGAGCAGCATAAACTGGGTAAAACATGATTTACGAGCATCTTACTGCACAGATTGGGACTTTGAGTAGTTCAGGGGGGTTTTTTGCAGTTTGTTTGGATTGTGCCAGTTCTGCTCGCTGAGACCCCCCCGGCCCTGCTCCTGGCGCTCCCCTGCCCTAGCGGGAGCTGCTCCGCGCCCCTTTGTGCAGGTGTCACTGGATGCGGTGCAGCCGCTTGGGCTCCTTGCTGAGCTTTGGTTTGTAATTTATCACTCTCTGAAATGCACAGTGGAAAGTGGTACAACACAAAACCGCGGAACGGAAAGAGCCTGTGTCATTGCCGCTCTGCCGCCTTCCCAGCTCTGCTTGGATCAAAGGTTTTGGAGACCAACACCTGCGCAGAACACGCTCGTCCAGCTCAGCGCAGGCCTGACCGAAACTCGCCTCTGCCCAGGACAAACTGCCTCGGCCTGTGCTGAGGGATGAGCCAGCGCTTGTCTGCTCCCCCCTGGCTGTGTCACCTTGAGAGCCGTGTCCTCGGGACAGAGGAGCCACCTTGTGCAACAGCCACGTGTCACCGCGAGGCAGCTATGATGTTCTGCAACGTCTGTCCTCGCTCCGTCCTCTGCTCGGGATGGCAGGGAAGATGGAGTTCCACCTCTGGAGGACATGTGGCTGCAGTACCGGGTTCACTACGCCAGGAAGGTGACATTGGGATCTCTTGCTGCTGCTGTCAGGTCCTGCCTTGGGGCAGCAGGAAGGAGCAGCTTCCCTGTGCCACCCCCTGGTCCTGGTGCTCTGCCTCGCGTTCTGGGTCCTCCCTCCCTGCTCCTCACTTTGGGCTGAGGGTGCTCTGGAGGAGGAGGAGCGGGTTTTGGGGGCAGAGCAGGCGCTTTGCTGCCCCTTTAAGGCAAATGAGGGCGGAAGCACTTGCGGAGGCTGCGGGGGGCGGGGCTTCCCGCCCCTTCCGCCCTCTCGCGACATCCGCCGCTTCCGGTCTAAGCGCGGCCTTTTCCGAGGAGACCCGGCCAAGATGGTGGGTGCGGGAGGGGGTGGCGGCGACTCCAATCGGGCTCCATCCGCCGCGGGGGGCGGCTGCCCGGGGCCGGGGACGCCGCTGCCGCGGAGAGCGGTGCTGCCTCTTCCCTGAGGGATGGGGGATCAGCGTCCCCTCGGCTCTGCCGGGGCCGTGGCTGCCACGGCCGGACTAGGCCGCAGCGCGGCGGGAGGCCGGTTCCCCAGGGCTGAGCCTGGCGGCGGGAGAGAGCGGGGGTTGCGGCCTCCCCGTGTGCCCGGGGGGTGAGCGCGGGCCCCGACGGCCCTGACACCCCCTCCCTGGTTCCCGGCTGCAGGCGGAGGTGGAGCAGAAGAAGAAACGAACCTTCCGGAAATTCACCTACAGGGGGGTGGACCTGGACCAGCTCCTCGACATGTCCTAGTAAGAGCTGGGGCTGCTCGGGCTGTGGTAAAACACGTGCGAAAACCCGCGGACTGGGTGGTTCTGCCGTTTCTCATCTGGGCTTTTCGATGTTAAGGAGCTGGAGCACAAGTGTGATGGGAGCAGCTGAGGGAGCTGGGGGTTCAGCTGGAGAACAGGAGCTGAGGGGAGACCTTCTGATCTCTGAACTGCCTGAAAGGAGCTTGGAGCCAGGGGGGTCGGGCTCTGCTCCCCAGGAACAAGCGCCAGGAGCAGAGGAAACGGCCTCAAGTTGCACCAGGGGAGGTTGAGGTTGGATCTGGGAACAATTTCTTCCCCAAAGGGCTGTGGGGCATTGGAACAGGCTGCCCAGGGCAGTGCTGGAGTCACCATCCCTGGAGGGGTTGGACAGACAGAGATGAGGTTCTCAGGACATGGGGCAGTGCCAGGGCTGGGGGAACGGTTGGACTCCATGATCTTAAAGGTCTTTTCCAACCAAAATGATTCTGTGACCTTGTATCACTGGGTTGGTACACTGAGGGTCCCCAGGGAGCTCCACACTCTGGGCTCACTCTCTCCATCCCTCCCAGCGAGCAGCTGATGCAGCTGTACAGTGCCCGGCAGCGCCGGCGGCTCAACCGTGGGCTGCGCCGCAAGCAGCACTCGCTGCTGAAGCGGCTGCGCAAGGCCAAGAAGGAGGCGCCGCCCATGGAGAAGCCGGAGGTGGTGAAGACCCACCTGCGCGACATGATCATCCTCCCCGAGATGGTGGGCAGCATGGTCGGCGTCTACAACGGCAAAACCTTCAACCAGGTGGAGATCAAGGTGAGACGTCGGGGCAGCTCCTGAGCTGAGCATCCTCAACGCATCTGCGTTATTCCTTTAACGTTTGGCGTAACCTGCTCCTGCCCTGCGTGTGCAGGGGAGGTTGAGGCTCCTGCGTGGAGCAGACCTGGCCCCGAGGGACACCCAAAGGTGTCTGTCCTGGGCATGGGCTGCTCGTGGGGGGATCGCGAGGCTTCAGCGCAGCTCTGAAGTGATGAATTAACACGGCAGTTGTGAGCGGGTGCACGTTGCTGTCTACTGCCCTGGCTCCCTGCCCGCCCTTTTCCTGTGAAATGGATCCGTGAGGTTTCCTGGGAGTGGAATAACCTGCAGGGTGGTGCCACCCGATACCTCTGGTGGGATTAAATGGCATTTTCTGCTTGTACCTGGTGTTAAATCCCACTTGAAAGCGCATCAAGGAGCCCCCGAGGCGTGTGTCCCCTCTCAGGGTTGCTTTGTGTGCAGTGTTGCCAGGAAAACGAGCAGTGCAGGGGCCTGGGGGTCTGTGCCCCCCGCTTGCTCCAACATGGGTCTCTCTGTTCTCTTCCAGCCCGAGATGATCGGTCACTACCTGGGGGAATTCTCCATCACCTACAAGCCGGTGAAGCACGGCCGGCCCGGCATCGGCGCCACCCACTCCTCCCGCTTCATCCCGCTCAAGTGAGGCGCCCGGGGAGCATTTTCCCTGTAAATAAAGAAATTTCTCCTAACTGTCTCTGTCCTGGTGCTGGGGGCTCACCTGGGGGCAGGGGCTGCACAGACGAGCAAAACTCTCCAGTCTTAATTATGATTTGATGTTTTTCTGAACATTTCCCTTTTTTTTAATTTCTTCACTCTTTGGTAGAACACCCAGCAAACGCTTCACGTTCCTGGTGCATTACTGGGAAGGGGTGACTGGCACTTCCCCTCTGCCTGGCTTTATTTGTGGCACTTCAGGCACTGCCAGGGACGCAGAGGTGACACCAATCGATGGTGGGGGGTTCCCACCGCTGCGGAACCAGCCCCTCTCCTGGGGGCAGCTGCCAGGAACAGTGAGATCCCAAACCAGGGTTTTCTCATCTCAAATTTGGGGTTCCAAAGCGGGTTTGGTGGCTGTCGGCTCCACAGGGGGTGGAGCTGGTGGGTTGCGGATGAGGGGGGTGATCAAGGTGGGTGATCTGGCTGAGTGATCCCACTGGATGATCCGGGCCGGGAGCTGCCCCGGCGCCCGGCTCTGAGCTGGGAGCAGCTGTGGATGCCAGCGGGTGACAGGGACGGCCACACCGGGTCCAGGGGTGTCCCCAGCCCTGAGGAGCCTTTTCAGGCCGTGTCTTGTGCAAAAGCCACCGTGCCGTGTCCCCAGGACCCCAGGTGGAGGGGCTGGTTGTGACCATCCTGCTGCTCCCGTCACACTTGTCTCTGGTTCTCCTCACCATCACCGCGGCTGCTGTGTTGGCACCAACACCACAGCCCAGCCCGGCGCGTCCCAGCGTTGCGGTGATGGGTGTTGGCACGAGCTGCGCTGGGAAAACCTCGTGACCTTCGGGCGGGTGGTGGCGCAGGGACTCGGCCATGGTCTCATCCCAGTTCTACTGGGACCAAACGGCCTCGGCACTGGGGAGCTGCTGAGCTTGCACTGGTCCCCAGGCTTTGGTTGGATGGTCTGTGGGTGCTGACGGAGGGGAGGGGACAGTGGGGACTGTGTCTGGGGCTTTGGGATGTGCCAGGGTCACCGGACGGTTGCAGCTTGTCCCTGCTGCTGGCACAGAGCCTGTCATGTGGTCCCTGGGGTCTTGTCCCCAGCCCTGTCCTCCCTGGTGATGCTGTGGCACGGCCAGGGTTGTTGTCCTTTAGACGAGGTTTCCTGTCACTGGGTGCTGGGGCTCTTGTTTAAGATACGTGACCTTGATGGTCCTTGCGCAGCTCCTGCTGCAGGGGGTTTGGGGGGACAGGACTGGGGTCGCTGCCTGCCCGGGGCCCTGTGTGCACCCCAACCCTGCCCCGTGTCCTCGGGGAGCCCCCGGGAGGGTGACGTCTCGGCCAGGAGGTGGGTGACGATGGCCTTGGTGTGTGTGGTGCAGGTCAGAGGTCACGGCCATGGGCAGAACTTGGGTTCAGCCCCATGTCCACCAGACCCTGCTCCACGTCCCCAGGAGCTGTTTGGGGGGGACCGGCCGCGGGGGGTTGATCAGCCGGGGGTCCCGCTCACCTCGGGCTCCTCCCGCACCGGGCAGAGCGCGGCCACCCCGGGACTGATCCCCCGGGACTGATCCCCCGGGCACAGCGACCGCCCCGTGGGCTCGGGAGGGCAGCTTTGGCCCCAGGACAGGGGGAAGGGGCAGATCCTGCAACCCCAACGGTCTGGGGAGGAAGGGATGGAGAGGGGGGGACCCTTCTCCCCCTGCCCTCGCACAGGAGCCCCCCAGCCCCCCCCCCGCCGCCTCTCCCGGCCGCGGCGCCGCTGGAAAATCCCGGCCGGGAGCGGCGGGGGGGGCGGGGGCGGGATG
>VWYH01003116.1:461712-522483 GCA_013399365.1 Pampusana beccarii | reverse complement strand
CCTCCATCACCAATGTCTCCTCCATCACCAATGTCTCCTCCATCACCAATGTCCCCTCCATCGCCCCAGCACCCCCCACCCTGCATGTCCCCCCCATCACCAACCCACACGACCAGTGCCGTGGGCTCAGTGCCGGCACCGTCCCCCCCGTGCCCGCTGCTGCGGGACCCCCCGATCATCCCAATTCCATCTGGAAAAACACAACCCTGGCGCTGACGGGAGCAATCGCACCAACTGGGAAACGCTGCCGGATTTAACAGCACCGGGGGGTTCCTGGAAAGCGGGGAGGGGCTGGGCAGGGGGGTGAGGGTGGCGCGTTGCAAGCTGCCCCCGTTCACCCCTTTGCAGCTCTGCGGGAAGGCGCCCGGCGCGGACGGGGACGGCAGCCTGGACCCCCTGACCCACCCCGAGGAGGGGGGCGGCAAGGTGAGCGGCACCCACAACTCGGGGGGGCTGCGCGGGGAGGGGGTGACCGTGCGTAACCCCGAGCCCCCCATCCCGCAGGTGGAGGTGGTGTTCTGGCTCCTGTCCATGCTGGCCACGCGGGACAAGGAGGACATGTCGCGCACGCTGCTGGCCATGTCCAGCTCGCAGGAGAGCTGCCTGGCCATGCGCCGCTCGGGCTGCCTGCCCCTGCTCATCCAGATCCTGCACGGCTCGGACGGCGAGCCCGGCCCCCCCGACGGCCCCGCCGGCGCCAAGGACGCCCGCATGCGCGCCAACGCCGCCCTCCACAACATCGTCTTCTCGCAGCCCG
This sequence comes from Pampusana beccarii, assembly GCA_013399365.1. Lineage (NCBI taxonomy): Eukaryota > Metazoa > Chordata > Aves > Columbiformes > Columbidae > Pampusana > Pampusana beccarii. The sequence continues at coordinate 521,726 of VWYH01003116.1, read as the reverse complement.
ACGAGGGCCAGGCCAAGAAGGAGATGCGGGTGCTGCACGTGCTGGAGCAGATCCGCTCCTACGCCGAGACCTGCTGGGACTGGCTGCGGGGCCGGGACGGGGGCCGAGGCACGGCGGGTACGGGGGAGCGGGGTGACCCGTGTCCTGGCTGGGACCAGCACTGGTGTGGCCAGCAGGACCAGGGCAGTGACCGAACCTGTGCTGGGCTCTGGGGAGGCCAAACTGCAAATCCTAGGGGCAGTTTTGGGGGCTCCTCATGACAAGAAAGAGCTTGAGGTGCTGGAGCGAGTGGAGAGAAGGGAACGGAGCTGGGGAAGGGGCTGGAGCACAAGTGTGATGGGAGCGGCTGAGGGAGCTGGGGGCTTCAGCTGGAGAACAGGAGCTGAGGGGAGACCTTCTGATCTCTGAACTGCCTGAAAGGAGCTTGGAGCCAGGGGGGTCGGGCTCTGCTCCCCAGGAACAAGCGCCAGGAGCAGAGGAAACGGCCTCAAGTTGCACCAGGGGAGGTTGAGGTTGGATCTGGGAACAATTTCTTCCCCAAAGGGCTGTGGGGCATTGGAACAGGCTGCCCAGGGCAGTGGGGGAGTCACCATCCCTGCAGGGTTGGACAGACAGATGAGGTTCTCAGGACATGGGGTGGTGCCCGGGGGTGATTATGGTTGGACTGGATGATTCTCCCCACAGCACCGGTGCCCATTGAGCCCCAGATCTGTCAGGCCACCTGTGCCATCATGAAGCTCTCCTTCGACGAGGAGTACCGGCGCGCCATGAACGAGCTGGGTGAGCGTGGGGAGGGGGCTCCATCCCTGCGCCGTGGCCAGCGTCCCCGGCAGGGTGTCCCTGACCGTGTCCCCCCCGTCCCACCCCACAGGTGGGCTGCAGGCGGTGGCCGAGCTGCTGCAGGTGGACTACGAGATGCACAAGATGACGAGCGACCCGCTGAACCTGGCGCTGCGGCGCTATGCGGGGATGGCCCTCACCAACCTCACCTTCGGAGACGTGGTCAACAAGGTCAGGGGGGGCTGCAGGGTGGGGAGTGGGACCGGGGGGGGGGGAGGCGGCATCACCTTCACCATCCTCATCCTCCCGCAGGCGACGCTGTGCTCCCGCCGCGGCTGCATGGAGGCCATTGTGGCTCAGCTGGGCTCCGACAGCGAGGAGCTGCACCAGGTGGGTACCGGGGGCTCCCCAGGGCGGGGGGACAGACAGGGGGACAATCCCCTCACCCACCCGCCCTGCTGTGCCCCCCCAGGTGGTCTCCAGCATCCTGAGGAACCTCTCGTGGCGGGCGGACATCAACAGCAAGAAGGTGCTGCGGGAGGTGGGCAGCGTCACCGGGCTGACGCGCTGCGCCCTGCGCGCCGGCAAGGTGAGCACCGCCACGGGGGGACGGACGGACGGACACGGGGCGGCCAAACGGGGGGTGACAGCTCTGCGTGGCCCCCTCCCTGCACCTGGAGTGCTCAGACGAGAAAACAGCTCCAAAGCTTACAAGAAGGCTGTTATTACACTACGTTACTCGTTGAAGCCCGAGTCAGCTTAAGGGAGAGTATTTTATTGTGATGGACGGGAGTGCTGCAAGATCGATGGGCTGAAGTCTGAATTCAAGAGTGTCAAAATGAAAGTGACTGTTTTAAATTAAAGTGATTGATAACAAAACACTTTACCAAAGATAGCTTAGACCCTAACGGAAGGATTTTTATTACTGTTAGGGATTTGTTAATTTGAAGGAAAGAAACAGTAGACAACCACTGCCTTGTTCAACCAGAAAGGACAGGACTTGTGCAAAAATGAGGGACTAAAGCTGTTACCTGCAGCAAGCAGGAACTTCTAGGAGAAGAATACAATAATGACAATAATAATAATAATAATAATGATGATAATAATAATAATAGTACAATAAGTGGGGTTGTCATATGCAGGGACAGGAGCTGGACTTGGTGATCTTTGTGGGTCCCTTCCAACTCAGGACATTCTACGATTCTGTGATTGGCAGGAATCCACGCTGAAGAGCGTCCTGAGCGCGCTGTGGAACCTGTCGGCGCACAGCACGGAGAACAAGGCGGCCATCTGCGGGGTGGAGGGGGCCCTGGGCTTCCTGGTGAGCACCCTCACCTACAAGTGCCAGAGCAACTCGCTGGCCATCATCGAGAGCGGCGGCGGCATCCTGCGCAACGTCTCCAGCCTCATCGCCACGCGCGAGGATTACAGGTCAGGGACGCCGCGGGGACCGTCCCCATGGCTTTTTTTTAATGAACTGTAACTAGGGCTTGGTTTTGGAGTAGAGCTTATATTTTGAGCATCCTCAAAAATCCTGAAAAATCATGGTAGGGCTTATTTTTGGGGCAGGACTTAATTTTAGTGTAGGTCTTATCTTGTGGGTAGGTCTTATTTTGTGGGTAGGTCTTATTTTGGAGGTAGATTTTATTTTTGGAGTAGGTCCTATTTTCAGCATAAGTCTTATTTTTGGGGTAGGTCTTATTTTGGGGGAAAAAGGGTAGCTGTGAGGGCCATTGATTTCCACCGCTTGATCTCCTGGCCTTGATTTTTCGTGGGTTTTCCGGTGTCGCTCTGTCCCACAGGCAGGTGCTGCGGGACCACAACTGCCTGCAGACGCTGCTGCAGCACCTGCGCTCGCACAGCCTCACCATCGTCAGCAACGCCTGCGGCACCCTCTGGAACCTGTCCGCCCGCAGCCCCCGCGACCAGGAGCTGCTGTGGGACCTGGGGGCGGTCAGCATGCTGCGCAACCTCATCCACTCCAAGCACAAGATGATCGCCATGGGCAGCGCGGCCGCGCTGCGCAACCTCCTCACCAACCGGCCCCCCAAGTACAAGGACGCGGCCGTGGTGTCGCCGGGCTCCTGCATGCCCTCGCTCTACATGCGCAAGCAGAAGGCGCTGGAGGCCGAGCTGGACGCCAAGCACTTGGCCGAGACTTTTGACACCATGGAGAAGCAGAGCCTGAAGAGCCAGGGCGCCAAGAAGCCGCCGCGGCACATGGAGAGCCTGGTGAAGGATTACGCCTCTGACTCCGGCTGCTTTGACGACGACGAGGTGCCCAACATCTCCACCGGTGTGGAGACGGCCAGCGCCTCCGTCCTCTCCATGTTCCTCAGCTCCTCGTTCCTGCAGGGCCAGGCGCTGCCGCGGGCGCTGGCACAGCGGCGATGCCCAGAGCCAGAGAAGGACGGCAGCGCCAAACCGCCCGAGCCAAAGAAGCCGCCGCTGCCGGAGGACGACGTCTCGCTGGCCGCCGAGAAGCTGGCCAACAAGATCTCCAGCACGGTGGCCAAGATCGACAAGCTGGTGGAGGACATCTCCACCATGCACACGTCCTCGGACGACAGCTTCAGCCTCAGCTCGGAGGACCACGGCCTGGACTGGCAGTACGGCCCCGAGGAGGCGCACGAGGCGCGGGCGCAGTCCTGCTCGCCGTGTCGCCTCTCGGACGCCAGCGGCTTCGCCAAACGGGAGAGCCTGAGCCGGGCGCAGACGCTGCTGCGGCTGAAAACCGCCTACACCAGCCTGTCCAACGACAGCCTCAACAGCGGCAGCACCAGCGACGGCTACTGCACCAAGGAGCACATGAAGCCCTGCAGCAAAGCCGCCTTCCTGGACTGCCGCGACGAGCTGCAGCGCTACCAGAAGCGCCCGAGCCGCCTTGACCTCAAGAGCATCCTGGGCAGCAAACCGGAGCGGGGGGATCCCCCCGCACCCAAGGGCAGGGACACGGCCGAGCCGGACAAACCGGAGCAGCGAGAACCGCCCGAACGGGCCAAGAAGACGGTGACGTTCCCCAGCCCCGCGGCGCTGGAGAAGGAGCCTGAGTGGAAGAGGGAGGTGGGCAGCAAGTTGTCCCCTGACCCCCAGGTCCGCACCATCAAGCTCTCCCCGTCCTACCAGCACGTCCCCCTGCTTGAGACCCTGGCCAAGAGCGGCGCGGCCGCCGGCGCCGGCCACCTCCTGGGCAGGAAGCAAGCCTGGCTGCCCCCCGCGCTGCTGCAGACGGCCGAGACCTTGAGCAAGATCCCGGAGAAGCTGCAGGCCCAGGCACCGGCTGCGGTGGAGCAGGAGTCGGTGCAGAAGTACTCGGTGGAGGACACCCCCATCTGCTTCTCCCGCTGCAGCTCCCTCTCCTCCCTCTCGTCGGCCGACAACGTGCTGGACGGACAGAGCCACAGCGAGAACGACCTGGACAGTGACTCCTCCCTGGAGATCCTGGAGATGGAGGAAGGCGATGGGGAAGGGGAGGACGGGAGGCAGGAGAAGGAGAAGGCGGCGGAGCTGGCTCCAGCCACGCCGGTGGGGATTTCCCAGCCCATCACCATCCCCTTCCCGAAGCGGGACAAGGTTTTCCTGCGGGAATCGTCCCCGTCGCGCCAGGAGGACCTGACGCCCTCCAGCTCCTCGGAGAACTACATCCAGGAGACGCCGCTGGTGATGAGCCGCTGCAGCTCCGTCAGCTCCCTGGGCAGCTTCGAGAGCCCGTCCATCGCCAGCTCCATCCAGAGCGACCCGTGCAGCGAGATGATCAGCGGCACCGTCAGCCCCAGCGAGCTGCCCGACAGCCCGGGCCAGACCATGCCCCCCAGCCGCAGCAAGACCCCCCTCTTTGAGCTGGGCTGCCAGGCAGAGAAGGAGACCAGCCAGTTCAACATCCAGTGGGAGAACAACGTCAAGAAGTTCATGGAGATCACTGACTTCAAGGAGCGCTTCCAGCTGCCCCAGGACCTGGACTCCATGGTTTACTTCACGGTGGAGAAACCCAACGAGAACTTCTCGTGCGCCTCCAGCCTGAGCGCGCTGCCGCTCCACGAGCACTACGTGCAGAAGGACGTGGAGCTCAAGCTGATCCCCACCTTCCCGGAGAGGAACAGCCTGAATTTCGCGGCTCACGAGAAGCGGGAGGAGCGGCGGGACGAGCGGTACCTGGAGGGCCGTCGGCGGGCAGACCCCCCCGAGCCCCCCGACGACGACGACATCGAGATCCTGAAGGAATGCATCAGCTCCGCCATGCCCTCCCGCTTCCGCAAGGTCCGGAGCTCCCTGCTCGCCGGCCAGGTCCTGCACCCCCAGACCAAGAAGCCGGTGCACGTCCCCGTCTACATGCTGGTGCCAGCCCATGCGCACCCCGCCGTCCCCAAGCACCTGCGCGCCACCGCCCGCGACCTCTTCAGGGACGACGACTCCTTCACCGACTCGGCCGACGGGACCCCCGGCAACTTCTCCAGCGCCGCCTCGCTGAGCGACGAGACCCTGCGCTACCCGGCCCCCGAGGAGGCCGAGCCCCCCCGCGCCGTGGGGACGGGGGTCCTGCCCGAGGGACACCGCGAGGCGGGGGGCGCCGGCGCCATCCCGGCCAGGAGAGCCGCCTCTGGCAGCTCGGCGCCCGCCCGGCTGAGCTCGGCGTGCCGCGGGCAGGGTGGGGAGGGGAAGCGGGGCCAACCCCCCTCGAAGAGCAGAGCCAGCCTGGAGCTGGAGGTGGGGGGCACCGGCGGGACCCCCGGCAGGAAGGACGCTCCCCAGGAGGACGGGGTGGCCTTCCAGTCGCTGTGCCACACCACGCCGACGGAGGAAGCCGTCTACTGCTTCTACGAGCAGGACTGGGACGAGCTGTCCACGGCGGGCAGGGGGGGAACCGGTGGCAGAGCCCAGTCCGGCCGGGGGGAGCGCTGGGGGGGCTCTGTCCCCCACAAGGACCCCGAGCCGGGTCCCCGGCCGGTGAAAGCCAAACCGCAGAACAACCTCATCGCCGACGAGACACCGCCGTGCGACTCCCTCAGCTCCTCCATGAGCTCCCTGAGCGACGCCAACCTCTCCGGCGGCGAGGAGCGGGGCCAGCCCTGCGGCAAAGCCCCCCGGCCGCGGCCGGCAGTGGGGCAGGCACGGGGGGGCTCCCCCAACCTCAACTCGGAGGACGACCTGCTGCAGAAGTGCATCGGCTCGGCCATGCCCAAGCGCCGGCGGCCGGCGGCTCGCCGCAGGATGGCGGAACGCAAGCAGAAGCCGCCGGGTACCAGCGGGAGGGAGCGGAACGTGGAGGCGAAGCATCACCCCGGCGAGGACGCCGGCTCCGACCGCGGCTCCGACCTGGACAGCGTGGAGTGGCAGGCCATCCAGGAGGGAGCCAACTCCATCGTCACCTGGCTGCACCAGGCGGCCGCCTCCCTCTCGCGGGAGCCTTCCTCCGAGTCCGACTCCATCCTCTCCTTCATGTCGGGGCTCTCGGTGGGCTCCACGCTGCAGCTCTCGCTGGGCCGGCAGGAGAAGCCGCGAGCCGGCAGTGCGGCCGGACGGGACACGGCCAGGAGGGAACATGGCAAGAGCCGCCCGGAGAGGAAGGATGCGCCGGGTGCCCGTCCCGCCGGCCGCGGCAGCGCCAGGGCGGAGCGGAGCCCGGCGCCCACCAAGCCGGTGCCCAACCTGCCCGTGGTTTTCCGCGGCAGGACCGTCATCTACATGCCCAGCCTGGCCAAGGACGCCCCCAGCCCGCGGGCCACCCCCAAGAAAAGCCCCACGGCGAAGCCCGCGGCACCGCCGGCCAAGAACCTCTCGCTGAGCCAGCAGCGGTCGCGGAGCCTGCACCGGCTGGGCAAACCCCCCGACAGCGCGGAGCTGGCGCTGCCCAAGCGGAGCACCACGCCGCCCGCCCGCATCGGCAAGGGGCCCCCGTCCTCGGGCTCCTCCCGCACCTCCACCCCCTCCCAGCACGGCCCCAAGAAGCTGCCGTCACCCTCCCAGCTCGCCAAGCAGGGTTCCCCGGCCACGAGCAAGGTGGGCAGCTCATCCTCCCCGCCGGGACCCCCGGGCAGAACCCCGGCCCCCAAATCCCCGGCTCCCCGGCAGTCCAAGACACAGAAGTCGCCCGTGCGCATCCCCTTCATGCAGAAGCCGGGCAGGAAGGTGCTGCCGGGCCGGGGGGCCATGCCGGTGCTGGAGGAGCAGGGGGGTGATGACAAGGCGCAGGGCGGGGGGCCGGGACGGCGGCTCAACCTGGTGCGGATGTCGTCCACCCGCTCCAGCGGCAGCGACTCGGATCGCTCCGGCTTCCTGCGCCAGCTCACCTTCATCAAGGAATCCTCCAGCCTGCTGCTGCGGCACCGCGCCGAGCTCAACCCGGCAGCGCCGGCGGCATCGCTGCCTCGCCGGGCCTCCCCGCCGCGCCGCCGCGCCGCCCTCCCCGCCGTCTTCCTCTGCTCCTCCCGCTGCGAGGAGCTCAAGGCGGTCAAACCAGCGGCCCCCAGCCCACGGTCCCTCGTCCCCAGGGCCCAGCCCGGTGGCAAAGTCCCCAGCGGGGTGAAGCCGCCGCGGAGGACCAGCTCCGAGAGCCCGTCACGGCTGCCGGTCAAGAGCAGCATCCCCGCGCCCGAGCCCTTCAAGCGATACTCATCATCGCCCAACATCAGCGTGGCGCGGCGGACAGGCAGCCCGTCCTCCGTCCTCTCCGCCCGCTCCGAGGCTTCGGCGCGGCGGCGGCAGCAAACGGAGCCGGTACCCAGCGAGCAGCCGGCCAAGCCACCCGTGGTGATGATGAAGGGCACCTGGCGCAGGATCCGGGATGAAGACATCCCCCACATCCTCAAGAGCACGCTGCCCTCCTCCGCCCTGCCGCTGGCGGGCACCGGCGAGGAGGAGCGTCCCGGCAGCCCCAGGAAGACCAGCGATGCCGTGGTGCAGACCGAGGACTTCGCCACCGCCAAGACCAACTCCAGCACCTCGCCCACGCTGGAGTCGCGCCAGGGACCCCCCCGCCCCGCCGGTGATGGTGAAGCCCCCGCCAAGGCCACCCTGCCCATCTCCTTCAGCCACGAGGCGCCCGCCGGCACCTTCCCTTCCAGCCGGCACGGCTCCCCAAGCAGAGCCGCCCGCGTCACCCCTTTCAACTATGTCCCCAGCCCCATGGCAGTGACAGCAGTAGCTGAGAAGGCGGTGGAGAAAATCCAAGCTTGAGGGTCCCGCGACCCCCACAGGCGCCAGCCAGGACTGTGCCGGGGGAGGACAGTGATGCGGGACAGTTGGGGACCAGCGTGTCACCCCCACCCCGGCTGCGGTGTTGCTGCTCTGGAGAACCACGGGTCCCAGCGCCACGGACCAGGCAGAGCTGGTGGGACCCACTGGGCGCTGATGGCTCAAACTGGGGTGATGCTTGGTGCCCGTGTCCTGCTGATCGACACCCCAGGACAAGGGGAGTAGGGGCCCTGTCCCCCCAGCCCACTCACCTGCCCCAGGCAGAGGTTGAATTGGGGCTGCGTCCCCGAACCAGATCTCCACGCTTCAGCTGGGCACCAACAGGCGGCTCTGCCGGCAATCGCTGCTCATTTATTAAGGAGAGGAGGGGATGTGGTGGGATCGAGGCAGGGAGAGGCTTCGTGGGGAGATGGGGCTGGGACCCCCCATTTGTGCTGCTGAAGGCTCCTCATTAAGCTGCTGGGCTGATTGCTAACGCGGAACTGCGGTGCTTGCGCTGGGCCAAAGTGGTGGTGGGTGGAATAGGCACAGGGGGACGTGGGCTCGTCCTGGGAGGCCACTCGCAGGGTCACGTCACCGGGCTGGGGAGCTGCCCTGGGAGGGGATGGAGTGCTGAGCTGGCACCGGGGTGCCCGACCCCCAGGCAAGGGTTTGGGACCCCTCACCCCCCCGCAGCCCCCCACCCCGGGGTGGAGGAGCCCTGTCCCCACCTGTCCCCATGTGCCGTGGACACGAGTCCACCCAGGACTGGATTACGCCCACGAGCACGGGGATCCCAGCCCCAAAGCACTGGGGAAGCTCCTGCTCCTACATCCCAGTGCCCTGGGGGTGCTGCAGGGGCAGGAACGGGGCTCTGGGGACACATGCAGGGAACAGAGGGACATGCGAGTGGTCCCCAGGAACATCCACTGGGTTGGGACGTGCCCACCCCGGTTCCCACTGCAGGGGCTGCAGAAAAGGGGACACAGTCCCAATGCGCAGCACATCCCCTGGCTCCTGAGTGCTGTAACAGGACGTGCCAGGAGCACCAGCATCTCCCCAGGACGCCAGATTCATGCCCCCCAGCCCAGCCCTGCTCTCACCCCCCCGCTGCAGAGAATCGCGCAGGGTCCTGGGGTGTCCAAACCCCCCATCACTGTATGTATGTACTGAGGATATTCCAGACAGTATTCTGAATTAAAAGCTGACCTGTGTAAATAGGATGGGCTGGTCCGTCTGTCCCGCACCCCCAGGCCAGGGGGAGCTGCAACCCCCCCGCAGCGTTTTCCAGATCCATTTCTTGTGCTTCACAGCCGAGGAGGTTACAGGTGGCTTGCGAGGGTCAGTGGAGTCCGTGCTGGTGAAGGACAAGACACCAACCACCTGTCCCCTGCACACCAAGAGGCCCCTCGAGTCACCCTGCGGGGAGGGGACAGTGGGGACTGAGCCCAACCAGGGGGCAGCAGGGTCCCCACACAGGCATGGACCCCCCCAAACTGTATGGACACTACGTAGGGCAGGGAGCGGGGTTTGGCCTTGTGGCCCCCAATGACCGATGGCTGGAACCAACCCCAGGCTGTGGGGAGAGAACCCATCACCGAGGGAAGGGCGGGGTGTCCCCAGCACCCCCTGACCCCCCAGCAATGCCAAGACTCCCCCGAGTTTTACTTTGACTTTACCCCCTGTATGGTGCCGTGCAGACAGCAAGTCGCATCCTCAGTTCTCAGAGAAGGGTTTTTAATGAGATCTGTGCCAATCCCCAGGACTGGGGTGACCCGTCCCCACAAGCACAGGACAACTCTGCTCCCACAATCACTGCGGTGGGGCCAAGGGACCTGTCCAGCCCCCCAACATGTTGCGAAACCAACCCCTGTCCCCCCTGGGGTCCCTCAGCGCTTAGCTCTGGAGGATGTGGCTGCCCTGGCCCCACTTGGTGTGGTTCTCAGGCTGCTCAGGAGCCGCTCAAAGAAGAACTCGGTCTGGTACTGCAGCTCGTTGAGGTGCCGCAGGAAGGGGGGGCCCTCGGCTTTTGTCACATCCACATACACTGGGATCATCTTAGTGCCGCGGCGGTGGATGTTGTGGTGCAGGTTCCACTCGGAAACGCGCCGGCACCACGGGTCACCCAGCGACTTGGCGGAGAGGAGGAGGATGGCGACCCGGCTGGCCTCGATGACCTCCACGGCCGTCAGGACCATGGATGTCCCGGCCACCTGGTCCTGGTGCTCCGCGTAGCCCCGAAATCCTTCTTTCCTCAGGCGCTCCGAGATGCAGGAGGCGATGGGGTCGTCATCGGGGCAGTACCAGATGGAGAAGTCGTAGGTGAAGCCGCGGCGCGAGGGCGCAGAGGACATGCCACCCGCCCCGGGGACACTGCGGGGACAGCGGGGACCGAGCGCGGCGGCTGAGCCGCTCCCCCCGCACCGGATCCTCCCGTAAATCAAACGCAATCGGTTCAACCCCAGATTTAGGCAACCAAAACCACAACCGCCGCCGTCCGTGGTGCCCCCGGGGCAGAGCCCCGAGCGCCGGCAGCGCCCGGCAGGACAAACGGACGCGGCTCAGAACGCTCGTTGCCTCATGTCGGCGATGCTGCGGTCCAGCGCCGCCCCCGCCCGCAGCAGCCGCTCCCGCCGCTCCCGCAGCCGCTCCCGCGCCGCCCGCAGCCGCTGGGTCATGGCCGCGTAGCCGCGGCTCTGCCGGTACAGCCGCTCCCGCTCCTCCTCCTGCCCGCCGAGGGGTTCTGGGGGGGCAGAACGGGGGCTCAGCGGGGGCTGGGGAGCTGCTCCCCGCTCCCTGCGCCCCGGGGCTCACCTGGGGAGGGGTCCCGGTCCCGGCGGGGCTCGGCGGGGAGCACGAAGACGGGGTCCCCCGGGGGGGCGCCCCGCACGTCGGCCAGGAGCTGCTCGGCGCTGGGGGGGTCAGGGCGGGTGGGCAGCACTCGCTTGGCCTTGGAGCTCATCACGGGGGGGCCGCATGCAGGGGCTGGGGGGTGAAGGGGGTGAGGAGGCTGCGCTCCCCCCACCCCCGGACAGACAGACAGACAAACACCCCCGCGCTGCCCCGGCGCAGACACACGGACCTGTCCCCTCCCTGTCCCACCCCGCACAGACAGACAGCCCCCCCCACCCCGTCCTTGGAACGGACAGACAGACAGACCCGCCACACACACACCGCTCCAGGACAGACAGACATTCCCCTCCATCCCCCCTCCCGCCACGATAGACAGACAGAGCCGCCCCCTTCCCGGGACAGACAGACGCGCCTCTCCGCGCCCCTGAGACACACAAAGTGAGCGGACAGACAGACCGTTCCACCGCCCGTTCCCCGGACGGACACACGGACACGCTCCTCACCTTCCTCCCGGCCACCGTAGCCCCGAAGCCCCGCCCACCGCAGCCTCCGCTTCCGCCTATTGCGTCATCCCCCCGCCCCTTTCCCAGCGCCACGCCCTCGCTCTTAAAGGCGCCGCTCGCCCCCGCTCGTAAAGGAGCCGCGTCCGTAGGGAACACACGGGAGATGCGGTTCGCGGAGCACCGGGAGCCCCCGGGGGTTTATTAGGGGAAGCCCCAAGTCCAGGCCCCGGTGTCGCAGCGCCGGTACCAGTGTCCCCTGTCACTTGCTCTTCTCCGGTTCTCGCGCCAGGTTCAGGGCTGCTCTGGAGGCTGCAGGACACATGGACGCGGTGTTAGGACCCATTCCCAGAACAGTGGCCACCCAGCCGGTGACACCGGGGACAAGCCACGTGGCACCATCTCATTCCCACCCTCTCCCGATGAGGAACATGGCGTTGTGGGGGGCACACGGCACTGGGGTTCTGGCTACAGAGAAGCAGGAGGGAAAGCGGCTGCTCTACCCACACCGAGGGACAAGGGGACGTACAGACAGGCTGAGCTGTGGGGCCACCTCGGCCGCCAGCCGGGCTCTGCTGCGGAGCAGAGTCTGCAGGACTGGAGCAGGCAGAGAAGAGAGAGAACCACAGAATCATTTTGGTTGGAAAAGCCTCTCAAGATCATGGAAGTTGCATTCCATGATCTTGCCACCCCTGGCACCACCCCATGTCCCTGAGAGCCTCATCTCCATGTCTGTCTGACCCCTCCAGGGATGGTGACTCCAGCACTGCCCTGGGCAGCCTGTTCCAATGCCCAACAACCCTTTCCAGGAAGAAATTGTTCCCCAGATCCAACTTCAACCTCCCCTGGCGCAACTTGGACAGAGGGGGAGAGCGAGACCCCCCCGCTTGGCTCCTGTCACCACAAGGGAACACGGCTGTGGCTGCCCCAGACACTGAGCAGGACGGTGGGGATCAGGGGACCCCTGTTACCTTCTCGGGTGACGGTGGAGGCCATGTCCAGGGCTCTGGTGCTGAGGTTGCCCAACACACTGTCCACGGTCTGGTGGTGCCGGAGGAAGCAGGGCCGGATGACATTCTGGTAGAGCACCTGTGAGCCGTTCCAGGAGACGGGGGCCATGCACCACACCAGGAACAGGCACTGCGGGACGAGAGGTGGAGGATGGAACGCAGGGCAGGCTGCTCCATTCCCCCAGCCTGGCCCAAAGGTGCTTCCCAAGGCTGGAGCTCACTGGAGGCACCCGTCCCATCCCTGGAGACATCCCAGGCCAGGCTGGACGGGGCTCTGAGCAACCTGAGCTGGTGAAGATGTCCCTGCTCATGGCAGGAGTGGGACTGGAGGAGCTGTGAAGGTCCCTTCAACCCAAACCATTCTGTGATTCCGTGATTCTATGACCTCAGCTGCTCTGGCCCCAGCAAAGCCGTTACCTTCCCAGCATAGTAGAAGGGGAACCAATGGAGGAAGATGTCGGAGAAGAATTCGGCTACGTTGAAGACGCCGTACACCACCCAGTACGTCAGCCACGTAGTGTCGTCCTCCTTGTTGGAGCTCTCGATGGCTTTGATGCTGCAGCAGGAGGGGAGAGGTCATGGCTGCTGCTCACCTCCTGCCCAAACCCTCCGAACCCCGGAGCAAACCTGCTGCTGCCCCTGGTGTTGTCAGGAAGGTCTCGAGAGCTTCCTGACCACCACATTGACCAGGGGGATCCTCAGCTAAGGGCAGGGGATGCTCTCCGGGCGCTGCAGGGACACGGGCACTTACGAGACGTAGGCAGGGTAGGCAAAGCCAATGAGGTTGCAGAGCAGCGAGGCACCGTAGCCAAATGCCAGGTAGAGCCCCAGGAAAGCGGCAGAACCTGCCCAGGGGACAGAGGGGTCTGTCACGTCCCTGCCAATACCGTGACAGCGAAGAGAGACCCTGGCCCAGCCCGCTGAGTGGGTTTCTCACCCCAGCAGGGAGAAGAGGAGCGTGCTAGCACCCTCTGATTGGGAATAACAACCACCCCCAGCTAATTCCAGTATGACCATTCACACACCACACCACTCATGCTTTCGACCTGTCCCCACCCTGGGCCTGGGCCAGACGTCGGCCACAGAGACTTTACCACACACCCACAGTCCAAAGTCAAGGGCTCGAGGTTCTCCCCTGCACAGAGCTCAGAGCCACTTGTCATTTTGATAACGGCTGCTCAAGGCCAAGCCCCAGTCCCAGCGCCCACAGCTCCTTCTGCTCCCCGTGCACATCCCCAGCCCTGCCCATGCTCAGCAGCTGCTGCTTGTCCCAGACTCAGCCCCCTGAGAACCAGCAATCCAATCCTGCCAACGTCTTATTAAATTAAGTCCTTACAATTAAATGTAAGCCATGATTTCGGTTGTTTGGAGCCTGCCCAGCCCTCAGATGCTGGATCAGCTGGGAGAGCTGGTGACACTGGGACAAGGAGCCCTTGTTCCAAAAACTACGGCCACAGTGTGGGGCCTTGGTGGCCCCAGGGGTGCCAGCAGGCAGCCAAAACACTGACCCTGACAGAGGAGGGGGCAGAACAGCAGCCTGGGGACACGCAGAGCTGGATTCGAGGGCATTTACTGTCACACCCCAGCAGCTTCTCGCCTACCCTGCACATAACACCTCTGTCACCGTAAGCACCCTGTCCTGCCGCAGGCAGGGACATTGGGACTTAGTCTGTGCCAGTGAATTAGAGGAAAGTCCTTGCTGGGCTTGGGGACAGATTATCCCGGCTCTGCTCACGGCAGCGGTTCTGCCCTCGCTCTGCCCCCAGGACCTGGGGTCCCCAACACCTCGTCTGACCCGACCCCCAACACCTTGTCTGACCCAACACATTTTGGGGGCTCTCCCTTGGGGAGTGGGAACTCCCCTCCATCAGTGCCAGGCTTCTCGGGGGTCTTGAGGGTTCAACATGCAGACCCCACAGGTTTTGGGGTGCACCGACCCCGGGGTTGGGGTGCAGGATGGATGGTGTTGCCACCCCCGGGGGCAGCCCCCGTCCCAGCACGGCCCCGCTCCCCGAGGGTACCGAGCACCCTCAAATGGAGGGCCCTGCTGGAGCCCTGCCTGCCCCCCCGCAGAGCCCAGACGCACGATGAGGGGCGGCAGGGTGCTCCAGGAAGGAGGAGGGACCCTCGGAGACTCCGAAACAGCAGGGACGGGAAGGGAGTGGGCAGCGCAGCCCGGGAACGAGAGGAACAGGAGGGGACCGGGAGGGACCGGGGGTACGGGGGTGTCCGTCGCACCTGTGGCCAGGTAGAGCCGCCGGACGCCGGTGCGGGCCTCCAGCCGGCCCAGCAGGTCGCCGAGCGGCCCGGGGCGATCGAGGAGGCGCTGCAGGCGCTGCGGCACCGTGCCCATGGCTGCAACAGCCCCGCTCCCACCCGTCCGGTCCGACCCGTCCGGCCCCCCCAGCGCCTTCGCCGCCCCGGGCACGGCGGCGTGGGCGTGACCAAGATGGAGGGGCGGGGCTATTGTGGGCGGGGCCATGAACAGGGCGTGGCGACGCTGTCGCCATGGCAACGCCCGCTCCACGCCCGCGGCCTCATGGCGGCGCTGCGCCCGGGGCTGCTCCCGGGGCTGCTGGTGGTCGCGGTCGCCGCTGTCGCCCCACCGGGCCCCACCGAACCCCGCGTCTACCTGAGCAGCTGGGCCGTGCGGGTGGCGGCGGGGCCGCGGGAGGCCCGGGGCTTGGCCCGGCGGCACGGCCTGCTCTGCCTGGGCCAGGTGCGGGAGCCCCGCAACTCCCGCTGTCGCCTCCGCCCACCCCACCACGTGCGCCAGAGGGGAACGCTGGTTTAATTGTAACACAGGCCGTTCGGTTATTCCCTGCAGTGCCTTTAAACCACAGGATGGGGATGAAGGCAGGAGTGCGGTTGGGGGGTGCACGTTGTGCGTGCACATGGGGGGCGAGGAGACCCAAAGGGACACAAAAACCTGCCCTGGGCACAGCCCTGGGACTCGTCCTGCTCACACCAAACGCCTCTCCCTAATCTCTGCAGCCCATGTAGAGCTGGCATGGGGGTCCCCAGCCCCGCTGCTTGTCTGAAGGTGTCTGAGAGCAGCTCTGTGCCTGCAGGTGATGGAGGGGGAGCCGTATTACCATTTCACACACCGCGGCGCCCGGCAGAAAGCCCTGAGCAGGCACTGGGGCTGGAACATGCGCCTGACGAAGGAGCCGCAGGTAGGGAGGAGGCGGCCGCAGGGACACGCCAAGCTGGGCAGGCTCTGCCCGGCCCCAACACCGCCGCTTCCCACCCAGATCCTCTGGTTTGAGCAGCAAACCATGAAGAGGCGGACGAAGAGAAGCGCCAGCGTGGTGCCCACAGATCCCTGGTTCCACAAACAGTGGTACATGGTGAGATTTTGCCAGTCTCTCTTCTAATCCTTGAGCAAATCACCTCCCCGCTGCGTAAAGAGGACTAACACCAACAGTGCTGAGGCAGCAGGAGAGCCCTTGAAGGTCACCCGGACTGGGTGAATCCAATCCGTTTTCCAGAACAATGACATCAACCCTGATCTAAACATCCTCACTGCTTGGAGCAAAGGCTACACCGGGCTTGGGGTCGTGCTGAGCGTCCTGGACGATGGGATTGAGAAGGACCATCCGGACCTGGCTGCCAACTACGTAACTACGCTGGGCTGCAGGAACCGGCTCCTTCGGGGCGTCGTGTCTCCAGGGGAGGGTGGGAGCTGGTGCCTTCGTCCCACCTGTGGGACGGTGCGGTGGGAACTCAGCCTCCCCGGGGCTGGATCAAAAGGTTTGGTGGCTCCCGCTGTGAATTTTCACATCAAGGAAATGTTAGAACTTGTACCCACTCAAGCCCCCAAAATAGACGTAATTACAGCAAGCTGCAAAGCCAGAAAAGCTGGTAAACTCTCACATGCTCCCAGAGCTGAGAGAACAGGTAAATCCTGGTTGTGGTTTATAGCAAGAGCATTTCAGTGGTTTGCAGCTCCTCTCTCCCGCCTGCGCTGCCAGTGAGGCTGCAACTCACCACAGAGCTTGAGCCTGTGAGCAAAGCAGCACAGCCACGTGCAAAGTTACACCCAATTTCCAACAACTCCAGCTTAACCCCAGGCAGTGCCTGGGCGCTAAGGGGCCCCCCTTGCCCGGGCGTGCAGTGAAATCACGGGCAGGCAGGGCAAACCGTGCTGCCAGACACCGGGCGAAGCGCCAGGAGCCCGTGTTGTGCTGTCACAACGCCCGTGAAAAGGTGGTTTGCTTATGTCAGTGCCTCTTTTTGCAATAGGACGCTCTGGCAAGTTATGATTTCAACAGCTATGACCCCGACCCCCAGCCCAGGTACACTGTTGGGGACGAGAACCGGTGAGTTTTGCCAGCTAAATATCCAAGAAAACCTGTGCCAGGTGCTTCACCTCGGGGGGCTGAAGCTGCCCCCGGCCCCTCGTAGGGGATGGCTCAGGGGACAGCTCTGTCCCTCAGGCATGGGACACGTTGTGCCGGAGAAGCGGCCGCCGTAGCCAACAACCGGGTCTGCGGAGCAGGTGTCGCATACAACGCCAGAATCGGAGGTGAGCCTGCGTAAGGGAGTGTGGCAAAGGGGGTTGAAAGCCTGTAGAACTCACTGGGCTTAATTGCAAAGGGCTTAACGAGCAGATTTGGGAACCAGCTTGTGGCAGCCTGATCTCCTTAGGGCAACATGGCATGAAAGGTGTGCAGTGCAGTGGGGGATAAAGGGGGGGCAGCGCGATGCTGCTCAGCTCTTACGTTCCCGTGTGCGAGGGTCCCGTCCCCACGGAGCCGCCGCTCCCCGCCCTGGCCCCGCAGGTGTGCGGATGCTGGACGGTGCCGTCACGGACGTGGTGGAGGCTCAGTCCCTCAGCCTGCAGCCCCAGCACATCCACGTCTACAGCGCCAGCTGGGGACCCACGGACGACGGCAAGACCGTGGACGGGCCGGGCGTGCTGGCTGCGCAGGCTTTCCACAGAGGTGTCACCCAGGTAAGCGTGGTGACAGCATCGGGGACCACGCTGGGACAAGGACTCCCTGCTCACCCCCTCTGCCTGCCCCCCACCAGGGACGGGGTGGTCTCGGCTCCATCTTTGTCTGGGCCTCCGGCAATGGCGGCATCAACTACGACAACTGCAACTGCGACGGCTACGCCAACAGCATCTACACGCTGGCGGTGGGCAGCGTGCTGGCGGGCGGGCGCCGGCCCCGCTACGGCGAGGGCTGCGCCGCCATCCTCACCACCACCTACAGCAGCAGGAGCAGGAGCGAGGTGCAGATCGTGAGTGTGACACCGGTGACACCGGCTCCCAGCACAGAGCAGGCTCAGCCGAGCCCTCCTGACCTGGGGAGGGACAGCGGGGCTTTACCAAAGTCTCTGCGTTAGACCCCAGAAAGCACAAAGAGACTCAATTCCAGGCAGTCCTGCCCTGCGCTCCAGCAGCGGCAATGGCGCTGTGACCCCCCCGTTTCCCCAGGTGACCACCGACCTGCACCACCGCTGCACCGACAAGCACACGGGCACCTCCGCTTCGGCCCCGCTGACCGCCGGGATCATCGCCCTGGCGCTGGAGGCCAAGTAGGTGACATTGTGGGGCAGTCCCCGGTGAGAACCCGGTGCCACACCTGGACCCCGCAAGGACAGGGAGGTGCGGCTTGGCTGGCAGGGAGTTTTTGGGGGTGCAGAGCTGGGGTTTCCTGGGGCAGCAGCTCCTCCTGGGCGCTGCGGGAGCACGGCCAGAGGAGAGTTGTCCTCTGGAGGTCTCTGTTGCTCGGATTTTGGCAGCGAAGGAGGCTGTGGTGGGACCGCTTTGGAACCAGCCGGCTGACCTACCCACCTCAGAACAGCCAAATCTTGCCCCCCAAAGCAAACCCAAAGCCAAGCCGGGTCCCCACGTCCCCTTTGCTTCCAGCCCGGCACTGACCTGGCGGGACATGCAGCATCTCGTGGTCAGGAGCTCCCGGCCCGCTCACCTGCAGGCAGAGGACTGGGCTGTGAACGGCGTTGGGCGCAAGGGTGAGCTCCGGGCTCGGCCCCTGCCTGTCCTGCCTCCCTCCCCGGCTGCGGGGGGACGTGCTGCCCCCCCAGACCGGCCCGGGGCACCTCACGTGTCCTCTCTCGGGTGGCACCTGCCCCGCAGTGAGCCACCACTACGGCTACGGGCTGCTGGACGCTGGGCGGCTGGTGGAGATGGCCAAGGCGTGGACGGGGACTCGGCCTCAGCGCACGTGTTCGGTCAGGGCTCTTCACGCCCCCCGGTAAGGGACGATGTCCCCCGGGTCCAATCTCACAGGGGGACCTTCTTGGAGCAAAGCTGTGCTGTGGCCGCCGCAGGAAAGCGGTTTGTGCGGCATGGCAGCTGCTGCTGTAACCACAGGGCTGTGCTGGGGGGCAGGATGTCCACGGAGCGGGGAGAGACACCCGCACCCATCTCGTACCTGCAGGAAGGTCGGCTCCCGCCTCACCATCTCCACGGACACCTCCTCCTGCTCCGGAAGGACCAAACGCATCCGCTCCCTGGAGCACGTCCAGGTCCAGCTGTCTCTGAGCTACAGCCGCAGGGGGGACCTGGTGATCACCCTGACCAGCCCCATGGGGACCACGTCCACGCTGCTGACCGTGCGGTAAGGACACCAGCCCAAAACTCCTTTGCGGCCCCTGCCGCGTCCTGGCGCTGCCCCGTTGTATAAGAACAGGGTGGCTCTGGGGCCCTCGTGGGGTTTAATCCTCCCCCCAGCCCCCGGGTGTCACTCCGGCTCTGTTCCCCTCTCCCCAGCCCGTACGACACCAGTGACCAGGGCTACAGGGACTGGACCTTCATGTCCACACACTTCTGGGATGAGAACCCCAACGGGACCTGGACGCTCCGGCTGGAGAACGAGGGCGATGCCTATAACACAGGTGGGTGTCAGGGCCACAGGGGTGACCCCCCCATTCACCAGGGTCACCCCATCCTTCTCTCTCTTTAATCAGCAACTTGTTGGCTTGTCCTCATCACCTCCCAGGGCCCGGCCAGACCCTCTTTTTTTGCAGGGCTGTGTTCTTTTGGGGGTCAGCACACAGGATGGGGGCACAGCTCTCTCTCTCTCTCTCTACACAACCCCAGAGCTTCCAGCCCCACATCCACCAGCTTGCGAGATCCCAAAGCCTGGAGGGTGGGAACACGGTTGCCACCAGCACCAAGTGCTACCCCTCCTTGTCCCCAGGTCTGCTCACCAGCGTCACCCTGCACCTCCACGGCACCAACGAGGACATGAGGAGCCGGCGCTTCGTGACCACGGACGCGTGCCTGAGGCGGGACGCGCGGGGAGCGTGCGAGGGCGAGTCCCGGGCCGGGAGGGGACGGTGCCATGGGCGCTGGTGGCCCCGCAGCCCGGCTGATGCCACCGTCCCTCCGCAGAGTGCGGCAGCTCCCTGTACGCCCACCAGCGCTCCTGCCTGTCCTACTGCCCCCCGCGCTACTACGGCCGGACCCGCAGAGCCACCCACGTCTGCACCAGCTGCCACCCCTCCTGCTACACGTGCCAGGGCGCCTCGGCCAACAACTGCACGGCCTGTGCCCCCCCCCGCACCTTGGAGGAGCAAACGAGCTCCTGCTCCCCCCCGCGGGGCGTCCCTGCCGAGGGGGGGCCGCAGAGGGACCTGCTCCCCCTCCTCGTCTGCGGGGGCCTGATCCTCGCGGCAGGGTTCTACGTCACATCCCGTGTGGCCTTTTGCTTCGTGAAAGGTACGTCCTGCTGTCCCCGGGCTGGAAGGACAGCGTGACACGTGCAGGGACACAAGCGGCTGGATCCCAGCCTGGGACAGAGCTGCCCGCACCCGCCTTCCAAAATAAACCACTGGTTGCCTTTCTGGACCGCTGTGTCGGAAGGGTGACTTCCCGGGGCTGATGGCTTCCCTCCCCGCCTGCCTTGTCCCCCCGTGTCCCCGGGGACCCCGCTCTGCACGCTGCTGCGTGGGAGCCCCGTGCCCTTTCCCAGGCGCGGAGGGGCCGTGGGGACGAGGAGAGGTGACCTCCCTCCCAACAGCTGCACCCGAGCGACCGCAGCCACCGCGCGAGCTTCACCACGAGCCCCCGCGGCTTTTGGCGGGGGCAGCAGCTGGACCCCGAATCACCACTGCCGCACGGTGCTGAGCGCGGCGCAGCCCCCGCTTGTGTTCACCAGCGGCTTTTAGTCCTTCGGCAAGGGCTCCCGTGGCTGTTGCACCCCACGGCCGCCCTGCTCTGCCCCAGGACAGCGGCCCTGTCCCCACGCTGTCCCATGGGGCCCGGCACACAGCGCGGCACTGGGACAGCCGCCAGCTGGGGCCATCCTGGGGGCACCAGCACCGCGGGGGCTTGGCCACCGAACTGCAGCCCTGGGACATGGCCGGGCAGGGTGGGGACAGCTTGTCCCCAGCCCTGTGCCATCCCCCTGTTTGCACAGCTGAGGAGCGACAGAGGGAGCGAGACCTTTGTCCAAGTGTGTAATCGCCCATGAAACAGCCCGGACAGAAAACAGACGGGAGGAGCCGGGGCTTTTCCTCCAAAGGAGCTCACCCCAGTGGGACCCCCAGCCCTGGGGGAGGCGAGCAGAGCCAGACCCAAGGGTGACAGCTTTGCCAAAACACCATCCAGCCCAGCACCGCGGGATGAGTCCGAGCCTGGGCGCATAGGAGTGCACTGTCCCCCACAGACCCACAGGAGCCCCCCCAGACCCACAGGATCCCTCCGCTCCCAGCCATGGGGGTCCCATCCATCCCGCTCCCCTAGTCCTGGGTGGGCAGCCGGCGGTGCGGGAAGTGCCGCTGGATCTCGGGGCGCACGTCGTCCTGCACAAGAGGGACGGGGCTGTCACCGGGGAGCCCCCACGCCCGGGGCACCCGTCCCCTCCCTGGGCCCCCCAGTCCTCACCGCATGGCTGAGCCGTCCCAGCATGGGGATGAGGTGCAGCAGCTCCTCATCCCGTGGGTCCCCGCACCACCTCGGCACCACGATCCAGTTGGCGGCCTGGGGAGAGAGGGCGAACGCTGGCTATGGCGGAGCCGCGGTGCTTCGGGGGTGCTGGTGCACGTGTACCCCCCAAGAGGCAGTGCTGGCGGTACCTGTGTGGTGACGCCCTGGATGGTGTGGTCCAGGGCCACCGTCTTGGCCAGGTCCCTGCCCAGGCAGCTCAGGTCCTTCCAGTAGCATCCGTAGGCACAGAGACAGTCCTGCTGGGACAGGCAGTGCCTGGGGGGGGACAGAGCCCGTGGGGACCCGTCCCTGCCATGCAGGAGGTCCTGGGGGGGGTCACCAAGGCCACATCACCTGATCAGCTTCTTCTTGGGGTCCAGCACACCCAGGACCTTCTTGGCGTAGTCCTGCTTCGCCGTGGTGAAGATGACCATCTGGGGGAGCAGGTGATGGTCCCTGCACAGGGTGCCTGGTCCCCCCAACCCTGATGCACCTCACTGTGTCCCCACAGACCCCAGGGGAATTTGGGGGGGGCTCCGGGTACCTCGTAGGTCTTGGACAGGCTCTCCAGGAACTGCTGCACGTGGGGACGCAGCTTCACATGCACCTGGAAGGGAACAGCATCCCCAGAAAACCACCAGCACCCTCATCCTGACACCAAGGTGCCCCCCAAGAGGGGACCAGCACCCCATGTGGGATCCCAGGGCTCCCTCAACCATCGCCCTCCCCTGGGATTTCAGCCCCTGGGACCCCTCCAGCTACTCAGGAAGGAGAGGTGGACACCACGGCTTGTCACAGCCCTCTGTGCCCCCCGGGGACCCGACACCCCGCTGTCCCCACCCCAGCGCACACCACCCACCTCGTAGGCATCCCTCTGGAAAACGGTGGTGACGGTGGCCGTGGCACCCTGGCACCCACCAGCGAGCAGGGAGGAGTAGAGCAGGGTCCCGTCCTGCGGGCAGGAGCAGGGTCAGCCCCCTGCCCCACAGTGCAGCCCCCCCGGGACCCCCCCCCACTCACCAGCTCCAGGACCAGGGTGCACCCCGGGGTGCTGCGGGTCCTGCGGGGAAGGTCCCTGCCCGGCGCTGGGACCGTGGGGACCAGCCTGGCCAGAGGAAGCCGGAGGGTTAGAGGGGCTGGGGTGGGGGATATGGGCCCCCCCCCCACACACACATACTCACAGGCTGGGGATAGCGGGGTCCTGGCACTCATCCGTGGGGAGCCCCGAGAAGTAAACTTGGGGCTGCAGTGGGGGGGTGACGGGCTCTGTGGGACAAGGGGTCCCCTTAGCACAGCCCAGGGCACCTACCCTCCCCCAGGCAGCGACTGTCCCCAGGGGGGACACACTCACCGCATCCCCCGAGGCGGGGGGGGGTAGACCCCGGGCTGTGATGCCCCCCTTGGAGCCCCAGCTTGGCCAGCCGGCCCTTCCCGGGGGTCACAGGCACAAAGGGGGAACAAGGGACCCTGTCCCAGGGGTCCCGGCCCCGCAGCCAGTAACGCTGCCCCCGGTCCCCCTCTCTCTGCTGGCTCCTGTCCCAGGGGTCCCGGCCCCGCAGCCAGTAACGCTGCCCCCGGTCCCCCTTTCTCTGCTGGCTCCCGGCCCCCCTGCGAGCCCCGGCTCTGGTGGCCGAGAGCCCCCGGTCCCCGCTGCTGTCCCTGCGGGGACGCTTTGCCCTCAGGGTGACGGTCTCCAACCCCGCCATGCCCGGGACAGCCGCACGGGGTGACCCCAAGCACGGGATGCCCAAAGGTGACAGTGCAGAGCCCTAGGGCTGCCAGGTATCGCTTGCTCCAAAGTGCCACCCTGGAGACCCCCGTGAGGGGACAGCAGCCAGGACACCCCCCCTGCCCAGGGACAAACCCCTAGCAACCCCAAACCAGCCAGGGGGGTGGGAGGGGGCACTTTTATGGGGTGGAGGGACCTTCCCAGCCCTAATCATCCCAAAGTGCCCCCACCTGTGTTCCCAATTTGAGCCAGGCTTTACTGGGACCAGCTGGGGAGCTCAGCACAGAGCCCCAGCTGTCCCCAGGGCTCATCACTGACTCCTGCTCACTAATTACTTGTTATGCAAAGGAGCCGGTGGGGCTGGCAGCTGCCACTCAGGGCACCCCAGGGTCCCCCCCCAGCTGCAGCCCCAGTCGCGTGTCCAGTTTGGGAACAGTCACCAGTGACACGAACTGGGGGAGCTCAGTCCTTCCCCAGCGCTGGCTCCAAACCCCCCCGGATATGGCTGTGAGACCCCTCAGGAGCCCCGAGCGGGTGATGCACCCGGGGGTGCCCTTCCCCATGCACCCCCCATAACATCCCGTCCCCGCACGGGCCCCAGGGTTTGGGTTACGGGCGAGGGGGGCTCCAGAGCACGGGGGGGGGGACGCACTCGCCTCTGCCGGAAGGGAGATAACGGCAGGTCCCCGACCTCGGAAGGCAGAACCTGGCGGGTGGCCATGTGGGGACAGGGACATGGGGCCGGGCGGGCGCGATGCTCTGGGGCTCAGCATGGGGACATAGAGGGGACACAAGAGGGGACCCAGCACCTCGGGGTGTGGAGGGTGTGGGGTGCCCGGGGCTGGCTCCAGGCAGGAGGGGGCACACAGCGAGGGAGGGGATATATGGGTTTATTTTCTGCAAAAAAAAATAAATTACTACCCTCCTCCACCCCCCCGCAGCCAAGTGACCCTGAGGACGGCACAACGCGCAGGACGGGGTCCCTGGGCCCCCCCCAGGCCACGGCAATGGCCCAGGAGCATTTCCAGCCCCACCGGGTTCACCCTCGGGGTCCCTCCCCAGTGATGGGGTGGGGGGCTCAGGGTGGCCGGGGGGGGCAGTGCCGGGCTGCCCCCCGCACCAGCCGCTCCTCGCGGGGCGTCCAGGGCCGCGCGTAACCGTCGTCCTGCAGCAGGAGCCGGTTCAGCGTCCGCTCGTAGTTGACGTGTCTCCGCGCCATCAGCACGTACCGGGCGCCCACCCGGAGCGGGGGGCACCCGCAGGTGTTGGGGACCCACACGTACTCCCGGGACACCAGCGGGAAGCGGTGACGATAGGACGTTGTCACCTCCACCTCGTAGCGCATCTCCTGCCCCACCACGTCCTGCGCCAGGATCCGGCCCTGGAAGACTTGGGGGGGTGCAATGTGGAGCACCCTGAGCTGGGCACGTCCCCCCCCCGGTGTCCCCCTCCGAGTCCCCGGCGCTCACCGAAGTCGCTCTGGCAGAAGTGGCGGATGCGCTGGGAGCGTCCCTTGGGGGGGTGGCACCTCCCGCAGTGCCCTGCGGGGACAAAGCTGCCGCGGTTTAGCGGGAAGAGGGGACACAGCCCCCCCAGCCCCCCCGCAGCAGTGAGAGGGGGCACTGGGGGTCTGTACCCCATCGGGACAGGGGGGACACGTCAGCTCCGGAGGGTCCCAGGAAGGGTTAAGCCAGGGGGACCTTTTTCAGGGTCCCCATCTCACGGAGAACCCCTAGGACCCCCCAGGACCATAGCAGAGCCCCCAGGGGGGCTGTGGGGACCCCCGGGGGGTGCAGGCACCTGTGGCAGCCCTCGCCCCGCTCTGGCTGGGGGGGTTTCTCGGTGGTGGCTCCGTGACAAAGCCCCCAGGCTGTGGTGGTGGTGCAGGGACCGCGGTGACCGGGGGCTCCGGGGGCGGGGGGCTGCCGGCCCCCCGGGGCTGGGGCTGCCGCAGGGGGCTGGTGTCCCCACGGCCGGGCTGGGGGGGCCCACGGGGCAGCCAGAACTCGTACTCGATGCCGGGGTTGGGCTCCTGCAGCAGGACCTGTGCGGGCAGGGGCAGCGCTCAGGGGGCCATGGGGGCCGTGGGGGTGTCCCCGTCCCCACGCTGTCCCCAGCATCACCCTCAGGTGCAGATCCTCGGCCGTGGGTCCGGGCGCCTCCAGGCTCTCGGTGCCGTCGGGGGCCCGCGCGTAGTGCAGCCGGGTGCCGGCCACCTCGAACGGCCCCGGCCAGGCGATGGACCAGTCCCCGTTGAGCACGTAGCGCCCATCACTCGTCATCAGGGCTGTGGGAGGGAGCGTGGCCGGGGATCGAGCACAGCACAGGTCCCCGGAACCCCTGCCAGGCTGGGCTGGGGGCAGGGGGCAGCCCGGACGCCTGGGTCCCCGCCGGAGGCCTCTCCCAGAGCGGGGAGGGCAGCGTGGGCTGGGAGAGCTGCGCTCGGGGCTCGGGAGAAATCTGCTTTCTTGTAAGAACTTGGCTTCAGTCCCAGACCAGAGCCAAACCCTGGTGTGCAAAACCCCCCCTGAGCCCCCAAGCCCTGGTTGTGGTGAGGACCAGGGCCCCAACTGCATCGGGATGGGGACGGGGGGGTCTGGGGACGAGGGTCCCGGTCCTGGTTCCCTGGTGGCTGTCCTGGCCCCATTCCAGCTCAGCCCTTCCCCAAACCCGCGGCCAAGGCCTCTGGAAAAGTGCCCCAAGTGCCGGCGAGTTCACTGAACCCGCGATGCTCAAAACAGCATCTGAGCGGGGAACCGGCACGGCACGGCACGGCACGGCACAGCCACCCCCTGCCCTGCCTGCACCCACAAGTGGCACCAAGCAGGATCAACTGGGATGGACTGGGAGTAACTGGGATGGACACAGGACATGTCCTACCAAGATAGTTGCGGCTCTTGTCCGTCACCTTGATGTGGGTGGCCCCAGCCGGGATCTTGGTCACATTCATGTACCCAAAATAACCTGGGGAGGGGACACAGAGTCAGGGCAGAGCTGGGACACAGCCCGAGGGGACAGCCCAGGGACAGGGGGGACAGGGCACAGAGGGGCTCTGGGGCTGGGGGAGCCCCTGCCCCAGGCACCAGCAGCATTAACCCAGCTGGGCCCCGTGCGCCGGGACAGAGGGAGAAGGGACGGGGTGACGGAGACACCGGCGATGCCTTGGGGACACAGAGAGGGGATGGGAGGAGAGGGGAGCCAAGAGCCAAAGCATTCACCCATGGAGGGGGCCGGGGCAATGGGTCATTCACCGGAGGAGGGCTCCGCGCCCTGGAACAGCCGGTGCACCAAGAGACACGTGTCGTGGCCGCCGCCGCACTGGCCGCAGGCGTCGGGGCGCGCGCGCGAGCCCAGGATCCCATCACAGCCCACGCTCTGCGGGGAGCCAGACGTGGCCTCAGGGGGGGTCAGCGCTGGGGGTCCCGGGGCATCCCCGGGGGTCCCGGCCCCCTGTGCACCCACCAGGCAGCGCCCGCCGACGCAGAGGTCCGGGGAGCCGGGGCCACAGCGGGTGCCGTCCAGCACCCGGCCGAAGCTGTAGTAGAAGTTGTGCCCCACGGCCAGGCAGTTGAGGTCGCAGACGTTGGGGGCTGCCGGAGCCGGGCGGGAAGGGAAGGGGGTGACACCGGTGACTGCCGTGGCCCCTGTCAGCCCGGTGATGCCACCTGCCACCCCGGGACTCACCTCCGTGGAAGGGCACCCAGCTGTACCGGGCTGATGTGCCCAGGACGGGTTTGTTGTCGTAGAGGGAGCACTGCATGGCACGGAACGGCACCGAGCCGGGGGGACAGCCCTGCGGGGGCGGCACGATGGAGCCCCCGGGACCGGGGGGATGGAGCCCCCAAGGACCAAGGGGATGGAGCCCCGTGGTACCGCGAGCAGGGCCAGCCACGCACACTCACCTGGAGCTGGCAGAGCCGGTACTGCCGCGGGTCACCCGTGCACGGCCCCTCCTCGGTGGACCTGTGGCCACAGCATCAGCGCGGCAGGGCCGGGCATGACCCCCCCCAGCAGCCCTGCATCCCCCACAGGGATTGTCCCCATCCCTGGGTCACCAACAAGCCAACGAGCCACCAAGCTGTGGCCGGGCTGGGAGTGACGCATCCCGGCAGAGAGCGTGAAGGGACAATGATGTCCCGCACAGGGTCACATCCTGCTGGAGCTGCACCCAGAATGGGGGTATGGGGATGCCCCGGGGGGGGCCACGCTGCCCCGTCCCCCACTCACCGCAGGCACCTCCGCGTGCGGAGGGCAACGCCGTCCCCGCAGGAGCTGGAGCAGGAGCTCCAGGGTCCCCAGGGTCCCCAGGCACCCTGGGCCGGCTGCCGGCGGGGCCGAGCAGGGGCTGGGGGCTCGGGGACCCGCACTGGTGTTCCCAGGGCTGGATCCTGCGTGGAGGGGGGTGACGATCAACACCAGGGCTGGGCTGGAGCAGCCTGGGGGTGCCACCGCGCACCCCGACCCCCTCACCTGCATGGTGCCGACGCCACAGCCCAGGCTGAGCCAGGCCAGGAGCAGCAGCCACCACGGCCACCGGCACCTGCGGGAGCAGAGACCCCTCAGCCCCATTGTCCCCAGGGCTGGCACGGGGGTGTCCCACATCCTGGCATCGCTGCCAGCGCCGTGCGCCCCACAGAGACCCCAGTGAGGGGGCGAGATGGAGGCGAGAGGGTCCGTGGCACCAGCCGGGGTGTGGGGTCCCCGAGCGGGGTCCCACGGGTGGGTGCAGCCGAGTGGGTGACGCCGCGTCCCGCGCACTTTCCCACGCGGTTCCGGGGGGGGACACGGCCCCAGCCCCGCCACCCCCACGGCCCCGCGGCGGGAACCGGGCCCCGGGCTCGCTGCCTGCCGGGACAGGACCAGACCTGCGCGGCGGGGCCGGGGCTCCGTGTCGCACCCGAAGCCGGATCCGGCCCCGCCGTGGGGCGACCAGGATGGGGGGAGCGAGGGGGGCCCCGCGTCCCAAAGCGCCTGAGCCTGGAGAACCCCGAACACCCAGCGCGGGGGTGCAGGGGGTGCCGGGTCCCAGCCCCGTGTCGCGGAATCCCCCGGCCGAGCCGGTTTCCTCCCGCCGCGCAGCTCACGGGGACCGGGGGTCGCGAGTGGTCCCCCGCAGCCCGGACACCGGGGTCCCCCGGGCAGCACAGGGAATGGGGAGGTGGAGGGGTCGCGGTGGCGTCGCTCCGAGGAGTATCCGGAGCTTGGCGAGGGTCGGGTGATTCCGGGGGGCTCTGCGTGCCTCAGTTTCCCCGCAGGACGGAGCGGACCCCGGGCGCGGCATAGGGGGGAGAGGGGGGGTGTATCTCGGGGGTCTGCGAGGGGTTAAGCAAAAATTGGGATCTTACCCAGCACCGGGGGGTCCCCCGCCGCCCAGACACCCCCTCCCGGCCATGCCGCCCCCTCGGTCGGGGCGTCCCGGCGGCTCAGTCCCGCTCCGGCGTCCCGGCGGCGGCGAGAACGGGGGACCCGGGACGATCGGGCATCGCCTGCGCAGCTCCGGGGGGGCCGGGCGAGGCTCCCCCCCCGCTCGAATCCCGTCCCTCCCCGACGCGTTATTAATATCCAGCCCCAAAGGTGCGCCCAGCCCTCCCCGGCCGCCCATTAACCCTTCGGGGCCCGGAGCTCTAGAGGGCGAGGGGGGCGGGCACCCCCCCGGCACCCCTCCAGCCCCCGGTTGTAGAGGAGAAGGGTCAGATGGGACCCACCCCCCCGGCCCCATCCTCATCTGGGACCCTCCCAGTACCCCCTGATGCTGGGCATCCCAGAGGAGGTTTGGTCACACTGGGGGGTCCCCACTTAGCGATCAGGGGGGAGCTTGGGGTGCCCTGCACCCAGAACCCCACAGGGCAGCCCCGGCCCGGAGCTGAAGGGGTTACAGTGCCCGGGGGGGTGCGGGTGCCTCTCGGGGTGTCCCAGCTGCAGCTCAGCGCAGGGCAGAGCAGAGCGGGCAGGATGGCCCGGGGGGGCGCAGGGGACGAGCTCCCCAGCTGGTACATCGAGGACACGGGCAGCGGGACGCTCTACAAGCGGGGACGGTTCCTGGGAGAGGTAAATCCCCCATCACCCCCCATCCCTGCACCAGGCACCCACCACGTGCCCTCTGGGGAAGGGGAAACTGAGGCAGTGGGGAGACATGAGGAGCAGGGCAGGTGCCTGGGGGCAGTGCCAGCCGGGGTCCTTGTCACCCGGGGAAGGACGTGGGGCCAGGCACCCCAACACCCAGGACCCCCTTTTGCTGGGGCCCCTTGCCCTTGGGGTGCTGGCTGCTCACCCCGTCTGCACAGGGGAACTTCGGGCGCTGCTACCAGCTGACGGAGGTGACCAGTGGCAGGGTCTACGCGGCCAAGGTCATCCCGCGAGCCTGGCTCACTGCAGTGGGCACCAGGGACAGGGTGAGTCTGGGGGGGACACAGAAAGTCCCCGGGGAGCAGGGGACAATGCCCATGGGGACCCCCAGATCCCATCCCTTGCACCTCCTCGCTGTTGCTGGGGGGTTCCCATCCCCGTCCCCCTGAGATCCGGAGGGTTCCCTGGGGCTGCCAGGCTTTCTGGTGCAGGTGGAGAGGGAGCGGGAGCTGCAGGGCCGCCTGTGCCACCCCCACATCGTCCGCCTGCACGGGCACTTCGCCGACTGCAGCCACGTCTACCTGCTGCTGGAGCTGTGCAGCCGCGGGGTGAGCGAGCGCCGGCACCCCAAAACGCAGCATCCCCGCGCCGGGGCTGTGCCAGGTCCCCAGCTGGCACCTCGCTCTGTCCCCAGTCCCTCGCTGACATCCTGCGGGCGCGGGGGCGGCTGACGGAGCCGGAGGTGCGGTACTACCTGCGCCAGATCATCTCGGGGCTGCGCTACCTCCACGGCCACGGCATCGTCCACCGGGACCTCAAGCCGAGTGCGTGGGGCAGAGCCAGGGGGCAGCGGGGGGGTGAACCCCCCAGCCCTGCTGTGGCTCATCCTCCTCTGCAGGCAACTTCTTGGTGACGGAGAAGATGCAGGTGAAGATCGGGGACCTGGGGCTGGCGCGGCAGGAGGCACCGCCCGGCGGGCGCTGGGGGTGAGTGGGGCCATGGCACTGCCCGGGGGGCACGGGGGGAGCCAGGGGGTCACCCTGCCCGTGTCCCCAGGGCACTCTGTGGGACACCCGGCTACCTGGCCCCGGAGGTGCTGGACCGCAGGGGACACGGGGCACCCGCTGACGTCTGGGCCCTGGGCTGTGCCGTGTAAGTGGGGAGCAGGAGGGAGGGTGGGGGGTCCTGGCCCCCCTGAGCCGCTGCCCCCCCCAGGTACGTGGCGCTGACGGGCTGCCCCCCGTTCGAGGCGGCTGAGCGGCAGGAGCTGTTCCGGCGCATCCGGGCGGCGCGGTACCCGCTGCCCCCCCAGCTGTCGCCCCGCGCCCGGGCGCTCATCGCCCGGCTGCTGGTCCCTGAGCCCACCGCACGGCCCAGCCTGCCCGACGTGCTGGCCCACGGCTTCTTCACACAGGTGGGGGGCATGCAGGGGGGACATGGCCCACCTGGGGACTCAGGGGGACGGGGGGGTCACTGCCTCTCGCTCCCCAGGGCTTCACACCGGCCAGGCTGCCACCCCGCGCCTGCCACTCGGTCCCCATCTTCGTGGGACACGACCCCCTGCGCTGGCTGGCGCGGGGGGCTGCGGTGTGCTGGGGAGGGGGCGGCCGTGCCGGGAGCACCGGGACTCACCGCGCCCTCCCGCGAGACACCCGTCACCCCCCCGGCAAGGACCCGAGCCGCAAAAACATCCACTCAGGAAAACCTTTATTAGTGCTCGGAACCGCCTAAAATCCAGTCATTGAAACAAGCGGGGTGGGACGTGACCATGACGAACGGCGCACACACACCAGTTTGCCCTTACAAAAGGTTAACAGAAAGAAAAATAAAATTCCAAACCCAAAAGGGACGTCTCTTCCCTGCCAGCACCGGGGGTCGCCCGAGGGGGGACAGTTATTTGTGGCCTGGGAAGGAGGGAGAAAAGTGCGCGGTTTCCCTGTCCAGCTCCAGTTCTCTCCCTCGAGAGAAGGGGGCTGGAAGAAAAGGCTGAAAGCTCAGTAAAACATGACACTTAAAACACCCACAGCATCAACTCGAGAGCACCCAGCCCGGCGACACGGACAGGCACTCGCCTATGCCTAAAACAGAGGGGGGACAATAACAAGATGCTCAGTGTGGCCCCAGCAAGCACCAAGGAGCCGCTTTGCTGCTTACGGACCCGGCCACGTGTCAGCGTGAGAGGGGACCGGCGAGGGAAGGTGTCACCAGCCTTTCTGTGTCACCAAGGGGGCCTGGGGGAGGGAGGTGACAGCAACGACTTTGTCTGCGCTTGGCATGAGCGTTTTTCCAACGCTCATCAGCGGCTGCAGGGATCGAAGCCCCTTCCCAGCCCATGGGTGATTCCTACGTGAGCAAAACCCCAAATCAGCTTTGCCCTGGGGGTCCGTGCTTGACCCGCAGCCCCACACGCGGAGGCAGAGCAGGGGGACGCGCTCCGTGACACGCTGTGACACGCTGTGACACACGGGCACCGGTTCCAGGGTCCTTGGGGACAGGTGGCACGGCCTGGCGGCGCCCAGGGCTGGGCAAAGGGCTGGCAGCCGTCCCCCAGCGCCGCGCCCGGCCCTGGCACGAAGCCCGCTCGATATTTTTATCCGTGTTGTCTGAAGCTATCGGCTGCTTTTTTTCCACAGCCCTCCCCTGTCCCACCCTGGCTTAGAGGTGACAGCAATAGCAACACACCCGCTGCTGTCACAACCTGAGAGCTGGAGGCACCGGCTGCCCTAAGGTGGCCCCGGGTGCGGGGTCCCAGTGGCTCCGGTACAGCTGGGGGGACAAACAGACCCCAAAGGGCCAGGCCAGGCTCCCCAGAGCCCCCCCCCAGGCAGGAACGGCTGAGGGTGCAGGGCAGGATGCTTCCAGTAAATGGTTTTTAATCTCTGGGATCTCTCTGTCTTTATTCCGCAGCCACCAGCTGCCCAAAGCCGGGAGACAACGACTCCCAACAGCTTCTTCAGCCGCTTGTTTTGTTCTCTGAACAGTAAATCTGTCCTGGGGCACAAAACAAGCCCTGAGTGCGGTGGGAAATCTCATTTCTTAAAAAGCAGGGATTTAAAAACAATGATTCAAGTTTGGTAACTGCTCTCACCCTCCTCCCCAGCTACAAATGAGGCCAAAGCTCACCCTTGTGCAGAAATCAGGTTCAAAGTGCAGCCAATTGGTGTGGGTTACGGATGGCCCCGTCCCCTTCACGGGGGGTGACAAAGGCTTGGCAGAGCGGTCACCCAGGGCTGAACCCGGTTCCTGCAGCGCGGGGGGAGCTCGGAGCAGGATCCTGGAGAAATCGCTCCCAGCGGGACGTTTGGGGACAGAAGTAGCAGGTGTGACAGAAGCAGCGGGTGTGACAGAGGTACCGGGTGCCGCGTGGCCCGAGGGGACTGGTGCGTGGAGAACGGAGCTGGCTGGACTCGAAGGGGCTGGCGCGGGCTCTCAGCAGGCTGAAGGCAGCGAGCTGCTCTCCACCTTCAGTCCTTTGCTGGCCAGGAACGCGTCCTGCTTGGGCTCGCGGCCCAGGAACCTCCGCAGCATGTCAGAGGCATCCAGGGACCCGCCAGGATGCAGGATGCAATTCCTGTAATCCATCCCCACCTGCACGGAGAGGGAGAGTGGGGTTCGTGTGGGACGCTCGCCCGCGCCGAGTGCCCGGCCGCGCAGGACGGGGATGTCCTCCCTACCTTACAGTTCATGATCCCCTCCTGCTTGAAGCGCGTGTGGAACATGTCCATGGAGAACACTTCGCTCCAGAGGTAGCCGTAGTACTGGGCATCGTAGCCTCCGGCCAAGTGGCCAAACGTAGCGGGCATGTTGGTACCTTGGCGGCAAAGGAAGGGGCGTTAAGGGGAAGGGCTGCTGGAACCGCTCACGGCACGGAAAAAACCCTCGGTGCTGTGAGTGCAGCGCTGGGTCAGCTTGTTCACAACCCCAGGGGAAACAGGGAAGAACATTCCCCTTGTTTTTGTGTGGTTTCAGCCTGGCTTTTCCTGCAGCCAGCAGAAACCGTCCCCATGGAGCCAGCCTGAAGCCCCAGACTCAAAAAGAACGTGCTGAGCCAAGCTTGCAGGCCAGGCCCAGAGTCAGCGTGAGCACGACCCCCCCCAAACCCCGGGGTACCTGGGGTGGCGGGGACACCCAGCACCTCCTCACACAGCTGGGCAAACACCTCCACGGGGTCAGCCTTGGTCTGGGTGTGCAGAGCCTGGTCCACCTTGGCCAGGACGATCTGCCGCAGGTTGAAGAGCCCTGTTCCCAGAAAGAGGAGGCAAAGAGGGGACATCGTGGTGAGGCTTTGTCCCTCTGTGGGGACAGCGCAAAGGCCTCGCTTCCCATCCTGTCCCCCCCGGCAGGGACCCACCCGTGTTTGCCTGCCGGGATTTAATGAGCTTCTCCAGCAGCTCATCGGGGATGGGGCTTCCAGTTTTGTAGTGCCTGGACATGCGCAGCAGCGGCTCCTTCTCCCACACCCAGTTCTCCAGCATCTGCGACGGTGCCTCCACAAAGTCCCTCTCCACATGCGTGCCACTGAACATGGCAAACTCCGCCTAGGGGATAGGGCAAGCTCAGAGTGTGGTTTAACCCCCCCGGGGAGCCCAAGAGGGCCCATCCAGGCCTCACCTGAGAGCACAGCTGGTGCATGACATGCCCGAATTCGTGGAAGTAGGTCTCCACCTCATCGTGCTGCAGCAGGGAAGGGGCGTCCGGCGTGGGTTTGGTGAAGTTGGCCACCATGGCAGCCACCGAGATCTGCCGGCTGGAGTCCGGCAAGAGGCAGCCTGGCTGCAGGCCGAAGCAGGCGGCGTGCCCGTACTTCCCCTCCCTGCGTGAGGAAGAGGAGGCTGGTACACGGATCCTCCCGTACGGGCGGCCACGAGTGTGGTCCTGCTCCGAGCAGGAGCTCCCGGTGACACCAGAAATCCCCCCAACCCTGTGATTTTGGCTCCGCACCCCGTGCCCCAGCCCTCCTCCCTCTCTTCGCCGTGCCCAAGGCCTCACCGCGGGTACAGGTCCAGGTAGAACTTGCCGATGGTCTCCCCGGATGACGTGTCCTTCACCGAGTAGAGCTGGACGTCCTCGTGCCACACCGGAGCCTTCTCCTCCAGGTGGAAGGTGAGCCCCAGCAGCTCCTGGTAGATGGCCAGCAGCCCCGTGGTGACCACCTGCATGGGGAAATACTCCTTCAGCAGGTTCTGGTCCACGCTGTACTTGGTCTCCTCCACCTGGTTCATGTAATAGCGCATGTCCCAGGCGTTGATGCGGTTGTCAAACTCCAGGCCACGCTTCTCGCACTCTTTCTTTTTCAGGTCCAGGATGACAGCCCGTTCCTTCTCCCCGAGGGGTTTCAGCTTCTGGGCCAGCTCATCTAGGGAAACCGAGGCAGGGTGAGCGCACGCAGCCCAGCACACGGCCCAGCCCTTTCC
Organism: Pampusana beccarii; assembly: GCA_013399365.1. Lineage (NCBI taxonomy): Eukaryota > Metazoa > Chordata > Aves > Columbiformes > Columbidae > Pampusana > Pampusana beccarii. The sequence goes on along the minus strand of VWYH01003116.1, from coordinate 487,302 downwards.
CTCCGCAGCCCGGTGCTGTACCCAGGAACGTGGCCACCGTCTTGCTGCTTTTAGCCATGTTCATCTCCAGCACAAAGTCGGCGTGTGTGTTGAAGCCCAGCAGACTGGCCTTCTGAGCCCGCAAGTCCACCAGCTCCTTCAGGATCAGGCAATTCTCCTGCGGGACAGTCAGACAAAGAGTGAAGTGGGGTATGGAGGCAAGAGAGGCAGCACGAGTCTCAGACAAGAGCCCTTCAGCACCAGGACATCCCCGCTGGCACGTGGCAAGGCTCACCTACCTCTTTGCACCTGGAGTTGAACATTTCCTCCACCTTCCTCCTCGTCTCGGGCACGTAGCACTTCTTCAGGAGAGGGAAATAGTGCGGGTATTTCAGGGTGACCTTCAGCTTCCCGTCCTCTGTCTTCTCCAGGGAGTTCAGGAAGTCCTCGGGCAGCCCCCCTGCGAAAAGAGCAGATGGGACCAATGGAGAGCGCAGGCCCTGCCAGAAATACCAGCTCTGGCACCGAGTGCAGGAACGGGCTTTTGCTCCTGGGCCAGAGGAATCCACGCACTCAGGGCCACACCATGAGAAATCAGCCCCAGCGCCCCGTACCGAGTTCCTCCTTGGAGAAGGGCAGGAAGGTGGTGTCTTCGTTGAGGTTCTTGTTGAAGTCTATGCACAGGACGCTCAGCTTTTTCTTGATAGCTTTGATTTTCTTGAAAACACAGATGCACAGAGAAAAGTCAGCGCAAAGAGGGGAGTCAAACAGCACCATTCAGCATCGCCAGCAGCCCGCCTGCTGAGCTGCCCAGCGGCTGCGCTTGGCTTTGATTCAAGCACAACGCTGCAGAATTAATGGCGTGCGGGCGCTGAGCGCTCAGCCCGGCCCAGGCTCCCTCTGATCGCACCTGGTGGGAAAGGAGCCGCCTCAGCAAGGTCCCAGCTGTCCCCTGCCAGCTCCAGAGCTGCAGGTGTTCCACCAACAACCTCCTCTACCCTTATTTCAGTTCACCTTCTCTTCTATTTTTAGCTTCCATCTCCATGCGCTGGCGCAAGAGAGGGACACCCTGAGCAGCTCAGCCCCCCAGCCCCTTGGGGGAACCTTTTGCACGTGGAGGCCGGGAGCTGCATCCCCTCCTGACCTGCACGGCTCTGTTTGTGCAGAATCACAGCTTCTCAGTGGCCTCTCAGCTGTGTAAATGTCAGCCCCTTCAACAGAAAGGAAAGTGAGGGGCAGAGACATCACCCAATGCACCCAAGGTCACAGGAATCAGGGGCAAAATTCATGAGTTGAGTCTCCATCCTCTGCTCTAACACTACACTGTCCTGTTCGCCCTGCGAGGCCTCGTCTCTGTGTGCTCGCTCTAAGCTCTGCGATCTCACCTCCTGTGTTTCCTCGGGGAGATGGAGCCCGTTCCTTTTACCCAATTTGATCAGCCTCTCCAGATATCTCTTTGCTTCAGGCTTCAGCGAAGCGCTCTCTGCTTTCTCCTGTTAAACAAAACCCATGAGCGTGGGGAAGCGCAGGATCGGGTGTTGCAGAAAGTCGGTTTCTGGGCGGAGTTGTGGGTTATTGTAACACCAGTGACCCAGAAGCAGATGGAAACACCACACAAGGCGGCTTTGGTTTGGTGCACTAGTTCCTACTGGACTGCTGTAAACAGAGCCCTCAACCCCCAACTTCTGAGCTCTGGGACAAGGGAAAAGGGTTTGTTGTGGTTCTGGGGGCATGTCGCTGATGGAGTATCGTCCCCAGCACGCACCTGGAGCCACACGATCCTCTGGTACACGTCCTGCCTCATGCTCATCTCCACATCAAACTCCGAGAGCTTCTTGTCGGCCTCAGTGCTTGCGGCACGGATGTCTTTGCACGGAGAGACGTGCTGGGGGAAATCCAGCATGTTCCGGCGGACTGGAAAGACAGAAGAGGGATTATGGCGAAGGTGATGGCTGCACGTCCCAGAGCTGCTGGTGAGTGGGAGTGCGGACAGAGAGCCTGTGTTAACTGGAGCCAGCTTGACGGCCCCAGCGCCGGCGCTGCCCACCCACACAAAGGAAAGGCTGCTGTCCTGGGACAGCCCGAGTGTCCCCTCCGAGCAGCGCTCAGCCACTCACAGCTCCTTCCTCGCTGCCGAGCACGTCCGCCCACCAATATCCCCCTACGATCCATCTTTATCACAAAATTCACCGGGATTTCACGCCTGTGAGATCCCAATGCCTGTGTCCCAGCTATCAACAGTTTCAGGATCACAGGACTTCTACACCGGACACACAGGCAGCGCCGCTGTGCAACACCTTTCCTTAGAGGACTGGGCTAAATGTGACACATCTTTACTGCTCCTCAAAAGCCACCATGTCCCAGCTGTGCTCTGTCCTGACTTATTTCATTTTAGGAATGAAAACAGGGAGGACGTTCCCTGCCAATATCCCCACAAAACCTGCAATAACACCACTCCAGTGGGAAGGCAGGAGAACTCTCCACCCAGCAGAAGGTGAGCAGGTGGCTGCCCAGGGAAAGTGCTGACCCTTCTGCTGAAGTGAACGTTCCCCCTGCTCAGTAAGGGCTTTTCCTCTCATGTTAGGCAAAAGAAACCAGACAGAGAAGGTTTACAGACTGGTTTCTGTTCCAGACAGATGTGACAGCTCGCCACACAGGCGGTCGGGACAGGAGAGGGATGCGTGGCTTTGGCACTCTGCTGCTGTAAATAATTAGCTGGAGATACATCAAAGCCCGCGTCATTTGCCAGCACGACGCCATCACGTCATGTCACTTTATACATAATCCCTACAACGACAGCGGTGTTTAGACAAGGCACACGGAGCGACGTTTATCTGCTGCCTTAGGGGAGAAGTGAGAAGAGAGCTGGAGACCTCTTAGATCAAGCCGAACCATTTCTGCACCATTTGTTTCCATTAATGCACCTTGACATGTAAAAGCAGGAGATGACCTTGGAAACCTGGCTACTCCTCCTGCCAAAGTGCCGTTCTCGCTTTAGACTCACTTTCCTGTTCCAAATCTATTCTTCGTGTTTATGTCTAGCTGTACATACATTAACTGGAAAAAAAACCACCACGCTGCTGAGGGAGCCAAGGGAAGAAAAAAGGAGATGACAGTACAGAGCAAAACCACTACCAACAAAATCTTAATAACAGCACATTGATTTTCAGAGAGCCAGGACTCCCTGCTGGTGTACACACCCGTATATTCCACCTCCACATCTGCCAGCGCCTTGAGGGTGTTTTCGTAGGACACCTCGCCCTGCTCCTGGGAGCCCACCCGGTCGTACACCAGCTTGGTTCTCTCGGTGAGCTCCGCTGCCATGTTTTCGATCTGCTCGGCGGTCAGGTCCCAGCGCAGCTGGTTCGCCAGCAGCCGGGGGGACTGGCTGTCCACAACGTTACCTGCAGGGAAACCGCCGCTGAGGTGCAGCCTGGCGGGCTGGCAAGGAAACTCGGCTGCGTAGCGACAGCTGGATGAAAGCGCTTCGAGGAGAGGCCCAGCAAACAAACCCCGCTGGGAGCAACAGGCTGAGGAGCCGGAGCGGGCGATGTTTGCCCTCCCAGCCATGACAAACCCTGGGCAGAAACCCGACCCTGTGCCCTGGCAGCTGCCTCTGCCGGGGGGGGGCTGTCACAGCCCAGGATCAAGGCTGTCCCCTGCCCGGGGCAGGAGCTGAGGGGGCCGGGAGGTGACAGCGGGGGACCAGAGGCTCCTAGGGGGCTGCCCCGGGCCCCCTCCTCCTGCCTCGGGACCCCTCTCCCGTCCCGGGGGCTCTGTTCCCGTCTCCCCCGCACCGCCCCCTCGCCATTGCCCTCATGTCCGCCCTCCCTCCGTGTGATCCCCGCTCCAGGCCCCTCGCTGCCCCCGTCCCGGTACCTGTAGGGGGGGCCATGCCGGGGGTACCGGGGGCGCTGCTGACGAGACCGGGAGGAGACGGCGCCGGCCCCACGCAGCGAGCATGTGCCCCGACCACAGAGGCGGGCGGAGAGAGCGGCCGCGACGGAGGGATTCTGGGAGAGTGGAGGACTGGGCCGTTCTCCCCTTCGCTTCGCACCGGCCGGGCGGCGGGGAGCGGCGCGTCCGCCTGCTCACGTAGAGCCTCATCCCTGCCCCGGCCTGCGGCCTCGGCGGCTGCGGGGCAGCGCCACGGGCCCGGGAGCGGAGCCCCACCGGGAGCAGCACCGCGGCCACGGGCTCCCGCCCACCCGTTCCCATGGCAACGCCCCCTCTCTATGGTAAAAAAAATCAGGGCGGGGCGACAACTGCGCTTCCGCCCTCTAGCCCCACCCCCGAGCGGCGCTGACTGCGCATGCGCCAAGGGCTCCGCCCTGCGCTGTCACCGCCCACCCGGCCATATATGGGCGGGACAGGCAGGTGGGGCAGTTGTGCGCAGGCGCGGTGGGCGGGGCGCGGCGCGCGGCGCATGTGCAGTGCGGAGCCCGCCCCGGCTGAGGCGAGTGTCGGGCGCCCGGTGAGCGGGGCGGGACCNAGGCCGCGGGAGGGACGCGCTGCCCCGGCTCCTCACGCAGCGCAGGGCGAGCGGGGCTGCCCGGCCGGGAGCGGGGCGGGGGCACCGGGCCTGCTGCGCCCCTAGAGCCTCCTTCCCCGGGAAGGGCTGCGGCCTGGCCGGTGTCCGGGCTGAGGGTCTGGGGGCTCTGGCCTCGTTCGTCCCTGTGACACAGATGCACCCCGTGCTACCCGTCTGGGACTGGGGTGTCTCTGGTCTCTCTCGGTGGGTTGGGGCCAGCCTGGCTCCCTTGGGCTCGTTTCACAGTGGTTGTGTTTGAACAATTTTCTCTGTTAAATGACCCTGAAAGGTTTTCTGTGCTGCAAACCCACTTAAGCGTATTGGAAAGGCAGAGCACTTCAGCTCGGCAGCGATGCCACACGAGGAGCTGTGTCTGCCGGGACCTGCAGTGAGATCTCTGGGAAGCCCCAGCCTGGGGGGAGCTCATGGGGTCACTTTGCTTTGGGTCCTCACTGCTTTACCATCGGCGTTCCAGATGGGAGGTGACTGACTGGCGGCACATGATGGGGCAGCCCTGGCCCTCAGCTCTGGGAACAACGACACATTGCTCCAGCCCTTTGTTTTGTTTCAGAATCAAGTTATGCTCTGGAAGAAGAAGACTCTGGGTTTTTTAGTGGTGAACTCAGAGATGTTTTAGTAGCCGAAGTATCTGCAACACCTTTGTATTTCCTTCAGCAGGAGCCTTCTGGGGCAGGACTGGGCTGCACAGCTCCCGCTGAAGGGGGTGAATTGAGACCCAGGGGGTTCGCATGCAGGGGTCATGGTTACAGCCCTGAAAAACTCCCTTTTCTGCCTGTTTCATACCGGGGAGAGCAGCAGAAAAGCTCCTCTTGTCCATCAAGTCATATAACTTTTTTTTTTTTTAAAGTTACAAGAAATTTAAAAAAACCTGCTGACAGCCTCCGGGAATGGCCGACCAGAAGCGCCTCGCCTACTCCATCATCCAGTTCCTCCACGACCAGCTCCAGAACGGGGGGCTGTCTCCAGATGCTCAGGAGAGTCTGGAAGGTTGGTGGTTGTGTGCGCTTCCCCGTTCATGTATCTGGGTCCATCAGCCCAACAGTGGGAGGAATTTGTGTGCTCTGGAACTCTCCTCAACCTCTTTCTTGGCTGGGTTGTTTCTTACATCAAAGCTCGCTCAAGATTTGAAATGACTTTGTCACCTTGGGGAAGTATCTGGGGCGGTAGGGATGCGATTGCTTAGCTGGCTTCTTGTTGTCTCTTTTAAAAGCAGATTAGCTTGAGGATGGGATATACCTGGGATCAAAAGCCTCCCTGACCCTGAGTTTGTGACTTGCAAGTTCTGTCCTAAATAAGGTGGAACCAGGAGGTGGTGTAGTACAAAATGAGAACTCGGTCGTTGCGTGGAAGTGTTTTATATTTGTGGAGTGCTTTTCCAGTTCTGCTATCAAAATGCTTTTCTGCTGCACACTCTGGAGTATTTACACTGATGTTTTTCAGAGGGCTTCACTGGTAATGAGAGCATGTTGATCTCAAAAGATCTGCTTAAGGAGCTTAAGCTTTAGTCTTTGGCCTGTACGTTTGTTCCCCTGAAAGAGCAGAGGAACGTCTCAGAGTGGTGGGCGCATTTGAGAGTGAGCGGGAGGAAGGCATTGGCTGGAGAGGGGCGGTATTATTTATTATTTTGGACTGTAAAATATGGCATGAGATCTCTGCAGAACTGAGCTCTGTTGTGTCACTGGGGTTCCCTGTACTGGGAGCAGCTTCCTGGCCAGGTGAGGAAGGAAGTGGTTGGTATCTGTACAGCTCTGCGTGGCCACCCTCTGGCAGGTGAAATATCCATGTCTCTCCTTGCTCTGTGCCACCTGCAGCTGTAGAAAGGTTGGGAAAGCCCCAGTCTGGTTCCCTTCTGCCCCAGCACCTGCTCTGGAGTCACCCGAGGGAGTGGGATTAGTGACCAACTCAATCCAGGAGCCTGACCTCCAGAGTTAAGCTTTGCCCAGCTCTGAGGTTTTGGCTAATTTGAGGATATGGCCCATACATCAGTCCTGGTGTGTGGAAATGTGTGGTTTAGGGTGTTTGTTTCCCCCCCCGGTATGTTCAACAGTAAGAAATTCAGGTATTATATGAGGAGGCCAAGTAACTAGATGGAATGAGGAAAGCTAATTGCCTGCCTCTTCTTACCCAGTGGCCATCCAGTGCCTGGAGACAGCGTTTGCAGTCTCGATGGAAGACCAAGGCCTCGCTGTGTCCCAGACTCTCCCTGAAATATTTGAAGCTGCTGTAGGAAAGGTGAGTGAGCGCCCTGAAATATGTGCTGAGTTCCCGTTTAAGCAACGAGCTCTGTGTGATTCTGGTGGTGATGCTGCCCGCTCGGAGGTGTGTGGGAGTGACATGTTTTGGGCTTGAGGAGCTGGCGCTGGGAAGGGGGAGGTTTGGTACATGGCGGTGGGAGCCCTTCTTGCAGTGTTCTCCCTTTCCTTGTAAGGAGCCTGAACACTTCAGAACAAATTCAGAGCCCGTCACCCCCTCAGAAGATGACATAGCTGAAGCTGAAAGACTCAAGACTGAAGGTAACCTCCACTGGAGCTGGTGTATAATGAGGCTGAGATGATAATGGGGAGGGAAACTTAATTTACTGAGCACCTGGGGGATGCTTGGATTGGGGAGAAAAAAGCAAATGGGATCAGTCCTTCCATTTCTGCGTGTTTCTCAGCTTGTGCTGCGGGAGCGTGTGTAGGTTGCAATAATTCAGCTGCCACAGAGCCCAGGCAGAAGCTGGGTCAGCGTTTTGCATCCCAAGCAGCCCGCGCTGGGCAGAACAGCCCGTCCTTCCTGCTGAGCCCTCCTCTGCATGTTTCCTTTTCTGTGCCGTGCCAGAGAGCGTGATCAGCGCTGGAGCACAACGGGGAGCTCTGGCGGAGCTGTGTCCTGTCTCTGAGGGGCTCGCAGGATGGGACAGCCTGGAATTGCCCAGGTGACATCCCCTCCCTCGCTGCCGAGGGTTTGATTGACCAGCAACACTTGCAAGCTGCTGCTTTGTCTCTTCTATTTTCTTAAGAACAGAGATCCCACTGCCTTTGTCTCAGTTTTTCACTTGTTAATGAGCCTTTCTGCCGTCTTTTTAGGAAATGAACAAATGAAAGCAGAAAACTTTGAAGCTGCTGTGTCTTTCTATGGAAAAGCAATTGAATTAAATCCATCCAATGCTGTGTATTTTTGCAACAGGTACCAATTATCTTTCTCCACCCTTGTACACCTGTGTTTTTGTTCTTAACTACTTAAATCCAAGACTCTTGAGTGGTCAAAATCCCTTTTTTACAGTTCTATAGACTGTGTGTTCTGCTGCTTGCCCTTTGTGTGGTTTTTTAAGCTCATAGTGACATGCTTTCCTGTGCCTCCTGCCAGCGCTGTGCCCTGGCGTCTCTAGATAGGATGTGGGTGTGGAAACAACCTTGATTAGGCGCTTGAGGAGACAGAAAGATGCCAAGAAACGCTGTCTGCGTTCATGCAGTTGACTCCAAGTGGGACGGAGAGCCCAGGTTTGAGAGGCTGCATTGATAATAAAAACAAAGGAGCAAAATGAGACAAGTTGAAGGGTTGGTACTGAGAATTACAAGTTGATGTGCATGCAAAATGGGTATGCAAGTTAATTTCTTATTTTTTTGAAGTGTTTTGAAAGCTTGTAGGAAAGCAATTGTCGAATAAAACAGACTTTGGATCAAAATTTGGTTTAGTTATCTGCTTATCCTGAGTAACTGCGCACAGCTGGCTACACAAAGAACATCTCTGTGTGCCCACTGCTGGGGTGCTGAGGGGTTTCTTGGGGCAGGGACCTCCAGTGGGTGGATTAGCCAGGTTTAGCTTTGGCTGCGTGAGGGTGAATCCAGGAGCTTTTGGGCAGGTGCCCTGATGTTGAGAAGAGTTGTGAGACTGAGGCTTGAATGAGACACATTATGGCTTCCAAACCAGTTTTCCCTCTTGTGTGGAGAAATGGATGAAATGGTCATTGTGCCTAAGAAATCAAGGCATAAAGGAAGCAGAGGGAGATGGTTTGAGCAGGCAGGATGCTCGTGTGCCTGTGGAGCCCAGGCTCTTCTTGGAAGGTCCGTGAGTGAGAGTGTTTGCAGCAGGAACAGCGTGTGGAGCTGAGTGTTTGGGCACCTGGATCTGTCAAGTTCACGCTTGACACTGCCTTGTACAGTGGGAGACAGCAGAGAGGGAGCGGGGTGACCTTGATCAGTGTATTCAAGCTGTTAAGTGTTTTCTGTGAATCTTTCTTCGTTCCCTCCAGAGCTGCTGCCTACAGTAAACTAGGAAATTACGCCGGAGCGGTGAGAGACTGTGAAAGAGCCATAGGCATTGACCCAAACTACAGCAAAGCTTATGGCAGGATGGGGTAAGTCAGAGCAGTCATTTTGTGCCAGATATTTAATCTCCAAATGCCTCGTGGCCGCAATACCACCAGTGGTGTTCTGCCCTGGGCTGCCGCACAAAAATACCCAGCGCTTCAGCTCTGCCGGGTGGGAGGGAGACTGTGAGTGCTTATCTGACTCTGGGACTTTGAATTTTATTTCCACTTTAATAGCTTGGCCCTCTCCAGTTTAAATAAACACACAGAAGCTGTCGTTTACTACAAAAAAGCCCTGGAGCTGGATCCAGACAATGACACGTACAAATCCAATCTGAAAATAGCCGAACAGAAAATGAAGGAGACCCCTAGTCCGGTAAGTTATGAAACTAATGCTTGTTGAATGCGGATACGATGAGAAGGAAGCTTTTTCACATGCTAACAGGTGCTTAGAACAGAAATCTTGTATGCAGAGATAGTTAATGAGTCCTGCCAGAAGCGTTTCCACTAAAATCCAGGGAGAGAAACCTCGCTGCTTGAGCACAGTCACCTTGGGCTTGTTTGAAAGAGCTGGAAAATGAGACTGATTAGAAGGGAGTATTTCAAAATGCCAGTTTTGCCTTAAGCGAGTTTCTTAATTAAAGTCACTACTCCTAAAATCCAGCTTTTTTTTTTTCTAGTGACCCATTAGCAATACCAAAGGGCATTTTAAGTGGCTTTTTTTTGTTAGAAAGACTTTTTTTTTTTTTTCTTAAGAAACCTGAAGCTTTCCGAGCCAGAAAGCTACTGACTGCACTGCTCCGTGCAGGAACATGTTCGTTTATCATTCTGAAAGGGTTTTTAATTTTCTCTGTGGCTCGGATTTATGGAAAGGTCCAGACATATGGATATTACCTCTGTCTTGGTGTAAGGGATGGATTCTGACAGCACTGGGAGTAAAGTATTAAAGAAATGTTCATTGTGATGTGCATGGGGAAGTGAGGAGACGTCACCATCTGTTTGTGGTTTCTTTCTCCTCACAGACCGGAGGCCCAGGAGGATTCGATTTAGCGGGTTTGCTGAACAACCCCGGCTTCATGAGTATGGTAAATGTGGACACAGACCGTGACCAGGCCGTGTCTGGTCTGTTTTGGGGGGAAATGTGTTGGTATGCGGCGTGGGGAGCTCCCGTGTTTGTTTAGTAGATTAGTTTTCATTTAACTTCTTGGTTGCTGTGAGGAAACTGTGCTTGTGTCTCATTAAGGTCAAGTAAAAAGCCAGTGACTTATTCACAGGTTTCTTCCTGCGGAACAGGGGCCTGTTCTGCACTGCCAGCCTCGTCCTGTGCTTCTCCCAACTATTTTTGTCCTATTGAGCTGTTTCCAAGTATTTCTGCCTTTGCTTTGTTCGCAGTTGAATGGCACAGCATCTGTGCATCTACCCTGTCATTTCTGACTAAATAGGGTGTTATTTTTTTCTCTCCCCTCTCTAAATAGGCATCGAACCTAATGAACAACCCACAAGTACAACAGCTGTAAGTTTGGATTTCCTCTTTGAGTTGCTGGTTTGGGGCTCTGCGTGTGTTCAGTGTTTCCAGTAGGTCTGAACTGGCGGGAGGGGGAGCAGCTGTTAAACCAACCCGGTTGCCCAAACTGGTGTGTGTTTTGGGTACTCTGGGCTGTGCTGAAAAGGGATCTTGGTATAAATGTTTGCAGAACGGGGGCAGGACAGATCTGGACACTGGAGAATCGGGTTTGGGAAGCTTGGGGTCATCTGGGTTCTGCTGCACAGTATTTCTGTGAGCTGGAGTCAGCTCCATCTGGGTTAGAACGAGAGTATTTCCATTCTTTGTGCTACAGGGTTATGAGGATCAACTCGCAATGTTTGTGAGATGCTTAGATAATACCAAGTCTCCTTTTTTTTTCCTGCTCTGAGCAATGACTCTTATTTCCGCAGCATGTCCGGGATGATTTCTGGTGGCCACAACACCATGGGAGCCGCAGGCACCAGCCCTTCCACGAACGATCTCGCCAGCCTCATACAGGCGTGAGTCGGGAGCTGGGTGTTTCTTGTTGCCTTGTGCAGTAAATACTTTTGGGGTTCTTCTGAAAGAAAAATTGGGTTTTTTTCCACAAGTAAAACCTTAATTTAACAGTCAAGGAAGGCGGGAACATTGGGTGAAGTGCTGCCTTTTTGATGAGGTGAACTGCTTGTTAGAGGGGAGTTCTGACAACCGGCTGGAGAGAATTTCCTCACAGCAGCCCATGTTTGTGTGTGAACGCTAACGGGACCATTGTTCCTTCTCAGGGGCCAGCAGTTTGCTCAGCAGATGCAGCAGCAGAATCCTGAGCTAATAGAGCAGCTACGAAGCCAGATCAGGAGTCGAACTCCAAGTGCCAGTAACGAAGATCAACAGGAATGAGCACTCCAGGTGAGGCTGTAGCTGGGAGTGCTGCTGGTTTCGGGCCAGCTGAGAGGGAATTGGTGTATTTGGCTGTGATATCTGTATTCCGCCTTCATTTAGCGGCTTGGATGGGGTTCTCTGCACCAGTACTGCTGGTGCTGCGCCTCGGGCACGGTGAATAAGAACTTCCCTCGCACATTGTGTGGCTGACAGATGAGTTTCATTATCTAGTGTTCAAAAGGAACGCTTTATTTTTCACAAAAATTGAATGTGCCAATGTCTTGTCTTCCTGTCTCTGCAGCACAGTCCCTGGGAACTATGTTCTTTGCTTTAAAAACTGGAAGCCATGTGCGTGTTGCCATTTCTTGAGTTGGAAGTGTCCAAGAGGGGGAAAAAAATAATGGAAAAACAAAATACTTTCTATGACCTGCATGTTAAAGACAGATTCACGCTTTTTTTTTCCCTCTAGTCTTCGTCCCTGCTCCTCCCTCTCAGCCTTTCCATTAGTCTTATTTTTTTTTTCTTCTGGAAGATCTAGCGAGATGAACACGAACCAGCATCAACAGCCTTTCTAAAGAGACTCAGAAAATTAACTACACTGTTACATTTCTATGTTATTTGCTACATGGGAATTTTTTAACCCGTTTTTTGAAGAACGACGCACTCTTCACTACTGGACGTCTTTACTTTCCTGCCCACGCGCCACTTCCAAGAAGTGTTCAGGTCCTACCGAGCCCTGTCCTGCCCCGTCCCGTCGTCCTGCCCGGTACAAGCCGGTAGCATTTGAACACTCTGGAGATCACGGGATCTTCTCGCCTCCGGGAACAGGGTTTCTGTTGATTTTTAGATTCTCATTCAGGTCTGTAGCAGCACTGCCAGCGTTGTTAGCACCCGGAATTCGGTTATTGCCTCTCAAAGGTCGGTGTAAATGTGCCGGGGAGTCGGGACTGGCCGGGCAGAACCTGCTCATGTGCGACTGTTCCCCCTTCTCGGCTCCTGACAAAACTTGTCTAGTGTTTAGTAATTATGGCTATGTTGTTGGAATGATCCAATCTGTGAACTAGTCAGGTGGTCATTAAGGAAGATATGATGTTTTTGGTGTTTAAAAGGGTTTTTTTCTGCTTTTTTTAATCTTTTATGCATGTGAGTAATCAACCTGGTTGACTGTGCTAACAGTAGGAATAGAGGGCATGGGAGTAGAGAGCAGAAGGAATAAAAATGCTGCTTGTATAGTGAGAAATCAAGCGGCTGCTGGTTCAACATGTGGGATTGGTGAGGAGCGGTTACACCTGTAAATTGTGTGGGATGAGGAAAAAGCTCCTGCAGCCAAGTCCAGTGACCCACAGCCCCTCTGGTCACCCATGTCCTTCCTTGGGTGAACAGAAAACTCTGGCATGTTCCCCCAGAAGCCACTTAGTTGAGGCCAGAGACTTTTCTATCAATCTCAGAATTATTTTTAAAGTAGTTACTCGATAGTGGGGGGGAAGGCGATGGTCACAGCCTGGTTCTGGGCTGGAGGTAGGAGGTGGAAAACGCCCTTTGGGGAGCCCCAGTGCGAGTGAGCAGGCATCTTTGATTAATATCCAAAAACATGATTTGTAAATGCTCCATAAAGTAATATGTGGTTAATGTAACTTGTGAAGAATAAACTATTTGGACACTTTCTTTGTTATCCCTCTCGCCCAGGTGGCTGAAGCGTGTGCAGGGTTGGGGCTCCAGCTGCTGCCAGGCATGACCTACAGACAGGTTTTATCCAACTTTTCCAGGTTTTTGGCCTTTTCCTGCTGAAATGTTCCTCCTGGGTATCTCTGCAGCACAGAACAGGAGCCATTTCTTTCCCTGGCTGCCTTCCCTGCTCCTTTAAGTTCCCTCCATCTGTTTTGTGTGACCTGACAAAGGGAAACGTTTTGGGACCGTGGAGAGAAAACACTCAATTATTGAAAAGAAGGAAACTGTGGAGATTATTCCTCCTTTCAGATAATTTCAGGGCTGTTCCCCTTTCTCTTTGCCCTCCTTGCCCTGTTGTAGCTGTAGCTGTGTTTCCTCGTGTCTTTTGATGATGATTGATTGTGTAGTTTTGGGTCTTGTTCTTTTTTTCTCTTTTGGGTGGTGGTTTATTTTTGGTCTGTGGTGGTTTTTTTGGGTCTTTTTGTTTTTTGATACCGCTGAGTTCAATGTGCTGCTCTCCTCGGGGAGGTGCTCCTGGAAGGCTGCGACTGGTCCTTGATGGAGGAGGACAGATCACCTGGTTTTTGGTGATTCTGTGGCAAAACCAAACTTTTTTAGGTTCATTTCTGCTCTGCGCGTAGCAGTTTGTGCTCATTTTAACCGAATTTACGCGTTTCTTTAACTAAAAGCAGCCGAAAACCCGCAGGAGCAGGGGCTTTTCCTTGCCCGCTGTGCCCGGTCGCGCCCCGGAACCCGCCGCCGCGCTGCGCGTTTTCCGCGGCCGCTCTTCGCCGGCGCTCCGCACCGTGTTGACGGGCGGCCCTGGCGGCCAATGAGCAGCCGTCTTTCCCGCCGCGGCCAATGGGAGGGCGTCGTGGGCGGGCGCTGTGGCGGGGGCTGCGCGGCCGGGCCGCGGGCGAGAGGAGGGGGCGGTTGCCGGGGNTCACAGCGCGGCTGGGGGGGCTGTTGCTGAGGTAACCGGGGCGGTTTGGGGAGCGGGTGACGGGTGGGGGCCTCAGGCTGCCCGTGGAGTCCGTGTGTCCCCCAAATCCCTGGAGCCTTCCGGGGTGCTCACACGGGTTGACGCCTGTTTTGGAGGCGCCCCCCCGTCCCCAGCACCCCCTTGGCAGACCTCGGGTGGATCCTGTTGCAGGATCGAGCGTTTTGTGTCTGTCCAGGTGTGGGTGCTTCGAACAAAACCTTAGAAAGCCGTGGGGGTTCTGCGGGGCCGGTGCCATTCTTACACGGTTTGTAGTTGCCATTTGCTGTAGTTGATTTTTTTTCTCTGCCGGTTTCTCTTGTGTGAGGCGCTGCCTCTGTGATTTGCACCCGTTTCTTTGGGGAATTGAGGAGATTCCTGGCACGTGGTTTGGGGTACAAGGTGCTGTTCTAAGCACTTGGTGCTTATATAGAAAAATCTCGTTTTGCTCCTGTCTCCAGGTTCAGAGCCCAGGAGCAGCTTTTCCTCCAGCCCTGTGCTGTCCCCTGCCCATGTCCCCCATCTGACAGTGGCCATAGGGCCCCCAGCAGCCACCATCGTGGGGAACGTTCACCGGGAAGCGCGATGAAGATCGTGGTGGCCAAAGTGCTGTGTCTGCTGGGCATCTGTGTCCTCATGCTGGCCGGGTCCCTCCTCCCTGTCAAGATAATTGATGCCAATTATGAGAAAGCTCATCGCTCCAGGAAGGTCCTGGCCCTCTGCAATTCTTTTGGAGGAGGGGTCTTCCTGGCCACCTGCTTCAACGCCTTGCTGCCTGCTGTGAGGGAAAAGGTAACTCCTGACAAGTAATTTTAATTAATTTGCGCCCCTACGTAGGTTACAGGCCCCTGTGGGGTGGAGTGCCCTCCCTTCTCCTGCCCTGCAGTGGCCCAGGCCCCCAGAGCTCTGTCCCTGCAGAAATGAAGGGATAGAGTCTGTGTCTTGCTCAGTGGCCCATGAAGCCTCCTCAGAAGCGTGTACAAGGGTATTAAAGTATCACAGATCAATTGAGTGTCCATTTGAAGTTGTGTGGCCACAACAGGAATATTGCCCTTTAGAGGTGATTGATTCACTGTGGGTTTTTTGCTTCGTTCCAGCTCGATGAAGTTCTCAGGCAGGGGAACGTGACCATGGACTACCCGGTGGCTGAGACCATCATGATGGTCGGTTTCTTCGTGACGGTCTTTGTGGAGCAGCTTGTCTTGACCTTCCAGAAGGAAAAACCCTCTTTCATTGACCTGGAGACCTTCAACGCCGGTTCGGATGTCGGGAGCGACTCTGAATACGAGAGTCCCTTCATCGCCTCTTCCCGAGGACGCCCGTTGTACGGTGACCACGCTCACCACAGCCACGGCCTGAACATCCAGCAGCTCTCCCGCTCCAGCCCGCTGCGGCTCGTCGGGCTGGTCTTTGCCTTGTGCACGCACTCCATCTTCGAGGGCCTGGCCCTGGGCTTGCAGGAGGAGGGCGGCAAAGTCGTCAGCTTGTTCCTGGGGGTCGCCATTCACGAGACGCTGGTGGCCGTGGCATTGGGCGTCAGCATGGCCAGGAGCTCGTTGCCGCTGAAGGACGCGGTGAAGATGGCGGTGACAGTGAGCCTGATGATCCCCCTGGGCATTTCCATCGGGTTGGGGATTGAGAGCGCCCAAAACGCAGCCAGCAGCATTGCGTCCCTGCTCCTGCAAGGCATCGCAGCGGGCACTTTCCTGTTCATCACCTTCTTTGAGATCCTCGCAAAGGAGCTGGAAGACAAGAATGACCGATTGTTGAAGGTTCTGTGCCTGGTGCTGGGCTACGCAGCTCTGGCTGGGCTGGTCATCCTCAAGTGGTGAGCAGGGGAGCGACGGGAAGCAAAACTCTGCTCCTTCCCCTGCAGACGCGCCGAGCTGAGCCCCCCTTTTACCCAGGGGGACACTGAAGCTCAATGGCCAAGCAGAACATCACCGCCTGGGCGCTAATTCAGTATCGACCTGAAGAAGGAGAATTTCCTCCTGTGCGCTCAGAGGGAGATAAAAGTGAGGAGTGTCCCGGTGTGGGTGGCGTGAGGTATTGTCCCTGCCCGCTGGCTCTGCGGGCGCAGCAGCTTGTGCAGAGATTAGCTGACACAAATGTTAAGAACCCGATTCTCGGGCTGTTGCCAGAGCTCCTCACGCGGTGGCTTTGTGGTGACCCACAGAGCTGCCCTGCTCCTGCACCCCCTGCCGAGGCTCCCTGTCCTTCCCCCTTGTGCTCTGGGCAGGTGAGAAACAATAACAGGAATAAAATCAAAAGCAGGTGCGATCAGGGATTGCACAGCTGCACTAAGCTGCTTTTGTGAGCTTAGTTTTGAGCAAAACCTGCCTGTAAGAGCTGCCAAAAATAACCTCCCCCTAGTAGAGCTCCCAGTTTAACCCGCTATGGGAGCTCTTGGTTCTCAGTGATTAACAGAAGAAACGGGTTTGGGCTGCTCCCCGCTTCATTCTCTCATCTCATCCATATGTTGAGCGTTCCCTGAAGAAAACCTCCCGCTAATAGATCAGTTAAGACATCTCTTGAACATCCTCATGGCCCCTCCACAGTGGAGCCTGGGATCTGTTAAGTTTGTAAGAAAAAGGCAGCAGCAATTCCCAGTATTAATATTTTTAGGGCAAATGCTTGTGTTTGGTTACTTTGCAGTGAAATGGGTTTAGCTGTCACCAGCGAATGCGTTTCGGGGGCTTGCGTGGGCTCACGTGGCCGCGCTGCGCAACTGAGGCTCCGCAGGGCCCTTTGTCGGTGTTTTCAAAGCAGAGCGAGCGCTTCCCCGGGGCTTTATGAGCCGGTGGAAGGGCTGATTAGAGGCACTCACAACCTCTCCGTGTCTCCGGAGCGTGTTCCCCGGGGAAGCTCCGCGTGCTGCCGATCCCCGTCATCGCTGGGCTTTGTCCTCCCCGGTGACGAGCCGGGATCAGAGACCGCAGCCGGGAACCCGCGGCTGCCACACGAGAGCGGCTCCCGCTCCTCGCCGGGGATGCGTTTTAATTAGACGGAGCCTTTGCTTCTGCAGCAGCTTCCGCAGGCCCAGCGGAGCGTTTGGGAGCGCGGAGGGAAGCGTGAGGCTGGCTCAGCCCTGTCATCCTGATCCAAGGCGCGAGGGGGGGATGAGACTGTGAAGCAGCATCTTGGAGGCAGCGGTTGGCTCCACTGCAGCATATGGAGGCTGATGAGGATCATCTGACAGTTCCTGGTGCTCCGTATTTTAATTGCTGCAACGTACCAAAGTCAATTAATCTTGCTTGGAAAAACCTGGAGTGGAAGAGGGGGAGGGAGGGTTATTTTAGGCCTCAGATGACACAAATTAGCAGGGCCTGATGAGAATGTAATTTGCCTCGACGTGGTAAAGCTCAGTGTGTTTTTTCGCTTCCCGCAGGCAGCTTGTGCCCGGCAGCATCGCTCCTGTCGCGGGTTTCTCGGTGCTGGGGGGACACAGCCCCTGAGTTCTTGCCTCAGCCTCTCAATTTCTGCTGCTAACGCTTTTTTTGCAGGGTGTATTTTTTCTCCCCATCTCTGGGCAAACAGGAGCATCTCCCAGGTGGGGCCCCAATGGTATCATGTATCCCATCTCCTCTTCCTCATCCTCCCTGCGATCCTGGGGCTGATGCACCAAAGCCAAGACAAGCTGGTCATGGGATAAGATTTCTTAACCAGCACCCAAAAAATCAGCGGGATCTGCTGCTCTGAGGAGGGATTGGGGATCCCCATGGGGAGAAAGGGGCTGGACCCCCATCTCACCCCCTTTCTTCTTCTGCTGGTGTTGGGGATCAGGGAAGGCTGAGCTCCCCCCCCAGTCCTGGGGGGGTTTATTCACCGGGGGGTGGTTGAGCCCAGCGCTGTGGGGTTGGTTTAGGGGTGGAGGATGATCCAAGCCCCTGCTCCCAATAAAGCCTCTGCCCTTTTCCCTCTGTGTCCCTCCATTCTTTGGAGTCCTCGTCACTGTGTCCCTGAGCTGGGCCAAGCCCCTGGGGGGCACAAATCCCATGGGGGGGGCTTCTGGCCCTCCAGCCCCCCTTGTCCCCGCTCGGCGTGGCTGTGACTCAGCCGGCAGCGTCCCCCTTGCGTCAGGCCGGCGGGGAGCTGGGGACTGAATGAACCGGAGGAGGAGCCGCAGCCAAAATGATGAAGGAAACTCATTCATCCCCTCGCACGAGTAGTATCCGAGCGCTGGGGGGGCCGGGGGCTCCCCCGGGGGGGCTGCGCAGCGGGAGGGGCTGCGGCTGCCAGCCTGGGCCCTGTCCCCAAGGGAAAGCTGGTGTCCCCATGGGGAGAGGTGGCTGTGGCCCCCCTATTCCCGCTGGGTCCTTCTCTATGGGCTGCATGTTGCCACCACGGGGGGGCCGCCGTGGCCCCCCCTCCTCTGCCAGCAGCTATTAATAGCGGCTGCGGATTTTAATTGCTGCTGCTCAGGAGTAAGCGTGAGTCACGCAGCCCCCGGCCACCGTCCCCAACCTCGGCAGGGACCTGACACCCCCGGGGGTGCCCCCAGCCCCCCGATTCCCAGTGATGGAGACCCTCGTTTTCCCCAGGGCTCAGCTGGGGAGGTCGGCTGGGGGTCCCATGGCTGCCCCCCAAGTGTCACCCATGGAGCCCCAGTGTGTCCCCGCACAGTGGGGCTGTGTCCCAGGTGCTGCAGCGCTGCCCCTCAAGGTTTTGGGGTTCCTGACCCCGCTCTGTCACAGCACCCACAGAGGGGACGCTGCGGGTGGGGACAGGGACCCCCGCGGTGGCACCGGGCACGGGCTCCTGCGCTGGTGTGACCTGGTGACAGTGCAGGCAGCTCTGTCCCCAAAGCCAGACCCCAGGGCCACCCCCAACTGCCACGGGGGCTCATGACACCCTGCCACTGTGTCCGTCTGTCCTGTGTGTCCCTCTGTCCCCGTCGCCATCTGTGGGTCTCTGTCCCCATCCATGTGTCCCTGGGTTGAGCATCCCCGTCTGTGCATCTGTGTCCCTCTTCATGTCTGTCTGTGTCCCCACCTGTGCCCATGTCCGTGTGCAGTCCCTGTCCGTGTGTCCCCATCCCTGTCCATCTGTCCCCATCCCTGTCCGTGTCTCCCCGTCCGTGGTCCCCATCCCTGTCCGTGTCTCTCCATCCCTGTCCGTGTGTCCCCATCGCTGTCCGTGTGTCCCCGTCCGTGGTCCCCATCCCTGTCCGTGTGTCCCCGTCCGTGGTCCCCATCCACGTCCGTGTGTCCCCATCGCTGTCCGTGTGTCCCCGTCCGTGGTCCCCATCCCTGTCCGTGTGTCCCCGTCCGTGGTCCCCATCCACGTCCGTGTGNGAGCCGCACCGAACCGAGCCGGGCGCACCGGAGCCGCCGCACCGGGACCGCCCCGGGCCGGGCCATGCGCTGAGGCCGCCGCGCAGCCCGCAGCCAAGGGCGGATCCCGGGCAGGACACGGTGAGGCGGCGGCACCGCAATGCGACCGGCGCGCCGGCGGGTCGGGGGGAGCGGGCCCGGGGCGGCCGCCACCGGGGAGGGCGGGGGGTGTCCCCGGCAAGGGCAGGGGCTCGGCCCGAGAGCGGGGCCGGGACCCCGGCCCGGGGCGGTGGGACCTTGGTCCTGTCCCTGCCCGCCATCCTCCCCGTTCTGCTGCCTCCATCCTCCCCCTTCTCCTGCCTCCATCCTGCCCCTGCATCTCCATCTCCATCTCCATCCTGCTCCTCCATCTCCATCTTCATCTCCATCATCTCCATCTCCATCCTGCCCCTTCTCCTGCCCCTCCATCTCCATCCTGCCCCTGCCCTGCCCCAGCCCCTCCATGCCAACCCACAGACCCCAACACCAGCTGTTTCATCTCCCCCAGCGCTGGGCACCGAGTGGGAGGATGCTGGGGGGGTTGCAGAGCATTACCAGCAGCATCAGGCCCAGGCTGTGCCCCCACCTGGCAGGTTCCCCATCCCCAGGAGCGGGGGAGGCTGTGGTCCAGACCCACAGGCACAGAGGGATGTTTGGGGCCAGGGGGGACACTGGGCACAGGCCACGAGGCCTTTGGGCACCCTGGGTGCTGGGAAGGCCCCATCCAGCCACGGCTCCTGCTCCACCCCCGTCCCCCACGCACCAGCGACGCCTCCGACTGGTGGGATCCAAGAGGGGCTTTTTTCTGCCAAGGGACCCCGCGAGGTGACGAGCTCCTTGGGTGCCCAAGGCTGCGGTGATGGGCTCCTTCCCCAGCTTCAGCCCCTTGCCCACCTCGCTCTCGGTGCCAGCACCTGCTCGGGTGTTTGGGGACACGCTGGGGTGTTGGGGCTGCCTGTGGGACCCCAACCCACCGGTGCCATGGGGTGGGGATGGAGCAGCTGTGGGAAGGGGCCGGATGCCCTGGAGGTGCCTGGGGATGAGGGGGCTGCCCGAGGCGCTTTTCTGTCCTCCCTTCCAGGCAGGTGGGTCCCTGAATTAAGGTTTCACACCCCAGGGCTGCATCGCTTGGGGGGCACAAGCAGGGACCCTGCCCAGCCCTGTGCATCCCCTGTGAGGGGGCACCGAGGTTTGGCAGCACAGCAGTGGCCGTGGGGGTGTCTGAGCCTGCGGGCCACCAGCCCGCGGCCGTGCCGCGCTCTGCCCGGTGCCCACGGCTCCCCTGGGGTGGGAGTGGAGCAGAGGGACAGCACGAGGTGGCACGGCACGGGGTAGCACAGGGTGTCAGGGCACAGCGCGGGGTGACAGGCAGCACGGCAGGCACCGCGGTCTGTGTGTGAAATGGCACCTCTGTGCTCAGCAGCCGCACACTGGAGAGCCAGAGTGGCCAGTCGGGGGCTCTGGGTGCCGCTGGGTCCTCAGCTGCCCCACGGGGCTGGTCCGGCTGCCCAGGGGCTCTGGGGGTCCTGTGGGTGCCTGGCACGTCCCCCCCCGGCACACTGCCCCGGCAGCCTCGGCCGCAGCTGCTGTGCCGGTGGCCGCGGTTCGGCCATATGGCCACAGTGGGAGACTGGTAAAAATAGCAAATGCTGCTGCAGCCCGGGTGGGCGGCGAGCGCGGTCCTGCCCCGGCCGACCAGCAAGGGCGTCTCAAGGGTGTGGGGGGTCCAGGCCCCCCAGCTGCATTGGCTCAGGAGCTGGGGCTGTGAGCCGGGCCAGGGGGGCTGCCCCATTCTCCCCCCAGAGGGGTCTGTGCCGAAGCCCCCGCTCCCGGTGTGACGCCCCCTCTGCCCTGTCCCTCGCAGCAGCGGCAGCAGCATCCCCAGGGCAAGATGCCGGAGCAGAGCAACGACTACCGGGTGGTGGTGTTTGGCGCCGGCGGCGTGGGCAAGAGCTCGCTGGTGCTGCGCTTCGTCAAGGGGACCTTCCGGGACACCTACATCCCCACCATCGAGGACACGTACCGCCAGGTCATCAGCTGCGACAAGAGCGTCTGCACCCTGCAGATCACCGACACCACCGGCAGCCACCAGTTCCCGGCCATGCAGCGGCTCTCCATCTCCAAGGGCCATGCCTTCATCCTCGTCTTCTCCGTCACCAGCAAGCAGTCGCTGGAGGAGCTGAAGCCCATCTACCAGCAGATCGTGCAGATCAAGGGCAGCGTGGAGAGCATCCCCATCATGCTGGTGGGCAACAAGTGCGACGAGACGCAGCGGGAGGTGGAGAGCAGGGAGGGGGAGGCCATGGCCAAGGAGTGGAAATGCGCCTTCATGGAGACCTCGGCCAAGATGAACTACAACGTCAAGGAGCTCTTCCAGGAGCTGCTCAACCTGGAGAAGAGGAGGAACGTCAGCCTCACCATCGACGGGAAGCGCTCCAGCAAGCAGAAGAGGACAGACAAAATCAAGGGGAAGTGCAGCATCATGTAGAGCCCCAGACTGGTCCCCACCCCCCTCCGGTCCCCCCCCGTCCCTCCCCCCACGACTGGACGTGGCATCGCGGCGGGGCCGTCCCCTCACCCTCTGTGCCATCACTGTGACTGCGCGGGGACGCCGCGGTGCCCGGGCTGCGCTCGCCCCGGCTCTGGGGGCCAAGACGGGGCGCCCCGCCGAGCCCAGGGGTGCACCATGGAACCGGGAACACGCGGCCGGGCAGCGCCGGGGGGCACGGGGACACGCACCCCACACACACACTCTGCAGCACAACCGACGGCACCGGCCGGGCCCCGTCCCCGTCCCCTCCCCGTTGCGGGACCCCACGTCAAGTCCTCGCGGGTGGGAAGGGCGGTGCAACGTGGGGGCGTCCGTGTCACCCTTGGGGACGGCCCCACGGCCCTGTCCCCACGCCATAGCGCTCTGCTCCCGCGGGCAGAGGCCCTGGGCGGGAGCTGCCCCCCCCGCGCTGCCCCCGAGCCCCCAGCCCCGTCCCGCTGCCGCAGCCCGGAGCCGCCAGCCCAAGCACAAAGCATCGGGTCCGAGGGAGGTCCTGACCCAGCACAATCCTGGTGAGCTCCGGCGGACACCCCCGCCCCCCCCGCTGCCCCTTTCCCGCACAGGATGAGCCCCCGCAGCCCGGCTGAGCCGCGATGCCGCGGTGATGGGCACCACCGCTCCCGCCACCGTGCCAGCGTCCCCCCCGCTCCCACAGAGTCCTTGCTGGGGGGTGGCCTGGCCCCCCGCCCCGGGGACCCCCGACCTGCCCCCCCCAGCTCTGGTGCAGCCCTGCTTGTTCCCCCATGGCCAGAGCGGGGCTCCCGCCCTGTCACCAGCCCCTCGTCCCAGCGGGGTTTGTCCCCTCGCTCCGGCCCTGCTCACCCCCTGCCGGGGCCCCTCGGGCTGTCCCCAAGGGGGTGGTGTCCCCAAGGGGGTGGTGTCCCCAAGGGGGTGTCCCCGGGCAGGTTGGGCCCCTGTGTTGCTCCCAGCTCCCTGCCCGCCCCCCACCCCAGCTTTTTACAACACGACCCAAGCGCCCAGGGGACAAGGTGACATGACGATGTAGCCTTTATTCTAGAAATAGTCTTCCTTCAATAAAGAGATGAGAAATGCTCCTGCGTGCCCGGGGCGCGGACGGCTCGGCCCGAAGGCGTGAAAGGAGGGATGAGGGTGCACGTGTGTGCACGTGTGTGCATGACTGTGCATGCATGTGTACGTGTGTGCATGACTGTGCACGTGTGTGCATGACTGTGCATGTGTGTGCATGACTGTGCACGCGTGTGCATGACTGTGCATGCATGTGTATGTGTGTGCATGACTGTGCACGTGTGTGCATGACTGTGCATGTGTGTGCACGTGTGTGCTTGCATGTCTGTGCATGTGCAAGCACGCACACGCGTGTACAAGCGCCTGCGCCAGTGCACGCGCATCCCGTGTGCACGCACGTGCACATCCCGCGTGCACACGCGGGTCCCTGTGCGCCCCGGCAGCCCCCCCGCCGGTGGGTGCCCCCCACCCCTGGCTGCCAGCTCGGGCTGGCGTCCCCGTGGGGAGGGGGTGGGAGCGCGGGGCGTGCGTCATCACGCCTGTTGCCATGGAAACCAGCTGCTCCCGGGCGCGGGAGCCGCGTGGGCACGTGTGCGCGGGCCGGGGGAGCGGGGGCTGCAGCCTGCAAGGGCCTTGGCAAGGGCACGGCTCTGGGGGCTCACAGCTCTTGGGGGGGGTTCACGGCTCCGTGGGGATGTCACGGCTCTGTGGGGATAGCTGTGGCTCGGTGGGGATGGCCACAGGTCCCTGGGGACACAGAGCTCCGTGGGGATGGTCACGGCTCTGCTGGGATGGTCACAGGTCTGTGGGGATGCTCAGAGCTCCATGGGGGCCATCATAGCTCCGTGGGGACAGTCACAGCTCCACAGGGATGTCCCAGCTCCCTGGGACCAGCCATGGGAACCGCTCCTGTCCCCATGTCCCTCCAGTGGGCTGGGGGCAGCCGAGACCTTCAGTGGGTGCCAGGGCTGGAGGGTGGGACAGGCACACGTGGGCGGGGGACACTTGGTGCCGGTCCCCACCCCGGCTGAACAAGCGAGTGGGTGGATGAGCCGGGGTGCAGCCGTTTCCCGTCACCCTCCAGCTGATGAGGAGCCCGAAAAACGCTTAAAAGCACAAAAACAGTGTTTGGGACTCAAACCAGCTCCTGGCACCACGCGACACGCTGGGACCTGCTGGCTGCATGGGGCAGTGTCCCTCGTGTCCCCCCAGGGAGAGCAGCGGGGGGAGGATCCTGGCAACACGTGGGGTACCAGCCCAAAGCTGAGGGTTCCCCCCCGGTGCCCCCAGTGCAGCCCCATCTGTGGCCAAAGTGGCTTAATAACAGCACAGCCAGGGCATATGGGAACAAACAGGATTAGAGGAAAAATCAGCCTCTTCCCCTTAACAGGATTACTGGGTGTTCAGCCCATCCTTGGTGCAGCCAGCACTGGGGTGCACTGGGCCATGGGGCCCCCCCCAGGGCAGGGGGAGCTGGTGGGGACAGCCCAGACCTGGTATCTCCCCATCTCATGGGGGACTGGGGACTGCAACTGATGTGGCCTGGCCGCACTCCAGTGCAGCACTGGGATGTACTGGGAAGCACTGCCAGGGCGCGATGGCCGCAGTGTCCCCCGCCCCGGGACCTGGCTCTGTCCCCGCACTGTGACTCCTGTGGGGGACCCCGCGCCCCCCAGCCCAGCGGGGCTGCAGCTGGGAGCCAGGCGGCACCGGGACCCGCCGGCGGCAGCTGGAGGAATCAAAGCCTCGATTCACGGCCGAGCGTGATTTCCTGCTCCCCCGGCGCTGCCAGCGTGACTCCCGCCCGCCGCTGATTCATCCCCCCGGATTGTCCCCTCGCTGCGCGGGGACAGCGGGGGGGACACCGGGGCTGCAGCCCCTGGACCCTCCCGGAATGAGCGGGAGTAGCCCCAGGGCTGCTGCACCCGGGGTCAGAGCATCGGGGTACCCGGGGGGCAGTGGGGTGGGGGGGGCTCTGTCCGGGGACACAGGGCCGACCTCTTGCCCCCACCCCACAGGCTGCCGGGCGCTGCAGCCCCCAGGCAGAGCCTTTCCAGCCCAGGGGTTTGGGGGGTTTGGGGTGCCCCGAGTCCTGCAGACGGGTTGCGGGGGGGGTTTTGGGCCAGTTGAGGGCTCTGCCACTGCTGCGCTGGAACGGGGAGGGAGGTTTGAAGCCACCGGTGACTCAGAGCAAGTTTGATCAGCAGGGATCCAGCAGCGGGGACCTGCGGCCTGTCCCCTCCCCGGCTGCCGGGGCAGCCCCGAGGAGTCTTGGGGACACGGCCGGGGTGCAGCGAGGGCCCCGAGGAGGAGCCGGGGGGGCTCGGGGGAGGATCGGGGTGGGATCTGGGGGACCGGCCGCTGGGATCCCGGGGGTGGGATCCCGGGGATGGGATCCGGGCGGTGCGATCCGGGGGACCGGGAGGTCCCGCTGCCTCGTGCTCCAGACACCACGTGCCGCCCCCTCCCCACGACGACCGGCTCATTAATATGAACGAAATATTTGCATATGACCGCCCATTTCTCCGCCCTTCGCTCTGATTGGCTGCTGCCCCCGCCGCTCCGCAGCCGTCTCCGCCCCTTCTCCGCCGCCGTCTCAACCGAACCTGGCGGCAGCGCCCAGCCCCGCCTCCCCGCCCCGCGCGTGCCCTGCGGCGCCGACGTTCATTGGCGGGCAGCGCTGCCAGTCGGCCGGTGGGGCGGGGCTAGCCGTGCCCGCGCCCGGCCGGGGCTGGGCAGCAGGGTTGGTTGCGCGGTGGCGCTGGTGTCTGAGGCGGCGGCTCTCGCTCCTCCGCCCCTCGGTGCCCCGGCCCCGCCGAGACCGGTGAGGAGCCGCCCGCGCCGCGGGGACTGAGGCGGGGACGGCCGCTGGTGAGCGGGTGGGAGCC
>VWYH01003116.1:415081-461464 GCA_013399365.1 Pampusana beccarii | reverse complement strand
GGGGGTCACAGGGGCTGGGGGGTGTGCAATTTCTGGGGGTGTACAGAGAGAGGGGCTGTGCTGGGTTGGGGGGGGCCGAGTTCTTTGGGGCGCTGCAGCAGGAGGGGATGGGGGTACGGGGGTGCGGCTGGACCTGGGGGGCGAGGGGCGCCCCGGGTTTTTGGGGGGCTCAGATCAGAGGGGGCAGACACAGCTCAGCGCCAGGGACTCGCGTGACTTACCAGGGAACGGGTCTGGACCGTCTCTCGGGGCGCAAAAGGAAGTTGCGAAGCTTGTCGGAAGGTCTAATATCACATAATCTACTTGTGTTTTTACTGCGAGTCAATGGTCGGTTGGTGTAGATAGGAGGGCTGTGGGGAGAAGGGCAAAATAGCTGGAGGAGTTGATGGCTGGCGAGGACGGCAATGGAAACCTGCCCGTGCTGGGCCATGCTTGGGAGGCATTAGTGAATTGTGGTGCGCGGGTTATGTAAAGGAGGGGTAGCTGCAGCGTCGGGATTTTCTGTATTATTGAGGTAGAGCGAAGTAGAGGAGATAAGTGGGTGCGTAGACAAAGAAATCTGTCTCCTTCTCATTTCTAAATAGAAACGTGTGGAATGAAAAGCTGGATCCTGGCAGGTGCCGTTTTGGAGGTTTAGGAAGGGAAGCGCAGGCTCTGGAGGTAACGGGGACTGGACGGTGTCCCGGGGGCTGGTTCAGGAGCTGGGGACCCAATGCCTGCAGCTCATTTTCTTCAAGTGCAGGTGAATGGGATTTACCTCTCTACTGGGCCATTGCCATCAGGTGTGGCCTCAAATAAAACCAACAGAGATGTATTCTGCTCTAAGACACGTTCTCTGTTGCTGCTTTTAAACGAGGCAAGAAGTTACTGTGGCTTTGAAGATGATGAATTATCTTTAATATGTTTTTCTGGGGAAAACTGAGAACCTTCAGGTTTGTTTATAGCAGTGAGCTTCTTGTAAAACTGACCTGGACGAGCACAAGGGTGGTGGTTCCTACCAGGAGAAAAGCTGACTTGCGGTAAACCGCAGAAGTCGGTAACTTGATATTTAGTTTGTAAGTAAACTTGAGACCTTTTAGGTAATTGCTTGGTTTTCCTTAACATTCTGCTTTTCAGCGACTATTCGCTTCTCAAGCACATAGTGCTGAGCTCAGACCTTCGTCCTTTGGAGGTTTGGGGTGTCTTTGTGGGACATCCCGTTGCGTGCAGGCAAATGGTTTGGGAACAAAATCAGCTGCATGATCCTAAAGGAAACGCGCGGGAGCTCCGTGGCTACGTAACGCCATCCATCACGTTCTGGTTGTATCCAGTATGGGCGAAAACGCACCAAAAAAGCTGGATCGATATGTTCAAATAGGGCTTATTGTCTGAGAGGTTTTCTTCTGCCATCTGTAGCTGCGGAACAAATGCAGATAGCTCTTTTGTGTGGCTGGGGTATTGTTGTGGATTTGAATGATTTACACAGGAGGCGCGTTGTGATGTACCTACCGTTTTTTCCTCTGTATCCATCTTATCCCTGGGTATAGTATTTAGCTGGCGTTACTTAAGGTAATAAATGCTTTTTGCCGTCTTAGGAAGGCGTTATCCCTCCTCGAAGGCAGGGGGACGGCAGCGCCCGGGGACACGGATTCCTCTGGGTTCAAACAGGACAATTCAGCGGGCGGGAGGGGAGTGTGCGGCTCATCACCCAGCTTCTGCCTTCCTGCCTTATTTCCTTCTCCGCGAAATGGAGATAACCGCCCTGGGAGAAGTTCGTTAGCCTAACGAGGCGAGCGCTCGCCTCCTGGGCCCGCGGTCCTGCTGCTTGGCCCTGCACTCGGCTCCAGAGGAACTGGACGCTCTGCCCTGGGGAAAATACTGATTTTTATTGCTGGGAACCACCGTTCTCCGCTTCCTCGCATGCGAGGGAGGCAGCAGAAGCTGCCGGCGACGAGGAATCGTGGCTCTCCCTGCCAGGACTTGTCCCGTCAGCGCTGGGGTTGGTCTGCGGGCTTGGCCGAGCGCCTAATTAATTACCCTTAGAATGGCCTGTTTTGGGTAGGGCTTGAAATAGCCGCTTTTCCACTCGCAGGCGGCCAGGGGAAGTTTTCTTTGGCGTTTTCGGGAGGAGGTGGTGAAGGGCAGAGCTCGGGCGAATTGAGATGTGAGGGTCTAACGGTTGAACTTGGAGGTGGAAAGTTCTCTGTAATTGCTCAGCGATCACTCCAATTATTTACTCGGTTTAGCCCCGGACCAGGAATCTTTTGGTGGGATCCTGAGCATATAGTGAGTTTCTGAATTTCCCAGTTGTAGCATCTCTGGCTTCCTCGGACAGTGTGTGTGTTGATCAGTTCCTCTCACCTGTTGCCGGATAATGTGATATATTCTCTTTCTCTCTTATGGTTTTCCTAGCTTGATGTGCAGAACGTCAGAAGAAATTAAAATGGGAAGAAAATATAAACCCAGATCCCTCCTGTGTGTTCTGGCCACCCTCGCAATAACGACAAACCAGCAAAACTGGAGGGAGCGTTTAAAAAAAATAATATGTCTTAGATTTGCTGCTTAGTTTGGATTTAAAAATAAATTGCTAGAACTGGAAGGGCCGGACTTTCCTTTTGGGAACCGGCTGGAAGCTTCTGACCTGGGATTTTCCCCGTTCTCATCCGCTCGCTTCTGCTCCGCGCTGCTAAAAGGCCCTTTATTAAAAACCCCGACAAACAGGCTGTTGTGCAACACAACCGTGTTTTCATTTTAAACGCGGTTTGTAAAGGTTGCTCACGACAGTCGCAAGTTTCCCGTATGTAAAGTTTCTCCCCGGTGAACCCATCGGTTCGATAAGCGCTTTAAAACGGGCTTTGGAATCGCGCGGTTGCGCTGCCGGGCCCGTCCCTCCCGCTGCTGCTCCTCCAAAATACCCGAAAAGCCACGAACTAACTTAAAAACCACTTAGAAGTGGTCGCGATGACAAATTAATTTGAAAAGGCGGACCCTAGCGGTGCGCAGTTAATTCTTGGTGCGAGAGGAGCCACCCCTCAGCTGAAGTATCGATTAATCTTTGTTTTCGGGGCGTAGGAGGTGGATTTTTTTCCTGGGAACGAGTTCTGAATTCAGCTGATATTTCAAACTCGAACGTGCTTGAAATCTCCGGCAGCTCCGGATGAGGTTTTTGTGGAATGGGTGGGGAGGGATTGGCTGTGACGTTTTTTAGAAAAAAAAGGAGGAAATTCAAGCGCAGTGTTAATGCTGAGACGCAAAACAGGAAATTTAGTTAAGGATTATGGGTTTTTTTGTAATTTATTGTATGTTTTTCCCCCTTCTAACGGCCATGAGAAAGTTTTAAAGTACTCCAGCTTGTGTTGAATCTGTATAACCGAAAACCTTCCCGATTTTGCAGCTAAAGATATATTTTAAACGGACTTTTAAGCTGTAAAAGCTGAGAAACCTCAGTAACTCCTTTGTTCTAATTTCATTCCACAGAAAGCGGGGGGGGGGAAGCCAGAAAACAGTCTATGTAAGAGTAATTTTAAAAATATCTCACTCCTGATGCGAATGTCTGAGGAGCAACAAGGACTGTGGCCTCTATTTTTAAAGATATAGAATAGTGGTTTTGGTGGGTTTTTTTTTTTTGAGCCCTGCAGGCTTTTTGTCCATTTCTGCCTGTTCTGCTATTAGAAAAATGCACGAGGTCAAAATGTTGCTTGTGTGTTTTAACCCTTTTCAGCGTGTCCTCAGATTTCTCAAGCTGCTGTTTGGAGGTTATTCCTGCTCTAGTCGTGGTTATTCTCGTTTCCTCCGCTCTAAGGGTAACTTCTTTATTTTTTTTCCTGCTGGCAGAGGATCAGTGTTTATGCTCGATAAATCATGACATATTGTGACTTCTCTTTTTCAGTTACTCTCTGTGAATTATGGTACAGTTCCCAAACACAAATGTTGGGAGTTTAACGTTACCAAGTGGAACGCGCCAGCGTGTTTTCTGCTTAAGGTACCAGAACTGCAGCTTAGAAATGGGGAAATAAATATTCAGTAAATCATATTCTTTATATGAGATTTTTTGAAGGTGTCTGCTTGGAGAAGCAAGAAAGGATGAGAAGAATGTACTAAAATAAAGAAATATTATCTGGCAGCTGAGAGCAGGTTGGTGATGTGTGAGACTGAGAATGGAACAGAGTTTGGAGGTGAAGCTGCGCAAGGGTGGAAATCCACGTGTGGGTGGTCTTTAAAATGTATTTTTTCGTGTGATTGGGGAATCACTAAGCTTAATTTTACCTGTTTTGTTGGTTTCCCGGGTGTTTGTTGTTAAACAAGGAATTCAGGAGATAAATAAGCAGAGGAGCCTTGGCCTTGTGCTCCAGTTGTGGTCCTGAGTCAGGTGAAGGTGACTGCGGGTGGGACGGGTTTAGATGCTGCTCAGTACAATGATTTACTGGTTGTTTTATTTTTTCAGACAACACCTAGAGCTTGTTTTCAGGTGAATTTGGCTGTAAGAAAAGCTCTTAAAAAGGAATATGAAAGCACTTGGCATAAACTAACCCCTCATCATATCTTTTTCTTCCAATTCACCCCTGTGCTGCTTTGCCCTCAAAGCTTTTCCAGCCCCGTTGGTTTTTCCGAACGCGGCGTCCGTCCATCACCAAACCTGTACGTGCCCTCAGTTTGGACCAGGTGTGGTTATTTTGCGCAGAGTGCCCGTTTTTCGGGAAACGAACACGATTCAATGTTCTTTGCCTGTTAAATCCCACCCTGAAGGGGCTTTGCTGCAAAGATCTCTCTGGGAAAGCACCGAAATCTCGTGTTTTCTGCTGATTTGCTCTGCAGAGGCGCAACGCCAAGTTCATTTGTCAGCGCTCAAACACACGGCCTTACGGCGCCTTGTAGAAACTTGTCGAGCTTAGAGCTCCTCTTGGTGCGTGTGATAAATTGCAGATAACGCTTTGCAAAGGCAACGGCGGGGAAAATACACGGCGTTTTTAACACGGGGTGAATGGAAAGGGTTTCCCGTTTGTTCGGACAGACCAAGAGGAGCCGGTGCGGGCGCCGGCAGCGGCTCGCGCTCCCAGCATAGCAATGCGGGTGGAACTGGGCCAGCCCTTGGCCACGGGGCACACGCCTCCTCTGCAAGAGTAGCCTGTGGCTTTGGAGAAGTAATTATTTTCTAACAGCCCCGTGGGGCACGAGCAATTCAGCTTAGGGAGGACAAAGAAGGGCTTGCTCCAGAACGTTGGTTAAAAAAAGAAAAAAAAATGGTGTGCGTATGAGCTGCAGCTGGTGACAACTTGACTGGAATTTAATTTGTGCGGGCATTGTTGGTGGTGGGCGGCGTGGACGGCGCGAGGAGCGAAGGCTGGAACGGTCGCTGACCTGGTGGAGCTTTTGTGGCTTAATTGCAATGGGAGTTGAGTCGCGTGAGCTGGGAAGGAACCAACCTGGTCCCGTCCTCTCGGAGCTCCCAACCTGGTCCCATCACCTTGGAGCTCCCAAACTGGTCCCATCTCAGACCTCTGGCCCCTCATCTCACGGAGCTCGTTCCTGTGGCAATTAAAGGCTCTCGGTGACCCCGCCAGTGCTCGCTGGGGTCAGCGCGAAGCTGGAAGAAGTTGGCGCTTTTGACTGATGGCAAAATCCTCCTTTCTCTGCTCGCTAATTAGATGGTTAATGTTCTTTGCCTTATTCTCCCACCCTCAGCTTTTCTTTCTGGGGATCTAGGTTGACTCGTTCAAGATGAGCAGTTAACTCTTGCATTTCTTACGTAGCCTAAAACCAACCTGCCCTTTTGGTCCACATTTGTGAAAAGTATTTTTGGCGCATATATGTGAAGAACAAAGTTATACGCTCTAGATTTATCATTTTTGTTAGGAGTACATACGGTATTGGCTCAACCTTAACGTTGCATTGAATTTTTTCCCTTTCTTTCTGCTTTATGGCTATTTCTGGGGACAATTCCAGCATAGACTGCGCTGCCAGGAACAGGGCTCTTGTCAGGAGAGAGGCAATAGATCCTTTCCTGCTCGTGGGTGAAGAATAGCCCAGGTAAGACTATTTTTCCCATTCCTGCAGCGCAGCAAGTGAGCTACGATGCAGTGACTTTAATTTCATTTTAATAGCCTTAGCAACTCCAAGCCCATTAATGCAAGTAGACCTGGCTTTGCTGGAAAGGGTTCTGCACCCTCTTGCAAAACTTAAAAATCTATGAATTTTTTTTTTAAAGTGTGAAAAACGCTGTTCTCTTGTTATCTGGAAATAGTTTGCACCTTTGGAATATTATTTGGCAGCGCTGGAGAGGCAGGGTGCTCAAAATAGCAGCAGCTGCCATGGGCCAGGATGGAGCGGAGTCGAGTGAGTTGTGTTGTCAATCACGGGAACATAAATCCAATTCCACCTGCAGATGAGCATTCCCGAAATAGCAAAGGGTTGTCAACCAACAGAGGAGATGTATTGTGTGCATCTCTTTGTGCTGTTGCTGCGCTCCCTTCGCACTGCGTTGGGGGAAAAAAAAAATAATAAAATAAATTAAAAGTTGCTGCGGTTTAGCTGGGGAGAGTCACCACTTCCTACTCTCTTCAGTAAATAACAGCCGGGAGAGGTTGGTTGGCCCAGAACTGTGTATTTTGGAGGTGAAATGAATCTGTCCGCAGACAACCCACCCTGGTTAAAACCCGCACTGCCCCCTGGTTTTTGGAGGGAGGTTTTGCCACCCTGGGGAAGCTGCGAATGTCTCCGGGGTCAGGAAGAGCTCTTGGGGCAGGAAATCTCATTTGAGGCTTAACAAAGCCAACTGGTGGGGTAGGAAACTGTTTGAGCTGGTGGGGTAGGAAACTGTTTGAGCTGGTGAGGTAGGAAACCGGGGAGCACCCTGACCCCGGGGGTGTCGCTGCTGGAGGTGACAAAGTTCGGGGCCTTTCTGAATCTTTAATCCCGGCGAGCGCTCCCGTTTCAGGTTCAAAGTTCTCCTATCTGCAGGTGTTTTTCCTGGAGTTTGAGCAGCCAAAGAGCCTCTGGTGCAGCTGTTTTTTTTTCTAATTTTGAGAGCTTCCTGAATCTGCCAACTTTCTGCATTTAACCGTTTTTCCTTGATTTAATCGCGCCGTTCTCGAAAGCGTTGTCCCCTGCAGAAATCAAGCCTTCCTCCTCCGTATTTTCCCTGCGATATGCTGTAATTACGGGTTCAAATTCCTGCAGGGACTGACCGTGTGGAGCCGGCGCCCTGGGCCGGGTTCTGAGCGGCGCCAACAACTCGTCCGAGTGCTGCTTGAATTTTTGTCACATACACGGTAAAAGTTAATCAAATGCAGCATTTTTTTTGGTTTTAATTACTGCAAAAGGGCTCTCTGGCCGTGTTTCAGGCTCCTTGGCCGCTCGCTGTGAGCGGTATCCCGCTGCGGATTCCCATCCCTTCAAACCACACGAGGGACCTGCTGGCTCAACCTGGAGCCTTGTGCTAATTAAAAATGAAATAAAGCGGCTGGGTGGGAAGAAGGTTGATCTTGGACGTTTTCCACTTAATCCTGTAATGGTATTTGGGAGACTTGTCCACATCTCCTGTATTTCTTCTGCTGAATGTTGGCTGATACCTGAGCTGGCTTGCAGGTTGTGTTTCCCCTCCTGAGCACTGGTAACACTTTTATTTTTTTTAGAAGGCCTATTCAAGCACAACACGGCTTTGTTATGTGAGTAGTTTTACTATAGGTACAGGGTTTGGAGATTAGGAACAAACAGCTCTGTTAAAAAACAACGAACATACGTTTTGCTTTGTGGCGCCGTTAATCCCAAATAATTTTTCTCTGCTATTTCAGCGTGGAAAGCGGCGCCGTTTTGTTACCTGCTGGTGCCGTGTGGCGTTTTGCCCTCGTGTTGGTGCAAAGGCGGTGGGTCCCACGTGTTCTGCAGAGGTGCCTTTTTCGTAGTCCTTTGGACTTTTATTGGGTTTTCTTTGCACTTAAATCTGTTTATAACCTGTGTCTGAGCTCCAGGTCTGTTTTAATGGGGTTTTTTGGCGGTTTGGTGAGGATGGTGCAGGTGGCACTTGGATGCAGGTTTTCTCTGTGCTCATCCGTGGAGCCTACGCAGCGCTGGTGGCAAAGAGAAGGAACAATTTAAATCAACTTAAAATGTCCGGCACCTCGGTTTCTGTCTCTTGGGGGATCGCGAGCGTGCCGCTTTGTCACAAACAGTGCGCCTCGGCCTGGTTTCCCCTCGAGCAGTGGGGTTGACACATTTCCCATTTCAGTTTTGTTCGAAGAACAAGCAGGCCGCTATTTCTAATTCGAATTTCTCTCATTTCCTGCGAAGCCGTCCCCTCCGCGGGGGAAACGCGGCAGAGCCACAACAGGAACAAGCAAACGTCCCGCGCTTCCTGGTGACCGCAACGGCTCCGCCGCCTCGAAATGCATCGTTCATTGCTCTATCGCTAGCTGACTTTTATCTGGGGCGGTTTTTTACTGTTAATGATTAGACATTAAACAGTTCCCTCTAGAAACAGGCTCCGCCGCTCCTCGTCCTCAGCGCCCGCAGCATCTGTTTTAGTGCCGTTGCCATGAAAACACGCCGAGCGCCGGCAGCCGCCCCGGTATTGCCCTGTGGCCCCTTGCACCACCAGCCATAATTACCCTCTTGTTTTTATCGCACCTTAAAGGAAACACCACCTTGCAGAAGCTTTACCTAGAATAACATTCATATTCTCTACTCCCTGCGTGGTTTTTTTCCCCGTTAAACGTCCTGGTGTAAGTGAGGTGTTGCTCTCCTAGCAGCTGGAGGAGGTTTGATCTCTGGGCAAGGCTCGGAGAGCTCTCGCTGGCCTCCTGTTTGCAGGGCTCGGCTGGTGGAAATGCTGAGGTGACTGCCTGTCACCGGGAATTAAGCACTCAAGTCGTATCCGGAGCTTTGGACACGGCGCAATGTCAACACGATCGCGGCGAGGATATTTACCCTGAAGTCAATGACAAATCTGGGCTGTGGCGC
This sequence comes from Pampusana beccarii, assembly GCA_013399365.1. Lineage (NCBI taxonomy): Eukaryota > Metazoa > Chordata > Aves > Columbiformes > Columbidae > Pampusana > Pampusana beccarii. The sequence continues at coordinate 452,530 of VWYH01003116.1, read as the reverse complement.
TGGCGGAGCCGGGGTTTTAGCAGAGGTGTTTGCAGAGGTATCAACGCAACGTTGCGAAGGTTCCCGGCGAAAGGTTTGTTAGTGAATCGCAGCTCTGTAACTGGGCACGCGCCTGCCCCGACTTCTGGGTTTTATGTTGTGTTTCCGACAAAAACCCACCCCAAACCCAAACAGTTTGTGTGAGGGCAGCGTTAGGGCTGGGGCTGCAATGAGGACAGCCTTGGGATCTTTGCACGGCCACATTTGTGTCCTGTCGTTGTCACCTGTGCCCTGCTGGGTGGTGTTTGTGGGGCCAGAGCTCCTTAGGTCCAGCTTGGTGAACCTGTACCTGAGATTTCCCTGGTTTCCTTCTCTGGTCCTCGTGTGATGGGTCCAAATTCCACATTTTCTTTGTCAGATTTCGTTATCTGCCACTTGACAAAGGAATATAATGCAGCAATTTTCCTAACCTAAATAGTGATTCTGAATGACTGTATTTGCAGCTCCCCTTTAACATATACTTAATTTAAGCGTGTGGGCTTTTTAATTTGATCGTTGTGGGGAGGAACAAAAAAACCCGAAATGCTGCAGCTATGCCTTCCTCTTCCCTTTCTTTAGCTAAATCTTTGTCATTCTTTTTTCTCTTTGACTCCCCTGAGCTGCTCAGGCGATTCTTCTCTAGTTTCTTTTGTTGTAGCTCCTCTATCGCAGCCTTACATCTTTAGAAATATATAATGCGTGTATGTGACTGCTCCCTTGCCTTCGCAGCACCGTTGTTGTCAGCGTATGACAAATAACATGTGAGTGATGGCTGACTAAGCATTCCGAATATTTCTTCGTTCTTTGTGTGCCTAATGATGGGGTTTTTTTCCGCATAGGGAGGTAGAAGGGGATGGTGTCTGTGCCAATGGAGCCATCTTCAGCCTCAGATATGAAATTGCAGTGAGCGCAGCCGAGCACCGTAGCCGCGAAGCTGCTGATCCGTGTGTCCGTGTGGCACGTCCCTGGTACTTTAAATAGTTCTGTGATAGCCAAGTCCCGCCTGGCTTCAAGCAGGGAGAAAACGGCGCCTGTGTCTGTCGGTGTAAAAGGGTCTTTGTGGCCATATGGCTACTGTGTCTGCCTTCCTTACATGAAAAGGGGGAAAAAAAAAATAGGTGTGAGGTGCTTCAGCTGGTTGGATCAAAGCCTGATGCTCGGGGTAGCAGCCGTTCCCTGCAGGAACGTTTTAATTGCTCACGAGTCTCTCTGTTTCCTTCCCTAGGAGAGCTGTCCTTTTCCTGCCTTCGTGCCGAGGGAGGCGAGCGAGCGCTCCGAGCAGGTACGTTCACACAGCACAGAGCCGGGGAATTCACACCCCCGTGTCCTTGGCTCCCCAAAGCGGGGCCGTCCCATGGGGTGAGCGGTGGGACCGCGCTCACAGCCGCTTGCACCGCTGGAAGGTGTTAATTGGCTGAAATTACCCCCAGGTCACGCGGAACACTGACAGGTAGCTCTTCCCCATAAGCTGGAATGCTTTACGTTCTTTTCCCGTGACGACCGTTACCGTATCACAGTATCATCTAACAGTATGTTATCATTCTCCACACTAGACACACTTGTGCCGTGCATTATCTACCGTGCCATTCCAGGTGAAAACATTCAGATCTTGATAAACGGACCTTCAAGGTTATTAGTTAAATCTGACCTACCTTAGGAGCAGCTCTTCCACGAGGCGTTCGTGCTTCCTTCCACAAAGCAAAATCTCAACCAGGGGAGCGTTACCCGTGCTCTGACTTGCCTCTGTGGCACAAATTAGAGATGCCAAGAGTGTGTTGGGTCTTCAGCGTCCATCTGTCCGTGGGGCTGGTTTTGGAGTCTCCAAGAGAGGGCACTGTGTCCCTGGCAGCCACGGGCGGCATCCCAGAAACGACAGCGGTCTCCAGAAGGCTGAGACAGCACAAGTCCCTGAAACCATTTGAAATGAGTAATTGACTGGCAGACTCGTTAGCAAATATATTAGGAGCTGCGTATCCTCGCGTGACCGTCGGTCCTTTTCCCAGATGGTGGCGGGGACGCGGCCGCGCTTCCTCTTGCCTCACTTTCCTAAAAAAATGTCCCGTCTGTCCCACTTGCGTCATTTTGCCCTACTTTTTGCACTTGGCGTCTCCTCCAAGAGGGGGACGATGTCCGTGGGTTCGGCGCAGAGCTTTGCTGTGAGTCAGAGTCAACTGGAGACCTAATCCGAAACATAAGGAGAAAAACAAGAGAAGGAAAAGGAGCGGAGGTTGTTATACTGTGATGTTTTGCCTTAGGGCACCAAACAGGAAATGCTCGGGCCGGTCTCCATCTCAAAAGCAAATCTTTGTTCGCTAAGAGGCAGATTTGTTTTGAAGTGCCAAGGATGCATCTCTCCCCAGCCCACTGGGCTTTGCTTTTTTTCTCCTTTTTAAGCCATTTCTGCAGCAGGGCCTGTGGGTGAGTTGTTGCTGCTGGGGTTGGTTTCTCTTCCCAGGACCCACTTTTAACCCTGTGATTTTTGCCCGGTTCCTAAAGCTCCGAGAAGGCTCCGTCGTGCAGCAATGGGGCTGCCCTGGCCTAGAGATCACTGATCTATCCGGAGCACCCCGTTTCCCACGGTTCGTTAAGGCGTTTTGCTAATTGACGGTAGAAAATCGTGTGATAGCCCCTAGAAGACAGGGCGCTTGTATAACATGAAAGCACATTGAAATAACCTTTGAGATAAAAACGTGTCCCAGGAGAAACATCCCCATTTCAAACAAAACTATTAACCTCGCTTCTAAATCCTTCCTCAAGCCCTTTTTCTTCTTTCCCTTCTCACTTTCGCAGCAGAACCAAGTAAACTTTTCCCGTCTGGTAGGAAAGAGGGAATGTCCCGCTGCTGCTAATTTGTATTTTTTTGTGCGTGGTGTTTTTAGTGAAGTCAACAGCCTGTTGATTTTTAGCATTTGTTTTACTGAACAGCTCCTGAATCGTTGGGGCAGCCTATGAAAATAGCTCCGCTTTCCGCCGTTCAGCTGCTTGTCATAATATTTAAAAGCAAATGCCTGCGCGTTTTTCTAGCGGCACTTGAAGAATTCCAAACCTCAGCATCCCATCTGTGTTTCGCTCTGGTATTTACAGCGCGGTGGATTCTCCCTCGCTGCTTCAGCCGGCTCCTCTTTCACCTCTTCCTGTTTCCAGCAGTTGTTCGCTTGGTGTCCATTTAAAAATTCCTCCAATTTCTAGGAGGTTGTCACTGACATAAAAGAGCTTCTTGTGTTGCTTATTTGCCCGGTAGAGGCACTGAGCTAATCTAATTATGTTAAACCTCAGCATCCCTGGAGTAAAGCGGTGTATTGTCACCGGTTTGATCTGTTTGCAACAGCTGGAGGCATTTGCTAAAACTGGAATTTTGGTTTTTTTTTTAGGAATCAACCTTCTCTAGAAGCGAACTTTTTTTTTTTCTTTTTTGCTGCAGACATACAGATTTTTTTATTTTTTGGTTGCTATTCTTAATCTGTCCTCCAAAAGGAGGAAAAGGTGATTTTTTGGAAAGTCCGGAAACATATCTAGTGTATCTCCCAGGCTGTTGCCATAGCACATTTTTGTCCCGTTAGTGTTTGTACATTTTAAAAATTGAATTTTCCAAACAGCTTCAGGAAATTGGCATCCCATAAGTAAAAATTTTTTAAAATATCTCAGTTGCTGCTGTTATTTCCATGGCCTGGCGTCCTGAGCGTATTACTGGCTCTCTCGCATCTTGGAAGCGTTGAACGAAATACCGCTAAGCGGAGTTGTAACCCCAAATATTTACTGAGGAATAAAGTTTGTCCCGTTCCTTTAAAGAATGAACTCTTGCAAATGGAATGCTGCTGTCTGCAGGGTTTATCTTCAACGTTTTCCTCTTTTGCTCAGAGGAAAACCGAAGCCCGAGCAGGAACGGGCGGCTGTGCGGTCACCGTCCTTCCCAATCCCTCACCACCACCCGCGTTCACCGCTGCTCCTCTTCTGAGTTCAAGGAGTGTGTAAGGCATTTTACACTTAAAATTCAGTTAGGAATTACTCTTTTTTTTCCAGTTTTTATGGGTGGTGTGGCCTCGCGCTCCCCCCCCAGGAGCAGCTGCTGCTCAGCCTTTGCCTTCCGAGGGCCTTTAAAGCGACAAGTGTAGCAGCGCAGGGTCCCCCCAAACGATTTCTGCGGCTTTCGAGCTCCGAGCACGGGTCCCTTGGGGTGTGAAGCGCTGCGGGGTGCTGGGAGGACCCTTTTTGCTGCCTCTCCTCCGAGCCTTCCCTTTTTAGGGCTTAAGAAACGTTCCGGAGCGAGCTGGCGGAGCAGCCGGCCCAGCGGCTCCGCAGCTGGGGATTTGCTTCCCAAAGCCGCCGTGTGCTGGCCACTGCAGCTGTTCCGCAGCAGAACTCCTGGGCCGCGTGCTGGAAAACGGCAGGGGCTCCGTGGACAAGGGAAAAAGCGTCTGCTCATCCCTCGGAGGAATGAATAGGGAAAAGCTAAACTTTACAAGCTCTCTCTTTACCGTGGATATTTTGCACTGGTTGCCCAGATGCGATTGTTTGGTAGTGATTTACTATTTATAGGGGTGTATTTTTAGAGACATGGCAACGTCTATGATTGGACCAAGATGTTTTGCTTATTATTCGAGTACTAAACAGCAGAATTAAGCCTGGTGTTGGTTATCCTATTAAGGTTATTTAATTTCGAGCGTGACCTGAGCAACTTCACCTTCAGTAAGGTGTTTCTCTCCCCTTGACTTCACTAGCACCCAGCACCGGGGGAACCTGAACTTCTGGTGTGGGTCTGCGCCCTGTTTTCCGCAGCGAGCAGATGCATCACGCTGTGCAGCAGGTTGCTACCCGGTAATTGCAGCCCTGCTCTGAATCACGGCCTCGTGCTGATGCATCTCGGCGTCTGTTCGTTATCTGTCGGTCAGCAGTACCTGCCGGTAACGCTCTAATTTAACCCCGTGGCGCAGCGTGTAACAGTTCCCGAGTTCCTTGGTTCGGGCATCTCACAAGGAGCATTTTGTAGTTTGACAGCTTCATTTTCCATGAGCTGTTCTGTGTCACCTCGTGGTGCTGAGGCCAGAGCTCCACAGCAGCCCTGCTCAATCAGAGAACAATTTTGATTAGAAAAGACCTTTAAGATCACCGAGTCCGACCATTAACCTCACACCAGCTCCACCTCTAAACCGTGTCCCTAAGAACCTCATTTATTTTAGACCCATCCGGAGCAGAGCTTCCCTTCTGGAATGGGAATGTCCTGCACAAATGATTTGCTGACTGGCTCTGGTTTTTCTAAAATGCCTGAGCTCTTGAGCGCTCGGGATCTTTGACAGCAAAACGAGCAGGTTGCAGGCTGGAGTGAGTCTTTAGAGCCTGTGCGAATGCAGTTTTGTCTAGTTCGTGCTTTAAAGCCCCAAGTCAGGTTGTCAGGACCGTTGCACGTCGGCCTCGCAGAGGTGGTAGGGTCTTGTTCGCTCTATGAGCGCAGCATCTTTGATTTTTATGCTTTGCCACCCATTCAGGCGTTCTTCAGAAATCCTGAGGACTAATAGCACCATCAGCAGCCGCTCACTACTGAAGGATGAGTTTCTGAATCTTGGATCCCCAAGTTCTCGCTCATCTTTTCGCAGAACTCTTTACTGATCGCAGCTGGGGTAGCCGATGGCGTCGCCCGCTCGGTGATGTGCCGGAGGGATGCAAGGCGAGTTCCTTGTGCTGCTGAGCTCCAAGATCCTGCTGGAAAGGCCTTTGTGCACACACCCTCCCACAGCTCTTGGGTTTCTGTGGGGCTGCGATCCGTGGAGGGAGCGGCAGCCGCCGGCTCCGGGACGTGCTTTGCATTACCAACTGTTGCCTCTTCCAGTTGGCTGGGGAAGGAATTCCCCGCCGTGCTGCCCACACTCGCTTCCAGGCATCTCTTACAGTGCTGAGACTTGCACGTTGGCACAGCTTGAGCGAGGGGTTCTGGCCTGCACCGTAAACAGGCCACAGGTCAACAAGGTCCAAATACACCCAGGGTTGGTTTTTTTTCCCAAACATCGGTGCGACAAATTCCTACGACGAGTCGCCGTTTCTAACGAGAACGGTAGGGCCGCCCTCGAACTTTGAGGTTCCTTGTTGCCGGCAAGAAAATTGCTGCCCAATTATTGACCGTGTAGGAAACGATGCAGGTGGGAGACGGCCCGCAGAGGAACGTGCTGATCGGCGAACACCGCGTCCCGGCTTTCCGAAGCCGTTTTGGCAGGCGGGCAGTGCCGGCCGGTGCAGCCCCACATCGCTTCACCTCCTTGGCTCCCGGTGCTCTTGTTTTCGCTGTCAGCAAACAGGAGCGTGTGCGGTCACGCTCTGCTCGGTCACGCTGCTGGATATCGTGTTCTTTACCTTTGCACTGGGCGAAGCGTGGAAGGAAGGAGGGGGCAGAGTTTATTCCAGCGCGCGGAGGTCAGGCTTGTTTTCCCTCTTGGAGCGAGAATCCCTGGAGTCGGATTCTGCGGGGCTGTAAACAAAAGGCTGGTTTCCGCGGAAAGCCAAAGATGGTGTTGTGTTCAGCTGGAAACTTGTTGGCTTATTATTTTATTTTATTTTTTTCCCTTGCTGCAAACCGTTCCTCATGTCCCGAGCCCCGCTCCAAAAGCCTCTGCAGGAGAAACGCTGCTGCTGGTAATGGGCAGTTTGGGGCGTTTCCGAGCTGGCACCCGGGGGCTGTATCCAGCTGCAGAGACCTCTGCTGTGCTGCTGGAATATTCTTCACATAACAGCGCCTGCACAAAAGCCAAACAGCTCTTAAAATAGCCACCGATTTTATAAAAACAAAGCAAAAGGCTGTCTAGAAGTCCTGTGTTGCTTTGAAAACAAAAAGAGCGATCAAGAACGCAGGTGCGTTAACAAAGTTCAGGGAACAATACAAATAGAAATAAAGATTGTGCTTTGGGGCATGGGGGCAAGTTCACCTTTTCCAGCAGTTAGCAGGATATTGGCAAAGTCGTCTTCATTTATTTCCCTTGCAAAAGGCTGTATGGAAAGGGCTGCCGAGCATATTGACTCAGCCAGGGCTGGAACTCCCCAGGCCGCCCCTCGCACCCCGTTTACCCCGTTTCTGTGGAGGTTTTATTGCCTGGTCCTGGATGGAGAGGCTGGAAATGCCTCCTCGGGGCCGAGCAGGAGCTCCCGCTCTCCTGTTTCACAGCAAGACTTTTTCTCTCCCTCTCAGCTCCGTATTTCTGTGGACAGCTGGCATCTGCCGCTCTTGTTCGGAATATGGTATTTGTGAGAACTGCTAGGAAAAAAAAACCCTGATTTTTGTTTTTTTAAAGTTATTCTTTTGGCAAGAGGGCAGCTCCTCACCCGTTGATTTACTGCCGGAGGTGAAAGGAGCAAGGCGAACCGCGGCCTAAAACCCGCGGGAGGCTGAGTGACGTGGGTTTTACTCCTTGAAAGAAAGAAAAAAGAAAAAAAAACCCAGCTTGTTTGTGTTCAGAGGGCGAGCGGAGCAAACAAGCGGGGTTGGATTTCAGCTGCGCCGGGTTCTTGGAGCGAATCCCCAGCAGCCGCGGCTTGAGCAATGTCTTACTGCAATGTCTTACTGGTAAGCAGGAAGGGGACGTCCCGCACGGCACAAACCTCAGCGGCGCTTGGCTTTCTCAGGCTGTTTTTAATGCTTTCGTCAGGCCAGCTCACCCCCAGACCTTTAGCTTTTCTTTTTGGTGCTTGTTTCTTGCAAACCGAACTTCCCAGCGTGTCTGCGTTCAGCCTGAGGCCTCTGCTGCTTTGCTAAAACACAACTTCACAGAGTTCCCCGCTAAAATATGAAGGTGCAAACGCCTCTCCCAGTGTGGGGGGGCTGTAATCCAGTAGTCAGGCTGAAATCTATACCAGGCTATTGAAGCGACCTCGCGTTGCTTATCTCCGGTTTCAGGTCCTGCAGGTTCAAGTTCAGCGGCTGAAATGCCCCCCGGGTCACGCGTGTTATTTATAAAAACAAAGGGAAATGGGTTCCCTGCCAATGTGTGCTTGTAAGCATTATAAAATTAAAACAAAACAAGGTTAATTTCAAAACGTACCTGAGACATTGAGTTCTTTGGTGTGCCAAATTGATACCAGTAAAAACCAGCAAGTGAGCTGCGGCGAGTGCAGCACCTTCCTTAGTACACCGGTTATTGGAGTAAATATCGCTGTGATAAAACCACGGTCAATGGAGTGAGGTGTATTATTCCAAATTAAAGTTTGTTGATAACGCACGGTGTGTTTAGTGTATCAGTGGTATCCCCAATTCTCGTTCCCTTTCCAGAAGCAGCCGTACGCGGGTGGCCGGCGCAGCAGGAGGGACGGTAGCCACAGCTGCTCCGCTGCAGGAGGGAGGTGAGTGTGGACAATTCTACCTCTGTGAACCTCGCGGTGTCGTTCGTTAATTCTCCTTCCGTTGCTGGTCGAGTTTTCCCTACCGCTACAGCAGGAAAACGCCGCCGCGCTGTTTGCTCGACTGCTCTTCGGGTTTGAGTCGTCGCGCTCCCGCCGGCCAGTGGTTACTCGCTGCCCCACGTGGAGCGACGTTCTGCTCGTTATGTAACAGCAATTTACCTCGTTAATTGGGGGGGGGGAAGATCTTTGGGTCCCAGAGCCGCGTCCCTCTTGGTGGGGAGGTGTGAGGTTTGTGTGGGGGCCGGGGAAGCTGTCACTGGGTGATGAAGTTCGGTTTCCTTTTTCACCGAGCCTTTGCTGGGACGCGAATCGCCTTGTATGCCACTAAAATTATTAAATCGTCAGTTCCAATCTTCCCTATGCAAACAATCAACACTAAGACATTGTCTGGTAGTGCTGACTAACGAATCCTGTAATTAGTAATCTCCAGTTAATGAAGCAGCGTGGTGATTAAAGCCTCATGACTTTTCTATAGGAGAAATAAGTTAAATATCAGTTGCGCTGGTTTAAATTGCCTTAGAGCTTCGTGTGATCTCAGAGCACAGAATAAATCAGCAGCAGTGTTCTGAAAGTTTTAGACCGGTTTGCCTGTGTTGTTTTCCCTGTGTGCCCCCAAATACAATATTTAAACTAGATTTAAACCGGGACAACGCCTGGAAACCCCAGATTTCCTGTCCCTGGAATCCCTGCAAGGGGAAGGAACTCGAGCTCGGTGAGATGCCAAACCCGGGGCTGAGGACAGTCTCTCGCTCCCATACTTGTCCTGCAGATGGATGATCTTTAGATCAAGGGTGCTGTATTTCAAAGAGGAGCGTTGTTTCTCTTAGCGTACCCGTGAGAATGAAGGGGAAAGGGGCTGAGCGTGTGTTTTTGGAGGCGTTTGACGCCCCCACTGGGGTTTTGGGGCCATGTGGGTCAGGCTGGTGCTGCTTTGGAGCAGGAGGGAAAGTCGGACGGAGGCTGAACAGAGGTGGTTCTGCTGTACTGGAGATCTGTGACTCCACAGCCGGTGGTTCTGTGTGTCCGTGTGTCCCAGCGAGGCTTTCGGAGGTGGGAATGGTGCCGAAACACCCACCTTTGTGCCTTTTGGGGATCTTCTCTTCTAAAACCCCGTTCAGTGGGAAAACCCGTGTCTGGCATACGTGCCTGCAGTGAGCCGGTGTGAGCTGCAGAGGTCTCTGGTAAGCCACGTAAACCCTTGGAGCAGCTTAAATCTGAAAGCTGCTGTTGTGCACTGGCTTTTTATTATTAAATAATGCATATAGATTACAATAAATCAACTGTCGTGCTACCACGGCTTTGATTGCAGCTGCAGCCGAGAGCGGCGCAAAGCTCCGCAGGGTCCTCGCGGCCCTCCCCGCGGCGCTCAGAAGGTTCAGCTGGGTTTTGCAAGCAGGAGGGTGGTTTTATTTCACCCTTGGCCCCCAACCCGAGCTCCACGGAGTGGCCCCCGCCTGGAGGTGCCCCCAAAAAGCGCCATTTCCGCCGGGGGGGCTGTGGGCGGGTGGCAGCGCCCTGCCCCGCGCCCCGCGTTATTTCTGGCCGGGAGATTCCTCGGTCCGCCCTGGACTGAACAGCACAGTCTGGACTCACTGACAGACGGGATTCTTCTCCCGTTAGGTAAGCCCGGTGTCGACGCCCACTGTGCAGATTCCCAGCCGTGCTGTCCCTCTGCAACGTTTTTCGAATTGTCTAAATAAGGTGCTGTTTCGTCCAGAAATTTGCAGCGAGGCGTTTCGGGCAGCTCTCGGCAGCTGTGCCCTCCCGGCGCGGTGTTTTGTCCTCGCGGAGAGCTGATGGGGACGGGCGGAGCGGCCGCCGTCCAGATGTGGAGCGGCAGCTGTCCAGATGTGGAGCAGCAGCCATCCAGATGTGGAGCGGCAGGAAGAGGCAGCCTGCACACAGAGCTGGTGTTGTGCAAAGAGTCACTGAATCATTTCAGTTGCAAGAGACCCTCAGGATGGTGAAGTCCACCCATAACCCAACTCTGGCACTACCTCATGTCCCTAAGAATGCCTTTTAAACCCCTCCAGGGATGGTGACCGCACCACTGCCCTGGGCAGCCTGTTCCAATGCCCCACAGCCCTTTTTGGGAAGAATTTGCTCCTAATATCCCATCTAAACCTCCCCAGTAGCATTGTCCTCATCACTGCAGGCTGCCTATACAGGTTTCTATTAAACATCACATCGTGGCACAGACCAAAGAGAAATTAAATGAGCCTTTCTAGCCTGATGACTGCTGACTTATTCTTTAGACCAGAGAGGCTCTTGTTACACAAGCACTAATTTCTGAGCACTTAGTATTTCTTCGAATGTTTTATAATGTGGTTCTGGCACTAATATCTGTCCTTCTGCCCCCAGTCTGATGTTGCTTTGGACTCTCCGAGCCTCAAAGCACACAGTTTGACACAAATAGCTGGGGAGAGATGACTGGAGGTTTAATAAGATGCTCGTTGGGTCAGTATCGAGCAGCCAACCGAGACGGCGGATTTTCAAATTGCTGCGATTGCATCTCTTCTCGAGAAAACATTGGAAGGCTTCCTAATCTTGAATTCACGGCGCGGGCACGTGATTTTCTGGGAATTAGCTTGAACGCGCTGCAGAATGGGTCATAAATACCTACACGGCTTAATATTAGATAATGGAAAAACAAGTCGAGCGGGGGGTTTGCCGGCTCTGTCCCGGTGGTCTCTGCTTTCCCAGCAGCCGCCAGCGCTGTCGATGTTTCTGTTCCTTACCTAAGAGGGGGAAAAATCTGTATTTTTAAAACTGCAACTTCGCTCCTGATTTACTGAGTTTGTTTTGGGGCAGAGTTAACTGTTTAAAAGAAGGTTTTTAGCTATTTTCAAGGGAAACAATAGCCCGGGGTACCCTGCGGTGTGTGCAGAGCCGGAGCGTTCCGGCTGATGGTGACACCGGCACTGAGACTTTGCCCTTCGCAACTTCCCAATCCAATCTGGGCGACCCGCAGGGGTTAAAACCTCTGCCCGCTCCCAGCAGCGTTCTGTAAACCATCTCCAACCTGCCCGCTCATTTTGAAAGTGTGTTTTAACTTCTTTTTTCTTTCTGTCTTTAGCGATGGGAGATAGCGCGGCGGGGTGAGCGGCGCTGAGTCAGCTCTGGTTTCTGTCCTTCCTGCCCTCCCACGCGCTGCGCTGCGCACCCACCACCGCCGTTCCCCGGGGGCTTTTCCTCCCCACGGCTCGGCAAACACAACTGGGTTCCCCTGCACTGTGACCTGAGACAACAATCTGGGGTTTTTTTGGAAGAGACGCAGCTGGAGAACATTGGAGATCCAGGATGGCAAAAGGGGGTCCCTGGTATTTGGGGCAAACCGCTGTTCCATCCTCCCTTTGCCAAACCGGATCATTAAATCAGCCTTTTTGAAACACCCAAACTCCGGGTGGACGTGAATATCTCCTGGCGGTGGTTTCCAGCCGCAGAGCTGAGGTTTTGCTGTTCGGGGGTGTTTGCAGGCGGAGGAGCTCGACCGAGCAAAGCTGACATTTGTTTTGGTGTATGAGGCACCGACGGACGCGCGGGACGTTCCGGGTCGTTGTTAAGAAGACGATACGGTGGCATCGATGGCGCAGGTCACCCCAAATGGCATTTGGGGTTGGCTTTGGGCAAGCAGGGTGCTCACGCATCACACACGCAGCTCCGTGTTGCCCGAAGCTCAGCCCCGTTTCTCTGCCTTGCAACAAATTCTTCGAAGCCCAGAGCTGCCTAAGCACTTCTCTATCGACGTGCAAAAGTGCTTACGGTGATTTTTAAACCCAACCTTTTATTTTCTGGTGAGATAGGAAGCCCTGCTTGTGTTCAGTCCTGTGTGATCTTGTAGACAAGAAGGGGAATCGATCCCTCCTGTGGTGCGGTTCGGTCTGTTTGAAACGCAAATCGCCGAGGGGGTGCAGGGGATTCAGATGCACAATCCAGCTGTCTGTTGCTCCTATCATTGATTTCCAGCTTTCTGGTGCGAAAGCCCTCAGTCTCCTATCTGAATCTCACTGAATTTGTGCTTTGACCTTGCAGGACAGACAGGTTGGCTTGTTCTCTGCCTGGTTTTTCAAAGTATAGACATGTGCAGAAGCGCCAGGACAGCAGGAGGTTCCCCGGTTGGCGGCCGATGTCGCAGCGCAGGGTGCGCAGACGCTGCTCTCTCGCAAGGTTTGCATTCCTCAGCCCTGAGGCCGGCATTCCTCCTCATTTGCTTCGTATTTGTTTAAATTCCAAACCCCAGAACTGTCTCCAGGTCACTTAAGCTCCCAGACACCTTTATTAGCTGTACATACAGCCCCCGCCCTCTGGCGCTGGAAACCTTCTTCATACTTATGAAAATAAAGTGGATATTGGCAACTTTCAGTTGCTCTTTGCTGTAGTTCACCGGAATTAATCTGGAATCCTCAAATGCCATTCGATTGAGTAAAGGCAGTTGCAGTTTGCTTATTAGGCGCTCAGCTATTTCAGTTAAAAATGTGGAAGGAAAGTTGCTTTTTTTAAGTTTCAATGGCAGCTTAGGCTAGAGAAATCTCCTCTGTTTTGGGTTTCTCCTCTCTGTGTTCGTACGTGAGCTGTTCTTTCCTTAGAATCCAGCTTTTCTGCCAGTTTTATATAGAGACTCAGCTGTCCGAGGCCACGGGGAAAACGTGTGTGCAAAAGTGTTTAATAAAAGCCAAATTAGCAGCTAATTTGGGCGCTGTGCCTCTCAACTTGATTTGCGTCTCTGCTTTCTACCTGCTGCTTTCCTCAGCTTGATTTATTATTGGGAAATGTTTGATGGGAATGGACAATCCTCATCCCCCAGGTCAGACCAACCTTTATCTGGAGCGAAAAAACCAAACCAGCCCCAAAAGATGGACAATTCATCCCCTTCCTCAGTGCCTTCCATGCAATTCTGAATTTAGTGGAACCGCAACCCAGGCTGGAGGCACCAAGGAATTCCGCTTTTGGAAAACTAGACGTAAGTGGGGTTTTGTTAGTGTGGACTTGGTGTAACCGTGAGGACGTGGCCAGTAAATCATCGATGTGGAGGAACCGGGCACCCCGGGTACAAACAAACCAGCTTGAACTTTCCCCGCAAGCCGCCCGTTTGGATTTTACCGGAGCCGGGTGATGAAATGCCATCGATTCTCGGCCCTTGGCGGCGGCCCAGCGGCTCTCTGACCTTTAACAGCCCGATTTAACCGTATTACATCAGCCGCACCCGGAGCTCCTTGAACCTCCATCTCCTGGGATGTCCTTTTGCCTTTTCTGGTCTTGGCTTCCGTAGCTCCCGACTCAAGGGATGTTTTATCTCCTCGGCAGATCTCAAGCCCGTTTCGGTGTCCTGCACATAACCCCCACCCGGGGGCGGCTTCGCTTCTCTACCCGCTAAGAATAACTTTGCGCGACACCCGCGACGGAACACAAAATCCCCTCGGTGAGGTGAGGACGGGCGGCGTTATCCCAGCAATGTCCGCATAGAGCGGGGCCGGGAGCCAGCGGGAGCGGCCGCGCTGCCAGGAATTCCTCTGCTTTTCCTCCCCCTGCTCGGCAAACGCGGCGCCGGTGCCAACGTCACGCCCGCCGCCGTCCGCCGGGTTTCGGAACGAGGAGGGGACGGTTCTGCACGGTTCTGCGGAATGGGAGCGTCCCGCTGCTCTTAATCCTCTTACAGGATCCAAACAAAAGGCAAGCGACTCCTCAGCTGCTCAGCAGCTCTCGCTGCCCCTTCTCACTGGTTTCGGTGTGTTAAAAAAAAGAAAAGCGTGAGTCATGGAAAGGGCTTTAAGGAGGCTTTGCCTCTGCAAACCAACCCTGCGCTTCGTTTTGCTCTCTCTCTTTTCCAGGAAGGTGGCTAAAACCAAACAAACTGCTGATTTTTATGGGACAGCAGCTGAGCATCCAAACAGTTCTTCAGGCTTTACAATAAAGCTTTTTGCTTTCTTCTGAAACTTCGATCAGCACAAACGTTTGCTGGGATGGAGCCAGCAGGCTCGGCTCGCGGGACACGAAGTTCGGGAAGCCCAGAGCTGTCAGGAGCCACCAAATCTTGTCACCCTTTGGCACAAGGAGTAGCGGGAAGTATTTTGGAGCCGTCCCCAAGAAACCCGGTTCCTTTTAAAAACCAAATCCAGATTTTGGGCTTTGTGGCCCTCAGGGCCGGGTTATTTGCAGGAGGGGACGTGGCTCTGCGGGGCTGCGGGTTTTTGTGTCCTGGCTGCGTGTTTGTGCAGCCGCGGAGTGAAATGTGCGTTTTTTTGTAGTAAAACCCCCTGTTCAGCAGAACCGGTTACTCATGTGCAAACACGGCACACGGGCTTTTCAGAGAAGCCGTAATTCAAACCTTTGGGTTGTTTCGAGCAGGTTTTTTTTTGTTTGTTAGCGATGAATGCGTCTTAGAAAATATTTGATGGGTTCAAAATTATCCCGGTAGGTTTTTGCGGCGGCGTGTGAGCCCTCGCAACGGGTGGAATAACAGCGAACTCCTGCGTTTGCGAAGGGTTTGCCGGTCAGGTGGATTTGTGCCTTATCTCTAGTGCTCGTATTTAAAAAAAATAACCCCAGCACTTCCAGATGCAACAGCCCCTGCTCAGGGTTAAATTGCATTTGAAACAGGACAGGACTTACAGTTCTCTGCTTCTAATTTGAACTCGGATGCTCAAAGCGTTGTGCTGGAGCAGCACTTAGTGCCACAGAGCTCTTCCTGAGGTCCCTCTGATGTCCCTGGGCAGCTGAGTTATCGCATTTTCCCCCGCAGTCTGTAATTTGGCGGCGATGAGCGTTCTTTGATGTCCCTTCTCTTCACCTCTTCTCCAAACCACCTTACAAAGCACCTTTCCTTCCCTCCTGTGGGCTCAAAACGCTTTTCTAAGAATTTCATTTCTGCAGTGTGTGCAAAAGCCCTGGGTGTTTTTAATCAGGCACAATCAGCAGCCTGCAGATAGGGGAAGACGTGAGTTTGCAGCAGCCTCTGTGTAGGACTTTTTTTACTATAATTGAGATAACCCCAGTTTAATATGTCAAAAAAAAGATCTGGGGCAACATCTTTCTCCCTATTGTTCAGATTCCAGTCTCTTACGCCGTACCTTGAGATGCTGCGATTGTCGCTTTTTTTCTTTTTTCCCCATTTTTTTCCTTTCCGTGTACCTCTCGACACCTTTGGTGCTGATGTTGTATTGGGATGAGGTTGAGCGCCTTCCATCGGTTTTCAGTGAGCTGCAGCGGGACGTTCGCACCCCGGGAGCACCGAGTTCGTTACATCCTTTAATCGCACCCACCGAATCGTGGAAAAAGGAGAGACCTGATGCAGGGTTCGGTGGCCAGGATGCCAATCAGGGCTGCCCCTCATCTCCCGTCGTTCACCGGGATGAATGTGGGGCTGTGAGGGTGGGATTGACCCCTAAAATCCGCTCAATTACAGCTTGAAATGATGGGAAATAGTTGGTGGGTATGACCGAGGTGCTGCGGTTGAAACGGGGCAGCCGCGTCACACGGCGTGTTCGATTTTGCCGGTGGGATCTCTCGTGTCCCCTTCGCTCTTTCGGTGTCTCTTTCTGGGTTTGGGTGCTGCTGCTGGTTCTTCAATGGGTCGGCACCTCTTTGTTTTTCCATCGCTTTGGGGGAGCGGCCTCTGCGTTCCCACAGCCTTTCACAGGGCTCCGCTCCGGAACGGGCGCCTGGCCGCTTCCCGCCTGAGCATCGCACCTGGGAAACGCGTTACTGGGGAAGGGCCGCTTGGAACGGGGTTCACAGGCCAACAAGTTCGGTTTAAGGAGCCCAGCCGGCTTTGGAGAGCTCGGCCTACGGGGCCGTGAGTCGGGGGAGCTGTTGGATCAACCCGTGGGGGTATTTCCCTTCCCAGGGGACAGCAGCAGTTGGGAATTAGCTTAGGACGGGGCTTGTTGGGATCGGCGGGAGGTGGCGAGCGACACCTCGGTTGTTCGTCTCTTGTAATGAGTTTCCCACATTGTTAGCGAGGCCGTAAATTAGACGCTGAGCCCCGTTTCCCATGGCCAAGAAATAGCTGGTGTTTTAGAGACGCTTGCTTTGCCAAAGCGTTTCTGTGTTGCCCTCAGTTCAGCAGGCCGGGGGCTCTTCGTCTTCGCCAAAGGAGTTGTTTCCTTTCATGTGCCATTAAGATAAATTTGTGATTAGTTTGCCTTTGAGAGCCCACATGCAGGATCACAGCTCTGGACGCTTTTGCAAGCGTTTGATTTAACGATGTGTTCTCTCTAAGCCCGGGTGGTTTTGTGCGTTCCCGAAGAGGCGACAGCAGGTGGTGGGATCCACAGACACCCAGCGAAACCCGAATTCCCGCGGCTCGGTTGTGCAGGAAGGGGCGTCCTGGATGAGCAGGCACAGGAGGAACACGAACTGGAGGTGGAGGAAGGAAACCAAAAGGGTTTAATCCTGAACCGGGGGTCCCGCTGCCAAACACGCCCAGAGCAGCCCGTCCATTATCATAAATCTGGATTATTTGGAAAGGAAAATTAGCAGAACTGCAGGGTTGCTTCTGGTGGTACGTACAACCTGCCGGGTGACTCAGGCATTCCTGGGTCTGCCTCTTTTCAAATGAGACTTAACGCCAGTGCTTTTAATTAAGAGTTGTTTGCATTCATCAGTAGAGGGTGACAATAGGCGGAGGGTTATCCAGTGCTGTGTGACTGCTTTCCCGCCTTGGAAGGAACGGGTGAGATCCGTGGTGATAGGAGAAGAGCCTCAAATCGTTTTAAATCCTGGAGCTTTAGAGATCACAAACCCAGCAGCTGTGGCCCAGCTGGCCCGGCCGGTTTCTCGCGCAGGTTCCTTGTCCCGCTGGCTGCTGCCCAGGACAAGCAGCTCTTTGTGATGAACCGCTGGGCTGCGCAGGTCCGGGCGCTGGCCGTTCTCATCGGAAACTCCTCCTTCGTTTGGGTTCGTGGCTTCAAAATGCACGACGTGCAAATCAGTCTGGATCGGGAAGGTTAAAAAAACCAACCCCGTGCGAGCCTCGGAGCTCTTGACCTGCGGCGTTTGTCTCCGTGGCGCTGCTGGTTCTGCAGAGCCGGTTTGTGAGTGTTCCGAGGAACAATTGGGCACGAGCCGCCGGTCGTTTGTGGTGCCGGAGCGGCACTGCCGTCCTGGTCGGGACGGCCTGCGCTGGCCCCGCGCGGGGCGGACGGGTTGTACGCTTTGAACCGGGTCACTGCGGTTTTTGCTGTTGGTTTTTCTCTTTGTAAATAACAGGAGAATTCCCCAGATGTGCCTGGCAGGAGCGTCTGATCGGCCCGGAGCTGCGGTGAGACAGCGACGGCGCAGCCCGGGCCGCCGAGGTTTGTCAGCGCTCGAGCTGGCGGCTTGGTAATGCTGCAGAGCTTCGTTTAGTGGGGTTATTTACATGCACTGAAGTGTTCCCCTTTGTCTCGTTTCATCCTGTTATGGTAAACCGATTCCAAAGCAGAGCACCTATGGTGGGTGATCCCTTTTCCAGAGCAAAGCCGCAGGTCTTTGGGCTCCAGCTCCGCTGTGCCGAGTCCATGCGGACTCTGATTGCTTCACTCAGGAAAATTACACATAGCAAAAACCCAGCCTGTGTAACATCGCTGTGCAGAAATAAGCTGCATATCTCCTTTTTGCTCCTTCTGGTAGTTGTTTGGGCAGAACTACCTCAGCACACGCTGAAGGTGCCGCTCGGTCGCTGCCCTTTTCCGGGTTTTGTGCCCCGATATGGCAGGAACTGAGGAGTTAAAGTGGCCCATCCGAACATGGGTGTTTATACAAAGTGTGAAGCCGGTGACATTTACCAGGCTCTTACTGGCGTAGTCGATTGGGAGTCAGTGGCGGAGGATTTATTTTTTTTAGCCGTCTTTGTTCTGCAGGGTTGCTAATATTCCCAAATGGAGTGTGCTTTTTATCAGCAGCATCTGCGGCGCATCTGACTCATGTGCTCTTTGAGAGGGGATGACAAATGGAGAGCGGAGACAAACAACTGCCGGGCCCGGCGCGCAGGGGGTGAGGAGAGGACGGTCAGCACCAAAACAGCACCGGTAACGGCCTCGGTACTGCAGGGCTGGCCTCTTGCTTCTGAAGAAATCTAGTGCGGATTTCTTTGGAAGCAGAGGAGGGAGGACCCTGCGGATTCAGTTCCCCGGAGCCGGAGGAGCCGCGTGGCCCCGCTTCACCTCCCATACCTTGGCTTTGCTGCTTGAAACTCTTCCCTTTGCCTGATAATAACTAGGAAGCGTTTACCGCACCATACATGGGATTTTAACCTCGTTTATTAGATCTTTAACCTCGTTTATCTATCGGGTGAAGTTTCAGCAATGCGCTTGTCTTGTGTAATTAACAGCAAAATCCAAGCGAGCGAGGCAGCTCCAATAACCGGCCCGGACCTCGGAGGCTCCGTTTTCCACGTGGGAATGCGGGTGGGATTTGCTCATCAAACTCGAGCTGCCTTTTGAGGAGGACTGAGGGACAGAGGAGTTTCCACGGACGCTCGGTGTGAATCTGGGGGTGTCCGTGTGGGTGGGAGGCAGATGAGAGGCTCCGAAATACCTTTCTGGGAAAGTGAAATCCCAATTCTGGCATTTGTTGAAAGGGGATTGCCTGCGGTCATCCTTTTTCGGAAGGGATGGTGTGAAATTAAGCTGCCTGGTTTTACTTTGATGTTCCTTTTAATTTTCACTAGAACATACCCATTTTCTCTTAATTTCCCCTATGAAAAATGCTTTTCCAAATTATTCTTTAGAAGAGACCACTAACTGAAATTGAAATACGGTCTTCAAGAAATTGTACAACTTTGATCACTAAACTTAAAAGCTAGGAAGGAGATGGGATTAGCGCTATGACTTCTGTAGATAAATATTTGTGACTGGAACAGAAATTAAAGGGGGAATAAACATCTGTCCTTTGATCAGCTCTCCAGCTCATTAACCTGTTGAACGCCGTGTCTGGCCCAAGGCTTCAAGGCCAGGAGGGGTTCAGGGCATATGGAAAAATCACCAATCTCTTCCCGTTTCTGCAGACAGAGTTTTTTTTCCCCTGCGGTATTTTGATTGCAGACACAGCAGGACGCTCCGGGGAGATTTCTGAACCCAGCCGTGACTTCAGGCCGAGCTGCCGTGAACTGTGGCTCGTTTCGGGTTCACGCACCAGGGTTTCGCTCGTGTGCGGCAGCGCTTTTGGACTCGGATCGACTGGAAAGTCGGGGAGCAGATGGAGAAAGTGCTGGGCTGCAATGACCCTGTGCAGAGGAACGAGACCCACCAGCGTCCTCCAGACACCCCTGGACAGACAGACGGCTTCTCTACAGTGAATCGCCTGATGCCAAGTGTAAATTAATACACAGTGTAGCTTTTCCCTTGTGTTAATTTAAGCTCCACCCTTATAGTAGCCCTTTCAGTTAATACCGCTCCCAAGCTTTTAAAGCCAAGCCGAGGGCTGGACGCGGATTTGCCCCCCACAGCTGCTCCCTGCGCTGCCCCAGGAATTCGGGATCGTTCTGCAGAACTTCGGTAGAAAATGAGTTTATCTTGTTTTGGCACAGAAGCTGGAGCTTCATCGCCACGCTGTTTATCTTGCTGAGAAGTAAGTGCACTTGCAAATAGCTTCGGAGAGCCACTGAACCTGGGATTTAAACCCTTGGGAAGTCCCATCTGCTGGGTCGCAGCCATCCGAGCGGCCTCTCCGCATCCCCAACGCTTCCCAGGCGGCCTCGAGGAACCGCCAGCTTCCCATTCTGAACACGCAGGGCCGGCTCTGCCGCCGCCCGGTGATGCTGCTTTCCTGGCGCTTAAAGACGTGCGTTCGTTCCGAGGGCAACCTGTTAGACGGAGAGCGCGTTGCGTGGCCTTTTGTCACCTTAACGCTGCAAAGGTCCGGCCGCAGCGGCTCTCGGGGCAATGGGGATGGCTCCTCAGGACGCTCCATGGCTTTTAGCAAAGTGGAGCTTTTGTAATTATCTCAGGCGCTTTATCAGGAGCTCCGGGCTTTGCAGGAGACTCACAAGGAGCTTTTGCTTTTTATTGCTTTTAACTTGAGGATGATGTTGCCTTCGAAGACAATTCCTTGGTTTCCATAGGGTGGGCGACCCGGGTTTATTTGCTTCAGGAGAATATTTGCTGAAAGCAGGCTGGCTTTGCCGCATCACACATTGCAGTTTCTCTTGCTCGTGATTCTGAGACTAATGTCACCGCACTCGTGGGTTTGAACGGGCATTTTGTCTTCTGGTAAAATTGCCAGCAGTTTGAGGTTGGCAGCCGAATCTCGCCGTGGCGCCGGGGGTGAGGTGGTGCCGTTCCGCAGCCCTGAGCTGTGGCATCTGACGTGACAAGTGCGGGACCTTGGTTCAAAGTGGCTTTTCAGGTGTTGTTTACCCTGATGCACCGACGTGGAGGAGCAGCCGGAGCTGCTGCTGATGCAGGAGGTGATTTGGGAGGTAACAGGAGCCGTATGGGGTTCCTGCAGCGCCAGGAGCCTGCCGGCCCGGCCCCAGCGCCAGCGACCGCTTGGCAAGTCACGTTAACAACGGATTCCAAACCACTGCGGGACTGGGAGCGGATTTCTCATTTCTGCGTGCCTGCTCTTCGTGCTGTCAGCTCCTGTAACGCGTTCGTTCGTGGAGCGCTCGTCTTCTGTTTCTTCATTTCTCTTGACTCAAACAGCTCCTGGAAAACTTATTACACAGTCATTTAAAGCGGCTCCTAACATGGAAGGCTCTGCCTTACTCTCGCCATCTGTCTCGCCGCACACTCCAGATGATGCAATGTGCCGTGTGCCATATCCAAATAA
Source organism: Pampusana beccarii (assembly GCA_013399365.1). Taxonomy (NCBI): domain Eukaryota; kingdom Metazoa; phylum Chordata; class Aves; order Columbiformes; family Columbidae; genus Pampusana; species Pampusana beccarii. The sequence continues at coordinate 431,383 of VWYH01003116.1, read as the reverse complement.
ACCCTCTTATTTTTAACAAACTGCATTGAAGGCAGGTTTAGCTGCGCATTCGGCGAGTCCCCTAAATTTGGGCCTGCCCTTCGCGGATTCCTGCCGGCGGCTCCCGGCGCTGGCACCGCCGAGCCGCCCACCCGTGCGCTGACATTTCCCAAACCCAGGCTGATTCACCGGCTCTGAGCCGCGCTCGTCGGCCGCGGCCACGTGTGCGCTCGCAAGGCTGGGCTGCCGAGTCATCCCTGGGCCAAAGCTGAGCCTAAAGCTGAGTCTGCCAGGTCCGGGCGTGAGGCACCGAAGCTTTGGGGGTTAATGCAGCGGAGGGGCAGCCCCGTTAGGGTCACGCCGTGGTCGGGGCGCTGCGGCATCAGCTGTCCCTTTTCATAAAGAACGTGTTTTGTTGCGTTTGCCAGCGGCGTGGGCGGCAGCACGGGATGTGTCACGATGCTCCGAGGGCTTTAATGAGTGTTCTCTGCTTTTCGTCCTCCCGCTTGTCCTGCAGTTATTGCCTGTGCTCTGCTGCGCTGGTTCCTGCGTCCTCCCGACTGCAGTAATTAGTCCCCTTTTTTCTAAAACTCCGTCGATGAACGCGGAGCGCTCGGAGCGCCCAGGACGGTTTGCAGGCAGCGGATCTGCCGCTGGCGCACGCATCGGATTGTTGGGCACGTGCAAGCTTCCAGCAATAATTGTGGATTTCCCTGCTAAACCGCTTCACGGTATTTTAAAGTTTTGCAGAACTCGAGTGCTCGAGCCGTGGATGTGCTGCGTTCACCCACGTGGTCTCCAGGTCACTTGTGCACCGCAGTTGCCGTTCCGGGGTCAGATCAGGGACCTCGAGGGTGTTTGGAGGTGGATGGGTGCTGGGGAAACAGGCTGGGCTCACACCAGGGTTTAAAACCAGGCTTTTCTAGGTGGGTGTTCATTTATTTCAGGAATTTGGTCACACACACAAAAAAAAAGAGACACCGCTTTCCTCCCCCAACAGCTCAGGGGGATTTTCAGGGTTGGTTTTTGTCCATCAGTTGAGTGCGGTTTGGTGTTTACATCTCTTGAGGATGAATGAGCTCAGAGCAGGTGTCGCCAGCACTGGGGCCTCCAGATCCTAGTGATGGGAGCATTTCCTTCCACTTTAATAAGTCAAAACAAGCCGCTCTTTCCTTGACACGGGTCCGGCCGCTGCCCCGGGTCGACAGCTCCAAAGAAACCGAGCGGTGGCGTTGGATTCACTTTCTAGGGACCCATCGTGTTCCTTCAGCCAGCTGCCGAGAGCAGCCTCTGCCCCACACCATCGCGTTCATCGCAAAATTGGCCGTCCTGGCCTGTCCTTGGGCTCCAAAACCCGCTCCCAAAAAGAGCAGAAAAGGGTTGAAGAGCAGCTGAGCTTTAGGGCTGGGTCCTTTGGGTCAGCTCCAGACTCCGGCAGGTTCAACAGCGAGACCCAAATCCAGCTTTTTACCCGCTTGGAATTTGTGGAATTGCGGCAATTAGCTCTGCTGGAAATCGCTCTCCTTGCTTCGTTAAGACCTGTCTTTTTCACACGTCTAAATTAGGCGCTGCAGACAGGCAGGAGCCAGTTGCAAAAACAAGCCCGGAACGTGCAGTTCGCGGCCCCGTGTTCCAATGGAACCGCGCGGGTTCCGTGCGTTGGAAACGCGCTTCGCTCGGTCATTTTTACACCTGACCGGGCGAATCGCTGCGTCAGGGCCCCCTTTTCCTAAGGGTAAAACAAGACGGTTTGCGCCCCCCTTTCAAGCTCTGGCGGGGTCGTCCCCCCCCCGTCCCACCTCCCAAATTGCCGCCCGGGAGCGAGCGCCTGGCTCAGCCATGGCCTTCTGCCGGAGCAAAAGGGGATTTTTGGCCTCCCCCCATCCGGGGGAGGGTTCCCCGGCCCCGGCGATGCAGCCGGTGACGTCTGTTCTCCGGCATCAAAGCGGCGCTCGCCCGCCCGCCTCGCTCAGCCCCGGCCTCTTCTTGTTGTGTTTAATGTTAAAGCACAAAGCCGTGCAAGAACCGCACGCTGTTTTTCTTTTTTGGCTCTTTGAAGTGGTGCTGGCGAACTGCCTGAAAAACATTGGGGTGGAAAAAAAAAAAAAGAGACAAAATCCCACTGCGTTTTGCAAATATTTTTGTTTTATTTCACCCCTTTTCTTTCAGAAGCTCGATAATAATCCTCCGGAGACCCGATCTCATGGTTGCCCTGGCCCCACAGCCGCTGCCTTCGCTGCTGGAATCAGATTTGGAAGAAATAAAGCTGCGTTTAGGTGGCCGGGTTTGTGATTTGCTTTCGGCGTTGTACAGTGTCTTGTCCTCATCTGGTTGAGCGTTTAGCTCTTGGCAAACTGAGCCCTGGTTTTTTGAACACATGTGCTATTTGGGACTTGAGTCCAGAGGGTTTTAAGTAGCCTGAATGTATTTCTGGGCATTCTGTAGTGGGGTTTGGGGTGAAAAATTTAATAAAATGAGTCAGGTTGGATTTTAAAAATTAATGTATAGCTCCTGGGTAAGAAATACTGGAGCAAGCATCGCTGGAATGGGTAAGAAGGATGGGAAATATCTGTAGAAGCCGATGGGGGGGGGGGGGGTCATCTGTAACTTCTTAATGCACTGGCAACGTGTTCCTCATCGCTTCATCTGCTGCGTGAGGATGTTAATTAGCCGGGGATTAACGACTGTGCTTTGTGCATCGCAGCGCCAGGCACGCACGCCGTCTTTGTCCAGGCGTGGGCACCAAGGCAGCGTTTTGGTGATAAAAATGGCTTTTTGTGGTTTGCCAGCAGTGGCACCGCTGGGCAGGTGGCACCTCGGTTCTGCTTGGAGAACGTGGGCTGTTCCTTTTCTATCAACCACGATTAGCGTGGAATTGCAGGAACACACGTGATGATTTTTAGGGCGCGCAGCTGGGCTGGACTTGGCTTCCGAGTCTGATGCATAAAAGGGTTTTTACAAACAGGGAGGTCGACAGGAATCTTTCCGTGAGACTTTTCATCATCCCGTGTGCAGGGCTGTGTTTATTGCAGCTCAGGTCTTAGCACAAACTCGGGATTATTTCTTGCAGCCGAACCCACCTTGCGCTCCCAACCCCGGCTTTTCGGCTCCCTCGTGCCATCGACAAGCGACACCGGTGTGTGTAGTGGTGTAAATGGGTTAAAAACCCGGTGAAATTCCGCTCGCCGCTCTGTAAATGAGCTTATCACGGGATCCGAGCTTCCTGCTGCCCAACGCAACAAAACGGGCGGCCAGAAAATCACGTTGGTTCCTGGGCCTGTCACTTGTTCCACTCCGGGATAACTTTCCCTGCACAGGGGTTACGGTTTTCCAGTTTTCCTCCCGCTTTGCAGCTCTGTTTTGGGTATTTAGAGATGAAGCTTATAAACAGATCCTTTTAAAATCATACGAGTTATGTTGACATAGGTGGATGTGCTGCGGGGCGGGCAGGGTGCTGATGGGCAGGTGTTTGTGCGATGCCTTTTTTTCACAGAATGCCCCGAGTTGGGCCCCACAAGGATCATCATTTTCCTTAAAAAACACCGCACGGTCCCATCTGGGGTCTCTGAACAGCACCCAAGGCTGCAGAGTGAGTTAAATATTGTATTCGCTGTTGCGACTCGATTCATTTTTATCCCCTTTTATGTGTTTTTATGAACCAAGAGCAGGGATTTCGTCACCGCGTCCGGTGCCGCCGACTCTGACATTTCGTGATGTCATCATCGCAAAGAGGCTGCGCGTCTTCAATTTCAAGGCTTTTTCCATCACTTTGTGTTGAATATTTACGTTTCTTCTTCTGTTTTCCCAGGACTTGTCTGGGAGCAGTGGGAAAGGGTACGTACGTGTTGTGAGCATCTCAGGCCCTCTTTTCTTTGCCAAATCAATGAGCGACGTTAGGGTGGGTTTTTCTGTCTTGGCACAAAGAGCAGCTCTGGTCGCTCGTGCTCTCCCAGCCTCGCGCTGTCTCTGCTCTCTGGAGCTGGACTGAACGTGGGTTCATCGCGTTGGAATTAATCTGGTTTTAAACCGGGGGAGCTGGTCCCAATGCAAAAGCTCAGCTCTACCAGCTGTGAGCCGGGGCCAGGCCGCCGCCTTGGCTTTTGTTCCAGCTCAAAATGATCGCACCTGAAGTAAAGAAGGCTTAATTTCTTCTCTTTTCCTGGGATAATTATGTTTGTTCAAGCTCTTCCCCTGCTAAGCAAAGCAGGAGCTAAATTTGGTGCCTCTTTGGAGATCTTTTCAGCGTACGTGTCTTTTTGGACCGCGTTTAAAAGCACTTTTGTCCCTGTTGTGTAAACGTTCTTTAAAGGCAGCGAGTTGCGATGGTCCGACACGGCCCATGTGGGCAGGTCTGGACCCGGCATCGCCCGCCTGAGGTGGGACAGCCTAATACTGGTTTTAACTAAACCCCGTTGCAGTTTGGGCATTCGGTTCTGGATTTAAATGGGAAGGTTGGGCTGACTGCTCCTTTTTCTTCACGGCCGTCGCTCCCGCAAAGGGAAGGTTCTGATGGGCGGTGTGAGATCCGCTGGTCGCTTTAGCCTAAGGGGGTTGGTTTTTGAGGCTGATCTGGTTGCTATTGTGCAGAAGCAAAGCTTTGCCCCTTTGCTTTCTTTTGGTTTCAAGGCACGTTGTTCGTTTTTCTTGAAGCGAGTTCATATAGAAATGGGGGCTAAAGCAGAACTTTGCTCCTTGTCCAGTGCGTGAGTGAAAACCGGGGGGCAAAAAGCACCGTTGGGTGATTCTCAGTGTTTCAGTCGAGGGTTGAATTTGCAGCCCTTGGACTCGGGCAGGTCGGGGTGAGCAGAGAACGACGGCACCTGCACAACAGCAACCGCTTAGCGCTGTGAATCCGGGGAAGCTGCGATGTTTTCCCTCTCCCTGTTTCTCCTGACCTGTAGTAGATGATTTTCTAAACGGATTTTCGAAACAGAAGCACCAGCCCGACAAAAACAGCCAGGGAGCCAAAGTTTGCCCGAGACCCAAAGGCAAAGGGGCTCACGTGCCCTCTGGTCCAGCCCTTCCAGCCGGGCTGTAAACTCCTTTTTTTAGCCGCTCTGCCCCGTTGGCAGCGCCGGCGGCTCTGAGCTCAGCTCTGAACCGCTGCCAGCCCAACGTGACTTCTCTTCCTGCAGGAGACACAAAAGAAAGCGACCTTCTGCTTCCTCTCCCGGCCCTGCTGTAGGAGTCGCTCCTCGTTGCAAACCCTCACATGACGCTGCAGTCATCGCTTGTTCCCAAAAGAGCCGGGTTTGCATGAAAACCGCCGTCACGTGGAGATACTGGCCTTTTCTTTTCGGGTAATGGCTTTGGCGGTTGAAACAAGTGCAACGGCGGTTGCGGGGCTGATCGAACCCTGGTGTTTGGAACCGAGCCGCTTTGGGGTTTTCTTGCTTTAGGGAGGGAGTGGACCCCCCCCCTTCAGCTCTGAGTTTTTCCCGAGCATCATTTTTGCCTCTGTAGCTGCATCACTAACAAAAACAAGATGACTAGAGAAAGTCACAGGACTCTCTTCAGTCTGTGTTCTGGGTGTGTGAGGAAAACAGGAGGATTTACGCTCATGTGATGTCTCTGCTGCAAAAGGTCGCTCACATTTCTAATGTCTGAAGGTCTCTTTTAGAGGCAGGAGCTGGCAGTGGACGAGCATCTCCGAGCGGTCCAGCTCACAAGTGTCACACCAGCATCGCTGGAGCTGGTAATTATTTCTGAAGCAAGTAGTTAAGAATTCGAGTTCTTGCTTAGCACCGACCTATAGAGTGTGATTTTTTCACAGGGTGCACCAGCGTGGGATTACGGGCCTGAATTTTCCCAGTGTAGGTGAGATTCCTTGTGAAGATGAACACAGTGGGTTTCTGCGGCTTGGTTAGCAATAGGGTGCTAATTGCGGGGTGGAGTCGGAGGATTCGGGGTTTGCAGCGGCAAAAAAATAAATGTATTTAGTGCAGGTCACCGGGGGGCTCCCCGGGGTTGGTGGAACGGCTCTTTTCTCCCGGCCCAGCTCCGCGGCCGCTGTCTGGACACATCGCCCGTGGCCGTCCAGCCCTGTTACTTCATCCCTGTCGCAATACTGAACTTTCTTTAGCAACAGCCCGTCTGGGCGCTGCGTTTCGCAGGGCACACGGTTGCTGCGATTCCTTGATGGCACCGTTGTGTCTGGAGAGGTTCTTTTGCTCTGGGTCTCTCTCCCGTGAAACCCCAGCGCCGTTCACAAGCTCCTTTGCATCTTTCCGCTTGACTCCGTAGGAAAAGCAGCCCCTGGGTGTTTCAGACCGCAGTTTCTTGCAGCTTGGAAAGGCGTTTGCGAGCTCTCACTGCAGACACGGGCGCATCTGATTTCTTCGCTGACTCAAGACGCAACTGCTATCAACCAAATTCAGGTTTTTAAAGCTGTGCTGTGCTTATTTTGCTGCTCGCACCCTCCCCCCGAGAGGATTTGCTATGAGTAACGCTACCCGCAGCCCTGGAGACTTTGCTGCAGGAGCAGAGCGCGTTTGCAAAGCCAACAGCAGCAAAGCCGTGGTGGTAAAGCCAGCAGGTGTGACCAGATGTGTCCAGAGCAGATGCACCGAGTGGAGCGGTTCCCACGTGGTTGTCCCTTGGCTATAATCGCGGTTTAAAGCGAAGGAAAATATTCTCGCGAGCAGCTGACACCAGAGATCTCACCTGCGAACCCGGCAAACCAGCCCTGCGGTGCTTTCGCCAGCGCATGCCAGTCGGTGTCTCAAGCTCTGCTGGTTGAGATGTGCTGAAGATCCTGTTAAGAAATGTGTTGTGAAGGGCTCTGGGGCAGCGTCTGGATGCTGTGAGACACCTGGTGACGGAGCGACGGGGAATCCAGCGCAAACCGGAGCGGTTGCGTTTGCGGGGGCGCGGGATCGGCTCCTGCCCTTGCTTTGCAGAGCAGGCGTAGCGGTTCCTGCCGTTATCATTTCAGCCATCCTCGATTTCGCTTCAGGTGAAGATCGCACAGTGTTCTGAAACGGGACGGACTGAAAACAAACAAAAAAGCAAAAGTTTTTCCACGCAGTGATGATTCAAACACGCTCGGGCCAACCGTGTGAACGCTCCGGGGTTGATAATGCGCCTTCAGAGAGGCTTTGGGAATAGATAAAGTGCAAAGCCATGCTCTGACAGCCGAAAATACCCCGTGGCTGATTGATGGGCTTTCTTTGGAAGCTGGCTGGGACCTGGATCGGTCTCTCCCATCGCACACGCGAGGCCGAAACGCTTTTGGCCGCGGTTGCGCCGCGGTGCCCTGTGCTGCACCAACGCACTTCAGCAGCCTCAGCTCTTCTCTTGTTTGCTCAGCGTCAGCTGGACCGTCACACGGAGGTCGCTTATCTCCCCGCTCTCTAGCAGAAGGGATCTCATTTTTCAGTAAATATTTTTGCCGTAACCTGTTGTTTCTCCAAGCTCGATGGCTGCAAACACCCCCCTTGCGCACGCGTGGGAATGGAACCAAATGCAAAGCAGAAAAATCCCCCCGCGGGCTGGGGGGTTTAATTCCCATAGCCTTCCAGGGCACCCCAGCTGCTCATCGTTGTGATTTTTGACTTGCAGAAAGTGGGCTCAAGGGGGAGACTTCACCCCGGACTGCTCGGTTGCAGGAAAAAGCCTCAAAGGGAATAAATCAGCCTCAATTCTGGTCCGAAGGTCAACAACAAGAGTGATGCCGGATGGCCCAATCCCTGGTGTGGGGTGGCTCGATGTCCCCGTCCCTGGAGCCGCAGTCAGGAAAGGGCTCGGCGTGTGCGTATAGAACTCATAAAAGTTTAAACGACGGTGAATTCTGCTCCCAGGCTTATTCACGGGCGTGTGGGACCGGAGGAATCGCCCATCTGGTCATCGCGGCTCCATCCCACAGCCGCCGGTGTCACCGAAAACGATGCCACCGGGGTCAGCCACTTGCTTTAGCGGGGCTCAGCAGGCTGGTTATAGCTGCTTTGGAATGGGATTTGAATGCACGTAGGTATAATAGCTGCAGTGTAAGGAACAAACCCTGTTTCTTTTTCCATAACACCGAAAAAAAAATATATATATAAGGTAGCTGAGGGGCACATTGTGCCGGGAAGGCTCCTGACGGCTGCGTTACCCCGTTATTCGGCCGGTCCCTCTCCTCCGTGCACAATGGGGATATTGTAGCTTGCGGTTCTGATGTAATTCCCACCAAACGCTCTCTCCACAATGAAAACTCCGAGTTATTTGCACCCAAACTCCGTGGCCTTTGCGTCCCCTGCGCTCAGAGCTGGGCTCGCTCAGCACGGCCGCTCCGGACCCTGCAGAATTCCCACTGTCTTCTGCTGAATAGAGGCTAAAATGGGCACAATGCTCCCAACAAAGGCTGTGCCTCACAGTGTTGGCCTCGAATTCGTATTTTAGGGTTTTCTTGTCATCTCCCTTCAATTCCATGTGGCTGACTTGCTTGCTAAACGTGTCGATCCTATTTTGGGGAGAAGCGAAGTGAGTTGGAGACAATGAAAAGCCGAGGTTTCTGCCCAGATTGCAGGCAGAGGCGGCTTTGGGCTTGTCCGAACACAGGAAAACATCGGCTGTTCGGGAGCCTCGGGAAAGAGACTTATTCCTGTGATAACTTTTAAGGGATGGAATTTTATCTGGGCCTGAGAGCGTAGATATGTCAGGGATTTGTTTCTTTTAATAGCCGTGCGTTACCGACGGGGAAATTCTCTGCTGCTTTCTCCACCGAAACACAGCGGCTCTGCCAGCTGAGTCAGCCCCGTGCCCTCCGCTCTGTTTTCTTTCTTTTTCCCATATAAAAGAGTTCGGTGTCTCCTTTTTTCCATTTCCAGCGCAGTCTGGTTTGGGGCCTCCCAGGTAGAAAGTGGAGTTTTGCTCTTCAACCCTGCTGAAAACCTTGAGAAAGGGCAGTGATAAAGGAAGAGATGGCGTGGATGCAAATATGAGTGACTGAAGGGTCTCTGCTTTAAAATCAGGTGGGTTTTCTGGTTTTGGGGTGACGGGGCTGCTCGCTCAGCCCCGTCCTGCCCCGCGCCCCCAAATCGGCTGATTTCACCGTGAAATGTTAGCACACGAGGCCGACAGATGCGCGGTGCAGCCTTTGTGCGCTCGGCAAAGAGTTAAAACCTCCCCGGCCCATTTCGGTGCCTTGAGCGCTGGTGCTCGCAGCGTTTCCCAGCTCGGATCAAGGGGAAATTTGTGATATTCAGCCTAAACTTCCCTTTCTTTTATCTCCTATAACTTAATATTCCTGTGCCGCGACGCAGCCCGGCTTCCTGCTTAGTCTGTGCACCCTCCTGTTGAATGTGGAGCTGCTCTCAAGCCCAAACTCCAGCCAGGACGTAGGATTTAGTCCTCGCTCTGCCCACTAAAACCAGTAAAGTCGGTACCTCTCTCCAGGCCACGACTGAAGACACAACCCAAACTGGAATTGCATTTCTAGCCAGGGCAACCTCTGGACCCAAGGACCCGGATACTTCTCCCTGATCACTTCCAAAGCGATCGCACCCGAAAATAACAACTTAATAGCAAAAGCGCGCAGAAGGACTCATTTGGTGGGGTTGGTGTGCGGTGGCGTGGGTTTGCTGCCGAGCTCTGCGCTTCCCGCAGAACAGATCCGTGTATTTTTAGTTTTGCTATTATTAAGACCGATCCTAACTTGATCTGTTTGCTGCGTGGAGCAGAAGCGCGGGAAGGATGAGCGCGGAGCAGCCTTTGCGGTGCGAGTTCTGATTTCGTCACTGCCCTCAACCCATAACACCCTCGAGCACCTCGAGCAAAGCTCAGCCTTGGTTCTTAGATTAAATTACACGGTGGAGCATTTGTTATGGATCTGGCCGCCCGTATTGTACCAGGGCCTAACCCCAGAGCGCGGTGGTGGCTTCTCCTGCGCACCACGAGCGCATCTGCAGCTCCCGAACCTGCGAGCCCAACAGAAACCTGCGAGCGGCTTTGCGATTCCCCCCCAGCGCTGCACCAGCCGTGCTGCAGCCTCCGGCCAGGTAACAACCGATGGCGATACCTTTGCACCCTAAAAATAAGGCCGGAATGTGCCCGCGGTGACTCAGGGTTCGGGATCCGCAGCAGCAGGGGGGTGGTTGGGGTGTCATCGCCCCAGCGTCTCCACCCATCAAAGCTGCTGTGGAGAAATTGCACAGGATTGGGAGTTTGGAGCCAGGCCGACCACAGCAGCCTGAGCTGACGGGTTCGGGCTGCCCTGCAAACAGGGGCAGGATTTCACGCTCGCTCAGCCAGGTAATCGCTGCCTTTAATGGGAAGGAAATGGAGCTGCACGTCCCCGGGGATGCTCTCTCCTTCCCAAACCCTTGGCTGGTTTGAAACTGGAGCAGTTAAAGACACAAAATATTGAAGCAATTAATGCATCTTCTGGTGAAGATGGAGCTGCATCCGAGCCGCGTGTCCTCTCTCCGGCGGCCGTGCCGTCCTTTGCATCCTTTGCAAAGCCTCCCCTGAAATTCGGGCTGCGAACCCTGGAAACTCAATTTGCAGCAAGAACGATCCCTTCCTCACCCAGGTTGTGCAAAAAGCAAATTCACTTCCGCGGCACAAAAAAACCCCACAGTTCCGACACGTTGGCTTGGGCGGTTTCCATGTGGAAACAGGCAGGTGGAGATATCGGAGCTGGGGGAAAAATAAACCCCCAAAACCAGATTGCTGCAGGTGTGGACCTGAAATTGAGGGTCAGACTTCTCTTGGTCTAGTAATGATGTGATTTTAAGCTTCTACTGTAATAAAAGTGGGCTGGAGCACAAGGCTGGGCCCTGCTGGTCCGTCACTGCTGGTGGCCGCAGGAGGGACGTGAAGTGTCTTAAAATCCGTGGCCTAATTACAACCTGTTGAGGGACGTTTTGCAAATCTAAAGGAGCTTATGGGCACTTGGGTAACTTGTTTATTGCTCCAGTAAAAAGGCTTTGGCGTCCCTGCCCCTCTCCCGTGCTCGGCTGGAGCTGCAGGTGCTGCAGAACAGGGTGTGGAAAATAAGCCGGGTGGTTTCAACACCCAAAATATGGAGAAACCCTCGGCCAGAGCGAAACCCGGTGCCTCTTTATGGAGCGTTTCCCCATGCCGGGACGAGCTCTCCCGAGGGTTGTCCCACGCCGTGGAAATCTGGAGGTCCTAAGGAGCGGGGAGGGGGGAAAAGGCAAAAATTGCTGCACTCAGGAAAAAATTCAATAGCTCATTCAGCTGTTAAGCTACTGATGCAGGAAGTGTAAAAGAAAAATGGAGCCGGCTTTGTTCTGCCCAGACAAGGAGTAAATGCCGTCGCCCTAACAGCCTTTTTCTGTTCCAAAAAAGCATGAGGTCATCGCCAAAAGCAGAAACCACGGCGCGGGTTTGCGCTGGGTTCCAGCCCCAGGCTCCCCCTCCGTCCCCCCCGTTTCCCGGCCCCGGTGCAGCCGCTCGTGTGGGGGGACCCTGCGGATCGGGGTCCGTGTGCGGGGGTCTCGCCGGGGGTGCCCTGGGGCTGCCGGACCAGGTTTTGTGCGCCGTGGTGGCTCTGGTTTGGTGTTTTGTGGGGTGTTTGCCCTCCCCGTGTGCTGTGCCGCGCTGAAACGTGCTGGAAGTGGCGTTTTTTCTCCCTCGACATGTGGTTCGGTTAAGGTTGGGATCCGGGATTGCATCCCCCGACCATCTCCCCGCATCCCTGGGGTTCCCGGTACCCCATCCAGTTGGGATGTGGGGTGGCTGGAAGATGCTGCTGCATCTCTGAGCCACAGAGTTTGCCCAAAACGGTCCCTCCGGTGCTTTCCACTCGAGCACAGGGACACCCAGAACCACCAATCTCATTGGGTTTTATTTTATCAGAGGGGGGGGGAAGACAAAAGCAGCATAACTCCGGCAGTTACTCAGATGTTCACTTGTTTATTTGGCCTGCTGGGAGCGGCTGCTTCCAGCTATGAGAAGTATGGGAAGAATTCCGAGAGGAGAGGGGTCGGTGCATATTTCTGTCCTGGCGTCACCCGCACGCTTCCTGCCGGCCCCGAGGCTGCGGGGGGGGCGCAGGTGGCACCGCCGCTTTGTCCCCGAGCCCGCGTTCGGTGCCGCCACGGGGAGGTTTGGTTCCCCTGGCTCGGTGCAGCTCGCGGGCGTGCTGAGGCGAGCCCGGTGTCCCGGCACGGCGCCACGCCGAGGGGGGCGCTTTCGTCCCCGTGAGCTGGATCCTCTGGGGATGTTTTCGGTGCCGAGGGCAGGGTGGGACACAGGGTCCCTGGGGTGGCACAAAGGGTCCCGCCGTGCGTCACAAAGTGCGGAGCCCTGTCCTGCAGCCACCCTGCGGTCACTGCCAGGACAAGGTGGGGACACAGATGAAGGGGACGGTGCCGGAGCCAGCCCGGGATGCTCAGCGGAGGAGGCGGCTGCTTCAGCTGCTGAGTCACAGCACGTCAGAGCGGGACACACTGTCACCGCCGCTGTCACCGCCGCTGACTCAAGAGCTGCGCTGCTTTGGGTTGAATTTTTTTGTTTGTGTGTGTTTGGTTGTTTGGTTTTTTTTTTGTCCCCACTAAAGCAGCCCAAATCGCTACCTTCGCAGTCTACCCGGTACACGGAGAATTAGGCGGTGACAAAGCAAATTTGCGCAGGACGGACTCGGTACGGAACGCGCAAACCGGCCCCGTGTAAACGCGCTCCTCGCTGGAAACATCGCTGCCGATGCTCACACTTTAGCACCGAAAAGCCTTTTTTTTCTGAAGGTGTATGGAGAATGCAAATGCAAGCAATCTGCTTTTGTAGCACTGTGATCCTTTCCATTCTTTTGTTTAATGCTGAGGGCATTTGTGGTTGTTCTCAAGTCCAAGACTGGGCTGGTGCGGGACTCAAGAGCATCCTGACCTGCTTGTGGTTCATAACACGCAAACCGGTTTAAAACAGCAAATCCTGATCCTTCCAGAAGCGGTCCCCAGGGAATTACTGGGACTCTGTCCTGAAACAGGCACAAGTGCTCACGGGATGTTTGCGCTGCAGCCAAATCACAACTCGGGACTCGTTTGCTTCACTCTCGTCTCCTTTGCCCCGCGTCTGCACTCCGGCTCCTCATTTACTTGCTGTGAGGTTTCGTAACCCGCCCTCGCTGCTGCTTTTGTTGGCATTGACCTTGAAACGCCGCTGCATAATAGATCATTGCCCGTGCTCTCGTGTTCTCTTAATTTTCATTTATTTCCAGAGGACGTGCACAGGACCCCGGTGTCCTGACCGTCCCCTTTCTCCTGCAGCCTCCCCGTCCTTTTCCAAACGCTGATTTCTTTAAAACATAACGACTGCAAATGGGACAACGTGGCCGCGTCCTCTGTGTCATCCTGGTTCACACACGCACACTTTGCTCTGTGTGGCTTTTATCCAAACACCTTCGCCTCACCAGTTATTGCACACCCGTATATTTATTTACACGCCTGTGTAAATGTGCAGAATTACCTCAGCCGGGACTGACCCACCATGCACCCAAAGCCTTTGGCCAGGCTGGTGTCCCCGGTGCAGCAGGAGCCATGGGGACACCGTGGGGACACCGTGGGGACACTGTGGGGACACGGGCTGCACATCTGCAGCAGAAACACCAGCTCCTTAAGTAGCTCGCCTGATTCATCAGCCTTGTTCCATAAACAGGAAGCCGGGAAAGTACAAGCAGGTGATCTCGTGCTGCTGCAAACATGAATTCCGTCTGATTGCTCGTGTTTTTTCCCCCCTCCAGCTGCCTGCTAACTCTTTATCCAGGTGAAAAATTGTTTCGTCAATGAGGAGTGAACTGTTTGCAGCGCCGAGGTCTTTCGAGTTCACAGTACAGATTTAGCAAGAGCTTAACTTTGAGACAGAGCTTTTCCCCAGTTCAAACTGGAGCCGGAGGGGAGGATCCTCTCCCGGGGCCCAGCCGGTTTCCTTCTCCCCATTTCCACAGTACCGGGCTTTATTTCACCAGCCCGTATCGCCCTGACTAACGGCTTCCAGGACTCGAGAGGCGGAGATTTCCGAATAGCCGCACTGATTCGGGGAATCGCCGACTCGCTGCCGCTGGCCCAAGCGCCGGTTGGTGTCGCCAACGGAGCCAAGCGCCATTCGGGGATCGAGAAGCTGAGTGCGTGCTGCTGCCAAGCCAAACAACCCCTGCCAGCGCCGTTGTGGTCTGGGAGAAACTCCCTTAATGTCTGAACAGAGGCGAGACGGCTCGGTTCTGCTGGGATTTTTGATGGGGCAGGCGCTCCCCGTTCCTCCCCCTCGGTAAAGGTTCAGCAGCTGCTTTGAAACTGCAGCTCCGGGGCTGGTGGGGCCTTAGGGCAGCACGGATGGGGTGCAGGGGCACCCTCTGTTTCCTTGGGCTCTTTCCTCCTCCCAGCATCATCGCATGGTTTGTGGGTAGCAAATAAAACATGAGGGCGACCCTCCCGGAGCCGCGTGTGCTCACGTTTTGAGCCGTGTCCCCATCCACCGCCAGCGGGGAAATCTGTTCACATTTCCAGTCACTCGGTCGGATGCACCCGGCAGGACTTTCTGCAGAAAAAGTTTCGTTTTTCCCCCTCTCCTCGGCAAGTTTCTGTTTTTAATCAAAAAACCCCTGAAGAGAGCGCACCCGGAGTTCTGCTTAAAGGAAAAGAGAACTCGAAACAAACCCAGGAAACGTTCAGTTGGTGTCATCAGTTTAGAGCTCGTGGAAACGCTGTGCACGTGATGGCAAAGGAATAAACTTAACAGCAGAGTCCATTACACTGTTAATCGGCATTCTTTACTTATTTTCAGTGCTGGGGAACACTGGGGATCGTCCTCCATCAGTGCTCCAACGACTGGATGCTCTTGCGTTGCTTATATTCACATAATTATTACATATGCATTACAATTTTTGAAAATTTTGACATCTATACTAAGAAACAGCTGATGATGTTAGTTAGAATTGTTTAGTTTCTTACTTACGATACACCTATTAATTATTGGTTTAATAGAAACTAAGCATTCTGCTTCTAAACAACGTTTTACTGAATCTTCTGTCTCCCTCCTGTCGTGCAGAAGGATCCAAAACTTGCAAAATACCCCCTGGTTTTGCAGGTGGTCGGAAAGCACTGGTCGTGCTGATGGGTTGATGGGCACGTCTTCTGTAACTCAACCACGGTCTACGTGAATTTGGCAGCTTCTCTTCAGCGGGGACGCGGTGCGCGACCCTGAGGTGCTGCTCGGTGACACCGTGGCTTCGTGCACGGTGACACGGCGGCTTTGACACGACGCCAACCCCCCTGTCCCCTCCTTCTCTTGCAGGATTCTCGCGTGCCGGGGCCCGGAGCCGATGGCAAACGATGTCGACAACTAACAACATAGCGCAGGCCCGCAAGCTGGTGGAGCAGCTCCGCATCGAAGCCGGCATCGAGAGGATCAAGGTGAGCAGGACGCAGAGCTTCAGGTGTCCCCAGAGGACGGACCCGCTGCCCGAGGCCCCGCAGAGGCAGCGCCGCACATCTGGGCCTTCCAGATGTTCTGCGGTGGCATCTGTGGGTTGCGTTTGCCTTCTGTTGAGTTAATTAAAGCGGACGGGGGCCGGTGCTGGTGTGCGGAGCCGCCGTCCCTCCCAGCCGTGATGTCCCCGCCGCTCCGGGCTCTCCCTTCCCGGAAAACAGCTTTGAACTAAAATAAGCAGAGCCTTAAGTAATAGTTTCTAACAGTTTCAAAACCTCCGTTTTTAACATCAGAGGACGGCCGCTCTGGAGCAGGCTTTCTTTTTCATCCCGAAGCCCTTAAACCAAGGACAATAATATCTCCTTTTGCATCTCTTGCTCTCGGCTTGGAGGCTTTTTTCCCATACTCACGGCTTGATTTATGTCAGACCTTAACCGACTCTTTTTTTCTTTTTCCATTTCCCCTTTTCATTTGTCATCATCTCCATCAAATTTCTGGGCCGTCAGGTTCTTCCTCCCCACGGTGCCGAGCTCTGCGCTTTCACCCCCGTATCCCCACTGACCTTCTGCTCTCTCGCAACGTTCAGGTCTCGAAAGCGTCTTCGGAGCTAATGAATTACTGCGAGCAACATGCCAGGAACGACCCGCTGCTGGTTGGCGTCCCCGCTTCGGAGAACCCGTTTAAGGACAAAAAGCCGTGTATCATCCTATAGCTCTCCCGGCTGCGGCGCGCGCGATCTCTCAGGCAGGGCACCGTTCTCCACCCGCTGAAACCCGGCTACGAACGCCCGACCGCGCCGAGGGGTACACGCTAAACGTTGCGTTCGAATAGAACTTAAATCTCAAAAAAAACCACACAAAAAAAAGGAAAAATTTAAAACAAAAAAAATTGTGAGAGGTTTAGGGAAGAGTTGCCCGCTGCTGGGCACGGAGAGGGGGTGAAATTTAAAAACGGGGG
>VWYH01003116.1:392220-415045 GCA_013399365.1 Pampusana beccarii | reverse complement strand
GGGGGGGGGGGGAAAAGAAAACGGGGTTGAGGGGTGGGGGGAGTATTTTTAACAGCGCCATTGGGAATTGGCAGCGAGGGTTTTATTGCGTTTGCCAAGGGGGTGCAAGAGCTGAGCGTGGAGAAGCTCCAAGTGGGTCTGATCCCATTAGATTCCAATTAGCGAGAATTTGCTGTGTTTCTTGAGAGGGAACAAGGCGGAGGGCCGAGGTGAGGAGCTGCTTTGTACGAAACTAGTACAAAAACAGAGAGAAAACCCCCCCCACCAACCAAACCACAGCTGGAAAAATCACTGTTGCAAATGGCTGAGCTGAGGCCGGGGGGGGGCCCAGGGGTGTCCGTCCCCCCGCTCGGCTCTGCTGGGGCGCGGGGACGGCACCGGCACCACCGGGAAACGCTCCCCGGTGCCGGATCCGCCGGCCGGGAGCGGCGGTAGGAACCCGGGCGCTGGGGGTCGCTCCTGGGGTTCCTCCCGTTGTCACCATTTGTCCCCAAACGGGACTGTACGGGGGGCGGGAAGGGACTTTCTGTTGTGCGGCGTCACCCGAGAAATCTTTTAGAATCGGCCTTTTGGGAGAGTCTGGGTCCAAACCACTCAAACTGGCGGATTTACCAGCATTTCCCAGGGAATCCGTTCCCCTAAACCCGGCTGATTCGGGGAGATGAAGGGGAGGCTGGGGGAGAAATGGTTGGGTTCCCATCCCTTGAGACGTGATTTAACCGCGTTGTTCACGCTCGTGCCGCAGCAGCGGGAGGATCAGAGCCCGGGGACGTCCCTTCGCGTCCCCCGGCGTCACCGGAGCTGCCGTCCCGCTGTCCTGCAGCGCCCGAGCGTCGCTCACCGGGGACAGACGGGTCCCCTGGGTCAGGTCGAAGTGACAGAGCCCGGGTTGTGTCGCGGGGCTCGGCGGCTCCTCGGGGGACAGTTGGGTTCCCGGTTATCCTGAGCCCGTGCTGGCGTCTGGGTACAGGTGGTGCCAAGTTTCGGTTTGGGGAAGAGAAGGTAAAAAAGAAAAAGAAAAATCCCACACCACACCTGCTGGGAAATCCTGGGAATTTTCCCATTTCCCCAGCTCTTCGGGTTTGGTTTGAAATGCCACGATGGGCACAGCTGCAGCCCTCGGGTTCGGCTTTCGGGGACGCCCCCGGCACCGCGCCGGCGCTTTCTGGTGTTTCAACCAGAGGGAGGAACCCACAGCCCATACTGGGAGCTGTGGGGGCTGCAACTGGTCGAGCCGCTGGTCCGGGCAGGGCACTGGGAGGCTTTACTGGGTTTTTGGAGGGTGATGCTGTTGCGAGGCCCGGGAGCTGCGCTGGGTGCCCGCAGGACAGCGGGGCTGCGGATCTGTCACCGTCGCTTTTCTTTTTAAATACGCGATCGCTCGCCTTTTGAAACAAAGTTGGAAAAACTCCCCCCGTTTTTAACACTAACGCAAACCGCGGCGTCTCCCACGCGCGCTTCCCCGGGCCTGTTTAGCCCCCCCGTCCCCCCCGGCTCCTGACGTCACCCCCGGATTGTCACCCCCGGGACGTCACCGCATCCCCGTGCGAGCGCTGGTGCAGGTGGAGCCAAGGGAAGGGGATTTATTTCCCCGGCACCGCGTCCAGCAGCAGCAGGCAAAGCCTTTCTATCCTTTCTTTCTTTTAATCGCTCACCCAACCCAACCTGAGGCTTCCGGACCCGCGGTCCCGAGTGCGCCGGGTTCTGCTCCGCCGGGGAATTCCCTCCGTCCTCAAATCTCGTACAGTTCCAGCCTTATTTTTCTACTCCAGATTGCTGATTCTTCCTCTACGTTAGAGACCAGCGCATGGTGCTATCGCCGGGGAGCCGCGGGGCGGCCACAAAAACCGGGGCGGCCGCGACCGGCGACTTGGGAACCGCTCGGGGACCCGGCAGGGGCCGCGTCCCCCTCCCCGACCCCGGGACCCCCGCCCGGGTGGGTGTCAGCGCTGGGATCGCCACGGGGCAGCTCGCCCTACCGGTAAATACCACGGGATGCTGCGCCGNGCCACTTTTTGGGACTTTTTAAGTGCTCCGGCTGGCGAAGGGGGCGCGGGGGCCTCTGTGCCCGGCGCTGCCACCGGCCCCGGCTCCACTAAGGCCTTTTTTTGGACGTCGACACAAATCTGTCTGGCGTTTCTTTTTAGCGTGCGGTGAGGCCGGTGCCAAAAATAGAAAAGAGGGAGACTGAAAAAAGCCGAGGGAGAGAGGAAACGTCCCTTCTATTTAATTTTTCGGCCCGTTTTCCTTGTCGTCCCCTCCCTGTCTCGGGGGCCGTCCCGGCGCACCCACCGCAGCCCAGCAGATCCCCCCCCCGCCGAGTACTTAAAAAGTCAACTTTATTTGACAAAGTAAAAGGAAGAAAATAACGCATTCACTTCATGGAACAGAAGCCACGTGTCTGATAACTTTGCGCTCTTCANCCGGCAGGGGCCGCGTCCCCCTCCCCGACCCCGGGACCCCCGCCCGGGTGGGTGTCAGCGCTGGGATCGCCACGGGGCAGCTCGCCCTACCGGTAAATACCACGGGATGCTGCGCCGGTAACGCCATGGGATGCTGTACCAGTAACGCCATGGGATGCTGTACCAGTAACGCCATGGGATGTCTCGCCCGGTTGGTGCCACGGTCCCGGTTCAGCATCTGGGAACATCTGGGGGGCTCCCGGCGCGGGGGGTCCTGCCGGTGGGTGCTGGTGTCTCTCAGTGGGTGACTCGTTAGGTGGAAAAATCCTTTTGGTTTTGGGGGNGGGGCGCGGGGGCCTCTGTGCCCGGCGCTGCCACCGGCCCCGGCTCCACTAAGGCCTTTTTTTGGACGTCGACACAAATCTGTCTGGCGTTTCTTTTTAGCGTGCGGTGAGGCCGGTGCCAAAAATAGAAAAGAGGGAGACTGAAAAAAGCCGAGGGAGAGAGGAAACGTCCCTTCTATTTAATTTTTCGGCCCGTTTTCCTTGTCGTCCCCTCCCTGTCTCGGGGGCCGTCCCGGCGCACCCACCGCAGCCCAGCAGATCCCCCCCCCGCCGAGTACTTAAAAAGTCAACTTTATTTGACAAAGTAAAAGGAAGAAAATAACGCATTCACTTCATGGAACAGAAGCCACGTGTCTGATAACTTTGCGCTCTTCATTTTTTTTTTTTCCCTCTCCGATCTGTTATTATTCTTATTATTTGCCAAACTCTGATCTCGTTGCCAAACCGAGGTTTGTGGCGCCCGTCCGTGGGGGCGATCGGTGTCTGTAGCTCCTCATCGCGTCTGCCTTCGGACCTCCGGGTTTCATCGTTTCTGGTGTGCCATAGGCCAACTTCTTGCACAAGTGTTTAATATTTTGTGGAATCGTTGTTAAGAAGTGAATTGATAACACAATTAAAAGGCTCACTTTTCATTTTGCCAGGTCTCCTGCACGCTCCGTCCTGGGGGTGCCCGGGGGGGTTCGTTATCGCTGGGTAACGACCGAACCCTTTGCGCTGGGCTCAGCCGGAACCTCCTCAGCACCATCCGGGGGGGGTTAATGCGACGTTTCTTCGCTTTTTGGAGAAAAGGGACCTCGGGGACCTTGGGGACGTCCACCCATCGCACCCGGGTCTGTGTGGGGACATGAGGCCTCACCAAAGCCACCAGCAGCATCTCCAGCGGGGACGGTGTCCCCGTCCCCCCCGAATCGCTGGTTGGGACAAAGAGCTGCACCCACATTGGGGTCCCCGCACCCACCATCGCACAGAAGCTCAAACTGCCCCAAATTCACCGCGAGCGGGGCAGGGAGGTGCAGGGAGCTGCTCCCACCGCTGTGACCGGCGGCCGAGCCACCCGCCCGGCGCCGGCGCTGGCAGCGCGGCCAGGCCACCGGAGCCACGGTGGCACGGAGCTGAAAATAACGCGGCCTCCTGCACGGGGCTATTTGTAGCGTCTGTGCAGCTATAATTATCCGCCCTTGGCGTTGGGGCCGGGGAAGCTGCTGGCACCGCGGGCTGGGGCTGCGGGGACGTGACCGCCCTGGCCCCCGGAGGGACACGGGGCCCCCCGGCCCTGGCGACCCACGCAAGGGACAGTCCCGCTCTGACCGCAGGGATGCGGGGGCTCGGGGACGCCCCCCCACACACCGCGGGGAATCCCTCGGTGCCCCCACTGTGACGCAGGGGATCCCCGGCCGCTCCCGTCCCCGCGGGGGCGCAGGGACACCCGCGACGCACCGGGACCTCGGCCGTGACGCCACGGGGCGGCTTCCTGCTCCGGCATCCGGCGCCCGCGGTGGGGGGGACCCCGCAGCCACCCCGGCTCCGTGCCTCAGTTTCCCCACCTGCAGCGCCGTCCCTCCCCAGGGCTGTTTGTCCAAGCCTGGAGCTGGAGAGGGGGCAAGATGCCCCGGGGGGGCCTGGGGGTCCCGGGTGGGCGATGGGCTGGGCAGCCCCGTGCCCTGGGCCCCCCGTTGTCCCCCCCGGGTGGGTTCGGGGGCAGCTGGGGACAACCCATGGCCGGGCCGGCCCCGCTCCAGCCGCCACCAAGACCAGACTCGTAAATCAGCGGCTGCAGCCGCCCCAGTGGGATCCAGCCCAACCCCGTCCGCCCGCAGCCACCCCAGAGCCAAAAAGGGGCTCGGTGTGTCCCCCCCATCCGAAACACCCCCATCCCTGACCCCCGTTGGCGGGGATGCCGGGGGGGCTGTGGTGGCAGGAGGCCACGGCTCTCACCAGCCAACCGAACCAGCCCAGGGCCCCCATTCCCATCCGCGGGACCCCTCACCCCGGGCTGGGGGGGTCCAGCCGTAGGTGGCCCCACCAGCGCTGACTCAGGGCCCCCCAGACCCCGTGGCCACCCCCGGTGTCTGCGCTGGCCCTGGAAAGTGCGGCGCAGTGCCCGGGACCGCGGTGACTCAGGCTGGGGGGGACACCGTGGCTTGGGGGGGCCGGGGAGCCCTGGGCAGGGCCTGCAGCAACGGGCCAGCTGTGGGGACATGGGGAGGGGTCCCCACTGCCCCCCACTGCCTGGGGGTGCCATTGCCCCCCTGTGGTTGTGAGTTCCTGGGGGGTCTCTGGGGTCTATGGTGGGGGTCCTGGGGCAGCACTGGGGGGTTTAGGGGGTTCCTGAGCAGTGCGGGGGGGTCCGCACTGCAGGATCAGGCCCCTGGGGTGCACCACGCTGCTACCTGGGGTGACCGGGGTCTGTGTGTCTGGGGGGGGCGCAGGGACGATGGGGGGGGCTCTGTGTGTGTGTGACCTGGCACGTGTGGGGGCTCCGTGTGTGCCCGGGGGTGGCTGCGGTGGGGCCACACCGGGGGTGTCACCTGTCCCACCCCCAGGGCTGTGACTCAGCCCGGCCTGACACACTCATCACACGGGTGGCTGCACAGTGTGTCCCCCCCCGGGGACGCCGGGGGCAGGATTGGTGGCACTGTCACCAGACCGGGGTCACCGGGGCCTTGTGACCTGCGGCCTCACCAGTGAAATGAGTTTCGGGGAGGCTCAACCCGCCCTTTCCCTCCCGCCTTTCCCTGGGTGCTCGGGGGATTGACACCCACGGGTGTCCCCGAGGGGGCTGGGATGGTCCCCAGTGGCCTTGCTGGCATCAGCCGGGGCTGTCACACACAGGCCACTGTCCCTCTGTGCCTCAGTTTCCCTCTGCAGAGCTGGGAGGGCGCCGGGCACGGCCCACGAGGTGAAGCACCCTGCCATGGCCGCTGTGTCCCCAGCCAGACGGGACGGTCACCGTGTCCCCGGGCAGGCTGGACACCGTGTCCCAGTGCGCTGGTGACAGCCACGGGGTTGGCACCGACCGCGGGGGGGTCGGGACGGGGTGTCCCCAGCGCAGAGCCAGGACTGTCACCGGGACACCCGGGGATGTCACGAGTGCACGTGTGTGTGTGCATGTGTGTACATGCATGTCCACGTGTGTGTGTGTGTGTGTGTGTGTACAGGGGGGGCCATCCCGGGACACGGGGGGGCGGCCGCACAGTTTCCCCTGAGCCTTCGGGCTTCGTCATCCCACCCTCCGTGTCCCCAAACCCACTGCAAGGGGGGCGTTTGTGGGAGAAGAACCCAGGAGTCCGGGCACCCATCCCGGGGGGTCCTTTAAGGGTGCAGGTGCCCGCGGTTTGGGGGGGCGGGTTTATCACCCCCCCCGGGTACAGGAGGACGGGGCCGGTCGGAGCGGCCCCCCCGGGCCGTGGGAACCCCCAGCACAGGGTGAGTCCCGTTTCCCGGGGGAGGGGAGCCCCGTGCTGGGGGGGTTTCCCGGCCTTGGGGTGGGGGGGGTCTCGGTTCCCACGGTCGGGAGCCCGGGGGAGCTGCGGTTTCTGCAGGGGGGGGGAAATGCTGGATCCCAAAATCCCAGCTCAGCCCCCACCCGGGGGAAAACACAACACTGGGTGCCCCGGGGGGGCCGTGCCTCAGTTTCCCACGGCCCAGGAGCCATGTGTGGGGTCTTGGCCACGGGAGCTGTTTTCGGAGAAGGGGGGCGGAGAAATCTCCTCCCCCTGCGGCGTGGGGGGGCCAAACACGGGTGGGAACCGCCCCGGGGCCCCTCCCCACCCCGAAACCCGCCTGGGAGCGGCTGATCCTGCCGCCCGTGGGAACGGCTCCCGCAGGAACGCAGACACCCGGCACTTCACACATTTTATTGCAAATAATTATATTTTTTTTCTTCAATCGGTATAAGAATAGACTCTGGAATAGCTTCAGATCCGGGTCTCCGAGTGGCTTGAGTGCAAAAACTGGCACTGGTGTAGCAAGTCCGTCGCCGCAGACGGTAATTTATCCCTTGGAAAAGCAGCTCGTTTGCACAAAAGCTCCGTCCCGCTGCAGTCCTGGCGTCTGCCGAGCCACAGATGCCGCAGAAAGAAAAACAAAACCAGGCTCCACGTCCTCCCCGCGCTGCGCGGCGCCCGTCCCGGGCCACCCCGGCGCGGTCCCCACGGTCCCCGCGGCCACGCGCGGCTCCTCGTCCCGGTGCGCTCGGCCAGCGTCCCACCGGCCCCGGCACGGCCGCGGCTCAGCCTCCTCCCGTGCCCACCGCTGCGCCCGGGCGGCTCCTTCCTCCTCTCCGGTTCAAAAGAAAAAATAAAATCGGTGGGTGTTTGGGTTTGTGGTATTTAACTGGCCGTTTTCTCCTTCTTCTTCGCCTTCTCGCTGTTTTATTTTTTTATTCCTCCTCCTTCAGGCCCCAGCCGGGCACGGCCGGGCTCACCGCTCCTGCAGACAGACGTACGGCACCCACTGGTTCTTGTCGCGGCTCTCGGCGCAGTAACTCGCCACCTCGGCCAGGCCTTGGCTCTTCCAGGCGTCCGTGTGCGGGTTCTGGGGAGCAGAAACACGCGGTTAGCGCCGCCGTCACCGCGACACGTGGCTCTGAGTGTGTCCCCCCCGCCACCAACGCCCCGTCCTCGGCGCGGTGACTCACGGGGCCGCCGTGGGCATCACCGGCCCACTCACCGTGACTAAGAGGCAGTGCAGGTCGCGGGGCTCGGCGCCCGGCTCGGGCTCGCCCAGGATGGCTGCCAGGCGCTGCATGCCCGAGACGCGCAGGATGTGGATGTCATTGTCACAGCAGAAAGCCTGGATGAGGGTGAAGTGGATCTGCAGGGCGATGTCGCCTTCGTCCTCCTCGTCGGTGGCCAGCAGGCACAGCACCACGCTGTCGGGGTCCCTGCGGGCGCAACGGGGTGTTACGGGGGGACACGAGGCTGTCACACACCCCGCGTCACCCCCCTGCACAAACCCTGTGCTAACTCCAGACCTGGGTGCCCCTCCAAACATGCAAACTGTGCTGGTGCTGCCTGGAACCACCGGATAGACACCCCCCCCGGCAAACAGACAGACAGACAGACACCCCCCGGACAGACAGACAGACAGACACACAGACACCCCCCGGGATACTCACACGTTCATGAGCTTGGCGGACTCGTACACCCCCACCGTGAGCCGGTCCTGCCGCTGCGCCGCCACCAGCACCCGCTCCACCGCCTCGCTCACCGCCTGCATCCTACCGGGGACGGGGAAACAGCCGGTGAGCAGCGGCCACAACCACAGATCCCCCCCGCTCCCCGCTGTCGCACCCCCGGCGCTGTCGCACTCACTTGCTGCTGTCGCAGGGCACCAGCTCCTCCAGGGTCATGGTGCAATTGTAATCCGGGCCGGGAGCCCAAGGGCCGCGGGTTCCGCGGGATAGAGGCAAATCCCAAGAGCGATAATCCCGAGAGTGGCAGCGGTTCTGTCGCGGCTCTGTCGCGATGTTGTCGCTCTGCCCGTTCCCGTCCCAACGTCTCAGCGGCGCGATCGTTCTGAGTTCCCTGCCTCATCCGGCGCCACCTTTTATAGCCTCCCGCCGAGGGGCGGGGCATCCCGCGGCGCCCCCGCGGCGCCCATTGGCTGGCCCGGCACCAAGAGACGGGCGGGCGTCGCGGTGATTGGACGCCGCCGGCGGGTCCCACGTGGGGATGAGCCGGTGCGGGGAAACCCCCGCCCAGAAACCGCCCCCCCCGCGACGGGAGCGGGAACGGGAGCAGCAGCGGGGGGGGATCGGTTCCTGCACCGGGGGGCTGACCGTGGACCGGGGAATCGGTCCGTGCACGGGGGCTGCAAGGGCGGGGGCCGTCCGTATAGCGGGGTCTGCACCGGGGGTCTGTCCGTGCACCGGCGCCTGTACCGGGGGTTGCACCGGGGGGTCTGTCCGTGCACAGGGGGTCTGTCCGTGCACCGGGGTCTTCACCGGGGATTCCGTCCGTGCACCTGGGGGCGGGTGCACCGGGGGTCCATCTGTGCACTGAGGGGGTCTTTCCGTTACCGGCGGCGGCACCAGGGGGTCGGTCCGTGCACCGGGGGCTACCCTGGAGGTTACCCCGGAGGTTACCCCGGAGGTCGGTCCGTGCACCGAAGGGTCTATCTGCAGACCGGGGGCTGCACCGGGGAGAGGCAATTGGTGCACGGGGGCGCGGGGTTGCCCCGGTCCGTGTACCGGGAGTTGTACCGGGGGGGTCGGAGCGCTCAAAGCGGGGGGAACGGGGACACGCGCTGGGACCTCCGTGCAGCGGGGCCCGCGGCGCGGGGGACGGGGCCGCGCTGCGGGGCTGGGGCGGGCGGCGGCTGCCGCCTACCGGGGAACGCGGGGCCGCTCACACCGCCCACCCACGGTGCTGCCCCCCCCCCGCGCGTACTCCGGGGTTTCACACGTGGTGTCCCCGTCTCGGTCACCCCGTCGCGGTCTCGGGGTCCCGCTGCGGCGGGGCCGGACCGGGGGCGGTTCGGGGCGCGCCGCTTGGCCGTGCCCGTGTGTCCCGAGTCCCTACGCCGCCATCTGCCCGCCGGGGCTGTGCTGACACCGTGTGGGTGTCCCCACTGTCCCCCTCCCCACCCAAACCCCCGTGTCCCCTCCGCACCGCACGGGCGGCCGCGCTCCCGTCCCGCACACCGCCTCTCCAGCAGGCGGCGGGAGAGGCCGCGGGGGCGCTCTGTCCGCCCTCTCGCTCGCCCTTTCGCACTCCCCTCTGGGAAATGTAGTCGCGGCGCGCCCCGCCCCTTCCGCGCCGCGGCGGGCGGGAACTACATTACCCAGAGGGCCCCGCGCGGGAGGGGCGAGGCTATGGCGGTGTGGGCGGGGCGCGGGGGCACGTGCTGGGGCGGGGCCATGGCCGAGCGCTCCCCGAGGCACCGGGTGCGCACCGGGACGGGACGGGACGGGACAGGACGGGCGGGCTGGGAGTGAACCCGAGCGGGCTGGGGCGACCGGGCCGGGGCTGCGGGGCACGTAAGTGGGGCCGGACCGGGCTCGGGGAGAGCGAACCGGGGCCGGTAACGGGATGCTCTGTGACGCCGCCTTTGCTGCCTGCAGGGTCCCGACCGCGCCGGCTCCGACACGGGGCTCCGCTCCCGCCGCACCTCCCTCCACCGGGACACACCGGGCGAGGGGTCGGACGGTGACTCCGAGACCCCCAGTTCGGGTGTGACCCCTGGCCAGGAGGAGGAGGAGGAGGACGAAGGCCACCAGGTGAGGCTGCTATGTCCCAAAACCCGGTGGGATTTGGGGCCCACGTTGCCCCCCCGTGACCCCACCCGCTGTCCCACGCCCGTGTCCCCGCAGTGGCGGGTGGGTGACGCCTGCAGCGTGGTCTGGGGGGGGGACGGGCTGCTGTACCCCGCGCACCTGCGGGCGCTCGACCCCGTCTCCGGTACCTGCCTGGTGGAGTTTGATGGCTACGGCAACACCGAGGAGCAGGCGCTGGCCCATCTCCTGCCCCCCTGCCCCGGGGCCTGGGGGGACACTGACACCCCGCAGGGTGGGGGTCCCCACCAGCCCAGCACCCCCTTGTCACGGGAGCCCCCCCCGGGCGCGAGGAGGAGGAAGGGTGAGCAGGCACCCCGCTCCCCGCGGCCCCCCGAGGTGAGTACCTGCTCCCCCCAGCTTTGGGGCACCCCATGCCCCCCCCCCATCTCTCCCTAAGGGGCTGGGGCGCTGCCAGCAGGCGATGCCCCCGCCGTGGCCACTGACCCTGCTGCGCACCATGCGGGAGGAGGAGGAGGAGGAGGAGGAGGCCCTGACTGCGATGCTGATGTCCTGGTACATGAGCGGGTACCACACCGGCTTCTACGTGGTACGGCGGGGGACAAGAGGCGAACAGGATGGGTGGGGGAAGAAGAGGGACCCCCTGGTGACCCCCACTCCTCTGTGCCCCAGGGTCTCCGGGAAGGCCGGGCAGGGGCTGCGGAGCCCCCTCCAAGGCCGCGCCGCAGGGAGAAGAAGCCCCCGCACAGTTAGGAAGGGAGGTGGGTTTGGGGACCCCTCTGGTTCCCTAGACAGGGTCCTACTCTCAAATTGCCACCCTGCTTGGGGGGGACACGGGGACGAGGGGGCTGGAATACCCCATTGCCCCCTCACTGCTGCTCACCCGTGCCCGTTCCCCACCAGCTGGATCCACCCCACACCAGTGGGGCCGCTGTGGGGCAGCACCGTGCTCCCGCTCCCCCCTTGTGTGGGGAGGGGACTGCTCCCCCGGGGGTCCTGGCTGCAGGGACAAGGACAGCAGGCTTCTGCTGCTGTGAGCAGCTCTGCATCAGAGCTGCAGCCCCTGCTCTGTCCCCCCGTCTGTCCCCAGCACTGTCCCTCCTTTGGAATAAAGCTGTTTGTGAGACCCGTGTGTCAGCCTGTCTGCACTGTCCCCACAGGGACCCTCGGCTGTGCCAGCGCCGCGCCGGCGGCCGGGATGTGCCGGGATGAGCCGCATCGCAGCCGTGTTTGCTCAGGGAATTGGCAGCGTGGCCTGTGCCCCACTGCGGGGCTGGGGGGGCAGCCCTGGGGGGGCCTCTGCTCCCATCAGCTCTCGGCTGCTCCGGCGGGCCGTGGCACTGACGTGTGTCCCGCCGGCTCGGGGACACGTGTGTCCCAGGGGATGCATCTCCCGGGGACGTGTCCCCCTGTCCGGCTTGATGTCAGCAGTGACATTAAGGGGGGGAGGACACACCTGCGCCCCATCTGCGTCAGCGGGTGTTTGCCCACATTGGTGGCTGCGGGGTGGCAGGGGGGGTATAAATCCGGCTGAGCCGGGCACATCCCTGAGCATCCAGGGACGTGTCCAGCATGGGGAGCGCGTGGCTCTGCCTGCTCTGCCTGGCCGCCCTTGGCCTTGTCCTGCTGGGCACCGCGGAGCCGGCACCGGTGCTCCAGACGGCACAGGGCCCTCCCGGGCAGAGCCAGGACGAGCTGGAGCTGGTAAGGAACCATTGGACCGATGTCTGTGGGGGACGGGGCCACCAGTCGCCCCCACTCAGCTCTGGGGCACCCCGGGGTGCTCCAGCTGCCCTGGTTTGGGGGCTGGTTCTGGCTGTGCCGGGGTGTCCCTGTGGTGTTGGGGCAGGGGCGGCTGAGCCCTGGGCTTTGGTTTCCATCGCTGCAGGTGGAGACGCTGCAGGAGGTGCTGGAGAAGCTGGGGAGCCGGGAGCTGCCGACGGTGGAGAAGAGGCTGAGCTGGGTGCCCTCGGTACGGCCGGTGGTGGGCGCGCAGAGTGGGCCAGACCCCCCTGCTGGAGCTGGACCCCGTGGGTGGGGGTTCACCCCGGGTGGGGGGCCGGGCTGACGGTGCCGTCCCGCAGTGCGAGGCTGGGGAGCCGTGTGCCGTGCGCAGGGGCGCTCGCATCGGGAAGCTCTGCAGCTGCCCCCGCGGCACCGCCTGCAACTTGTTCATCCTCAAGTGCTCCTGAGGGACCGGGGACAGCGGGGACGCCGGGGACGCCACCACCCGCCGTGATGCTGCTGGCCCAGCCTGTGCCCTGCGCAGGAGAGGGGGAGCTGTGGCCCCCAGCACCCTTGGGTGCCCTGGGCTGGGGGGTGTGGGTCTCCTGGTCTGGGGCTTTATTAAATGACTTGGATTCTCACTGCTACCGGCTCTTTGGGGGGTTCTGGGTGCTGGGCGGGGGGGTGACCCATCCTGTGGGGGGCACTGAGGTGGGGTGTGCGGTGGGGAGCGGGAGGGAGGACACTGTGGGGGGGCTGAGGGCTGGTCCTGGAGCAGGGTGGGGTCTGGTGGTCCCAGCACCGTTTATTCCTGATCCACTGGAGAAGCAGTTTGGGAACGGAGGCCAAGAGCAGGGGGTGGGGGGGCTGCACAGCCCAGCCCCATCCTGCTCCGTCCTGCACTGCACAGCCCAGGCTGGTCCATGGATGTCAGGCCCTGCACTGCATCGTGCTCACTGCACAGCCCCTGGCTGCACTGTGTGGCCCCTGTACCACACAGCGCTTCACTGCACAGCGTGTCGCTTGCACTGCACTGTGCCGCACAGCCCCATGCCAGCACTGCACCCCACTGCATTACGTACCCTTAGGTCTGCAGTGCACTGCACAGCCCCCTCCCCGCGCTGCCTCCCGTCACTGCACCGCCCTGCAACGCTCACCCCCAGCTCCACGCCGGCCTGCGCGCCTCTTGCATTGCACTAAATTGCACTGCACTGCACACCACTGCACTACACTGAACACCACTGCACTGCACAGCCCTGCGCGGGCAGTGGACCCCACCAGAGCGGCCCCACCCCGCCATTGCCCCTTTAAGGCCTCCCCTCCCTCCCCTACCCCTCCCCGTCTTTTTCCCCTCCGCGACGCCCCATTGGCCGACGGTGACATCAGTGGGCNGCGGGGCCGCGCCGCTACTCGCTGCTGGCCATCGTGGGCGGCGGCTGCCACCGGCCCGGCCTGCTGGCCGCCGCGCTGCAGCAGCTGGAGCGAGGTGAGCCCCGGGGTGCCCCCGGTGCGGGCCCGCGGGACGGGGCCTCCCCCGAGCGTGAGGCGCCGGGATCCGCTGGCCCGGGGGTGCCCCCTCCTTGTCCCGGGATCTCCCGGGAGCTGACCCGTCCGTTCCCCCCCCGCCCCGGGCCTTCCCAGTTCGCCCCTTCCCGCCCCGGGTCTGCAGGATCGGGAACCCCGAGTTCTGCTCCCACCCCCGGTCCAGACCCCCAGGATCTGCACATTCTGCTGCCCCAGATCCCCTGGATCTGCCCCCTAAAGCCCCCGGATCTGTCCCCCCTAAATCCGCGGGATCTGGACCCCCAGGCCCCCTGGATCTGCCTCTCCAGACCTTGGGGATCTGCCCCCTTAAACCCCCTGGATCTGTCCCCACCAAAACCCCTGGATCTGCCTCCTAAACCCCCAGGATCTGCCTCCCCAGACCTTGGGGATCTGCCCCCCCAGAGCCCCTGGGTCTGTCCCCCCTAAACCCCCAGGATTTGCCCTCCCTAAGCCCCCAGGATCTCCCCCCACAGACCCCCGCCATCTGCCCCGTAAACCCCCAGGATCTGCCCTCTCCCAGCCCCCAAACCCCCAAGATCTGCCCCCCCAGCCCCCCAGGATTTGCCCCCTCTAAACCCCCAGGATCTGTCCCAGGCTGTGACCGCAGAGCAGCCTGTGCTGGAGCAGGTCCCCTAAATCACAGGGAGGGGACACACACACATGTCACCAGGACTGCCCTGTGTCCCCCCAGCACCCTGCGAGGGCAGGACCAGACCACGCTGGCCCCGAGCAGCAAAACTGCCCAAAAAAACGGCCCCAGACTGCAAAAACTGCCCCAAAAGGGCCCCAACCCCTTGCCCAGCGCCTTGTGCAAAATTTGTGCAACCCCCCCGCGGCCACCCAGCCGGTTACGCCATTGCGCGCCACTTCGCCGGGCCGTTGGTGGGGACCGGTTGTGGCCACGCTGGGTGGCCCCTGCATTGTGGGGGCTGGTAGCCCCTCAATTCCCCCCCCCCGAAGGGGTCCTGAGTGTTTTTGGGGCTGCACCTTGGGGTTCCTGACCCTGCTCTGGGACACCCACACCGGCGCCAAATCCTCAAATCCTCCGGCACCGTTAATTCCTTTAATTGCCGGCTCTGACGAGGTGTGCCCGGGGGCCGGGGATTTGGGTTTTGGCAGAGCCGGTGCTGCCGTGAGTCACCGCGCACGGTGCTCGCCCGCTGTGCAGCCGCTCGGTGCATCGGCCGGGGCCTGGGGACTCATTGGGGTGTCCCCAAAGCATCTTAGGGTGGGGGGACCAGAGTGGACATGGGGGACACAGTCTCCACGCTGCTGCTTCATGTATAAACCACGTGGGTGCTGCAGGGTGTGCTGGTGGGTGCTGACGGGGCTGAGCCTTTTTTTGGTGTCGCCCCCTCCCCTCTTTTTTTGTTTTTCGGTGTCCCCCCGCCCCAAAGGAATCCGCTCCTGGGACATCGACCTCACCTCCTGCAACCTGGATGAGCAGCTGAAGCTCTTTGTGTCCCGCCACTCCGCCACTTTTTCCAGCATCGTGAAAGGTAAAAACGGACACCCCCCCCCCCGTAGCATTTTTTAATTGTGGGGTGTGGGGAACCCTCTGGCCATGATGGGAACAGGCTTTGCTTTGTGGCCCCCCCCAGCCAAGCCTCGTGATCCCCCCCACGTGAGAAGCCACTTCCTTCACCCATCCCAGGGCAATTTCCCGTGGAAAAACAGTCTCCAGTGGGTCCCCGCCTGTGTAGGAAGGGGGGGTGCAGCCCCCAGCCCCCACTGGGAGCGCCCAGGGCTGCTGTGCTGCTCAGAGGGGACGAAAGGGGCTCCCCCAACCTGTCCCCCCGCTTTTTCCTCCCCCCCCCACGGCAGGAAGGACACGGGAAACGTGTCCCTGTGCTCAGCGGATCCGCTGGCCCCGCGGTGTCCGGCAGTGGGACGGTGACTGTCCCTCTTCTGTGGGGGGAGTGTCCCCGTGTCCCCCCCCGTCCCATCTCCACGGCCTGAGCCCGGTGTGGGGTGCAGCCCCGCGGTTTTGGGGAGGGGGTGGTGACAGCGCTGGGTCCCCGCAGGTCAGCGGACCCTGCACCACCGCGGGGACGTGCTGGAGACCCTGGTGCTGCTCAACCCCTCTGACAAGTCCCTGTGTGACGAGGTGAGCCCCGGGGGAACGGGGGGGCCGTGGGGTGGAGCCCGGTGACATCCTCACATCCCCCCGTGTCCCCTCAGCTGCGGAACCTCATCACGGACGTGTCGCAGCACAAGCTGCTGGTGTTCGCCGGCCCCTGCGTGGAGGAGACGGGGGAGCTGATGCTGCAGACGGGCTCGTTTTCCCTGCGGGATTTCATCCAGATCTTCACCGACAAGGAGGTGCGGAGCTGGGGACGCCCGGGGGGGACCCGCCTGCCCCCCCGGCTCCTGCTGGCACACAGGGGGGGCTGCGGGCTGGCGGTGCCGGAACGAGCGTCTGCTCACGTTCTCCGGCGTCTCGGCACGGAGCGGGAGGCTGGTCCAGCCGTCTGTGCCGCAGCAGCCGCGCTGGCACGTCCCCCCCGCAGGGCTTGGCGGGGGCGATCGGCCACATCCTGGTCCTGAGCAGCAGCTGGGGGTGGGCACAAATGGGGGTCCCGGGGAAGGGGTGCGCTGTGCTCACTGAGGCGGGGCGCTGAGGCCGGGCACCCCCTGTGCGCCACACTCCGCCTGAAGCTCTGTCCCCGTCCCCTGGCAGGTTGGGGACATCCTGAGCTCCGCGGCCCCCTCGGCCAAGGCCACGCTGACCATCAGCTGCCCCGATTTCGGGGAGTGGAGGCACGCGGGGCTGGACCATCACAACCTGCAGGACTTCATCGAGCTGCGCTACAACCCGGGCTGTGTCCTGCCCGCCATGGAGGGGCTGGAGGAGTTCATGGAGTATCTCTCGGAGTCCCTGGAGCCCCAGTCCCCCTTCGACCTCCTCGAGCCCCCCACCATGGTTGGCTTCCTCAAGCTCTCCAAGCCCTGCTGCTATATCTTCCCGGGCGGGAGAGGGGACTCGGCTTTTTTTGCCGTCAACGGCTTCAACGTTCTGGTTAACGGTGGTTCCAACCCCAAATCGTCCTTCTGGAAGCTGGTCCGGCACCTGGACCGCGTTGACTCCATCCTGGTGACGCACGCGGGGACCGACAGCCTGCCCGGCGTCAACAGCTTCTTGCAGAGGAAACTGGCTGAACTGGAGGAGGATCCATCCCAGGGCTCGCAGGGCACCGGGGGGGACTGGGCCAAGAACCTCATCTCCCCCGAGCTGGGCGTCGTCTTCCTCAACGCTTCCGAGAAGCTGAAGGCCATCGAGGGCAACTCCCGGGTGCTGAAGAGCTGCGACGAGGCCGCCCTGACCCTGCACTACCTGGAGAAGTTGGGGATCCGTCCCAACCCGCTGGCCCGGGACAACGGGCCCCACGCCGAGCCCACCGTCCTCTTCCAGAAGATGGGGGTGGGCCGGTTGGACATGTACGTCCTCAACCCCGTGAAGGGCACCAAGGAGCTGGAGTTCCTGCTGCAGCAGTGGGCGGGCGGCAGCGGCTGCCCCAGGGAGCAGGACCTGCCGCTGCAGTGCCTGACGTCCGTGTGCGCCCTGCTCGTCTGGCACCCCGTCAGCCCCAGCGAGAAGATCATCCGCGTCCTCTTCCCCGGCTGCACCCCACAGGGCCGCATCCTGGAGGGGCTGGAGAAGGTGAAGCACCTGGAGTTCCTCAAGCATCCCGTGGTCACCAAGAATGACTTGAAGGGGACGCCGGGGTCCCAGCCGGAGAAGTTGCTCAAGCAGAAGAGGGCGGAGAGCAAGGAGAGCCTGAAGTCGGCTTCCAAGCTCAGCCTGGTGGACGCCGGGACGCCACCGCCGAAGGAAAAGGCTCCACCGAAAGCGGAGAGGAAGGAGGTGAAGGTTGGGACCAAGGAGAAGCCCAAACCCCTGGGGGAGACGGCCAGAGCTGGGTCGGAGGAGGAGAAAGCCAAGGATGCTCGGGCCAAGCTGGACTCTTCCCTAGAGAAGCTGAAGGCGGATGTGAAGCCAAAGCTGAGCAAGGAGAAGGTGGCGCCCAAGAAGGAGCCCGTCCCCCGCAAAGAGGAGAAGAAGCCGCTGAAGAAGGAGGAGGGGGCCGAGGCCAAGAAGGAGGTGAAGGTGCTGAAGAAGGAGGCGAAGGCCGAGCCGCTGCGCAAGGAGAGCAAAGCAGAGGCCAAGGCTCCTGCCAAGACGCCGGCGCGGAAAACGCCGGTGCCGGAGCCCCGCAAACCCCTGGCCAAGGCCGGCAGCATCAAGAAACCGCCCCCCAAAAAGGAGCCGGAGAAGCCCAAGGGCAAAACCCCCCGGGAGGGAGGTGCCAGGAAGGAGCCGGGGGCGTCGGATGGCTCCAAATCCTCGTCCCCCGAGGAGATGCTGCTGGAGGCCGAGCGGGGCCGCGGGGCCGCCGGGAGGAGGAGGAAGGAGGAATCCACGGATGAAGGCATCACCACGGCCGAGAGCGAGCTGGAGCCCTCGCCAATGGAGAACGGGGGGGCCGGGGGACAGGGGGACACGTCCTGCCTGGAGAACGGCCTGGAGGAGCCCGACAGCCCCCAGCGGTTCCGCCACCTGGAGAACAGCCCCCTGCGGGCCGTGTGCCCCCCCTCGCCCCTGGCCAGGACCCCCAAGAGCGACCGCAGCGTCAACTTCGACCTGACGCCCACCGGGATGCTCAACCACGGCCCCGAGGGCGGCGAGGACGCCTGCGGCAGCTCCGAGGAGAAGACGCTGGAGATGATGTCCCCGGCCAGCTCGGGGCCGGCCAGCGCCGGCCACACGCCCTTCCACCAGTCACCGGTGGACAACGGCGCCGAGCAACCGGGCGGCAACCGGCAGCCGAACCCCTGGGCAGCGGCCGGGGGCAAGGCCGCGCAGGACGGCGCCGCGCAGGAGAAGCAGGCGGGCTGCCTGTCCCTCAGCCCCTTCAAGGACGACGTCCCCGACGTGTCCCCAACCATCACCACCCCCTCGCTGCCGGCCGAGGTGGGGTCCCCGCACTCCACCGAGGTGGACGAGTCGCTCTCCGTGTCCTTCGAGCAGGTGCTGCCGCCCGTCAGCGAGTCCCCAACGGAGGACGGCAGGCGGTCCCGGGGCGCCAGGGGGACACCGGAGCCGGAGGCCACCAAGGGTGGGTTGTCACTGCCGCTGCGGCCGTGCCACCACCCGCCGCGGGCTGACGGTGACGCGGTGGCGCGGCCGGGCCGCCGCTCCGACTCGCCGCACGACGTGGACCTGTGCTTAGTGTCCCCCTGCGAGTTCGAGCATCCCAAATCGGAGCGCTCGCCCTCGGCCGCCGCCAGCCCCCGGGAGCCGTCGGACAGCGACCCGTCGCAGGAGCTGGTGCCACCGCGGGGCCGCCCCCCCCAGCCGGCGGGCGAGACGCCCCCCACCTCCGTCAGCGAGTCGCTGCCCACCCTCTCCGACTCCGACGTCCCTCCGGCCACCGAGGACTGTCCCTCCCTCCTGGCTGATGGGCTGGAGTCGGACGAGGACTCGGAGCAGCCCCCCCGCGGCATGGCCAGGGTCCGGGACCTCCTCCCTGCCCCCATGAGGGACCCGTGTCCCCTCCCCGCCCAGCCGGGCATCTGCATGGTGGACCCCGAGGCGCTGCCGGCCGGGAAGAAGGAGCCCCCCCCCGGCAAGGTGAAGAGGACCCCGTCCCGCGTGGGCTCGGCGCCCGCCACCCCCAGAGCCGATCCCCCCCGCCACCCCACGCTGCCCCCCAAGGCCAGGGGTGCCGCCAGCTCGGCCCGTGACACTGGGGACAAGGCCAAGCTGCCCCCTGGGGACAAGAAGGGTCTCGCCGGCGGGGACGCCCGCACCCCGGGGACAACGCGCGGCGCTGGAGCCCGGACAGCGGCGGGGGCTGGCAGAGCATCACCGGCAGGTACGGGGCTGGGGGGACACGGGGGTCCTGGTGTCCCCATGCCGGAGCAGCTGGGAGGCACCGCAGCGGGGTGGGGGGTTTGGAGGGGCTGTTGCTCACACCTCCCGTCCCCCCATCCCCGCAGGCACACGGGCCACGGCCCCCCCGGGCCCCCCGGTCTACGTGGACCTGGCGTACGTGCCCGGCTCCTGGAGCGCCCGCACGGTGGACGAGGAGTTTTTCCGGCGCGTGCGGTCCCTGTGCTACGTGGTGAGCGGGGATGACCACCTGAAGGAGGGGGTCCTGCGCCCCCTCCTCGACGCCCTCCTGGCCGGGAAGCACCAGTGGGGCACCGACACCCAGGTGAGAGCCCCCCCGCAGAGCAGCGGGTGCCCGGGGGCCACCAGCGTCCTGGCTGGGACCAGCACTGGTGTGGCCAGCAGGCCCAGGGCAGTGACCGAACCTGTGCTGGGACCTGGGGAGGAAAAACCTTGAGTCCTGGGGGCAGTTTTGGGGGCCTCTCATGACAAGAAAGGCCTTGAGGTGCTGGAGTGAGTTGAGAGAAGGGAACGGAGCTGGGGAAGGGGCTGGAGCACAAGTGTGATGGGAGCGGCTGAGGGAGCTGGGGGGTTTAGTGAGGAAACGGCCTCAAGTTGTGCCAGGGGAGGTTGAGGTTGGATGTGGGAACAATTTATTCCCCAAAGGGCTGTGGGGCATTGGAACAGGCTGCCCAGGGCAGTGCTGGAGTCACCACCCCTGCAGGGTTGGACAGACAGATGAGGTTCTCAGGGATGGGGCAGTGCCAGGGGTGGGTGATGGTTGATCTTAAAGATCTTTTCCAACCACGATGATCCTCCGGCTCTGTGGTTTGGTGACATGGTGACTGTCCCCTAGGTGACCCTGATCCCCACCTTTGACTCGCTGGTGATGCACGAGTGGTACCAGGAGACCCACGACCGGCAGCAGGAGTTGGGCATCACGGTGCTGGGCAGCAACAGCACCGTGGCCATGCAGGACGAGACCTTCCCCGCCTGCAAGGTGGAGTTCTGAGGACTGGGGGGGCCGCGGCGTGGGCTTCATCCCCACCCTCCCCCTCCTCCGTGAACCCCCCTCTCCATCCCTCCAGGGCTACACCAGCCATTGTGGCTCAAAGGGGAGGGACAGGGGGGTCTGCTGGTGGGGGGAGATGGGCTTGTGTCCCCCCACACACCGGCGGGGGGCTCCCCACAGCACCCACACTCCGCACACACCGCGTGGTTCCCACCCCTCGCTCTGCACCCACCGTCATCACGGGGGGGTGGGTGAGGGACCAGCCGGGGCTGGGGCGACGCTGCCTTTTGGGGGGGGCAGGATCCACCCCCCCGCTCCCCGGTTCTGAGCCGTTTCCCGGCCTTGGCCACGCTCGATTTAACAGGGTAAATTTTGTCATTTGCTGCCCCTACCCCCTCCATGGACAAGCCACTACTGCCACCCCCCATACCCACAACCCCAGCCCCTGGGGGGGCCTGTTCCCCTTTCTGGGGGGGGAAAACAGGGCTGGGACAACCAGGGTTCCTGTCCCCCAGTTCACGGGGCTGCAGCGGCTGCTCCTCCAGCACTACAGCCCCGGGGCTTTGTCCCCAGCACTGTCCCCCACCCCCGGCATGGCTGGACCCCCCCTCACGTGCAGCAGCTGCGGGGGGGACACTGTCCTCTCTGCTGAGACCTGACAGCTCGCTGCACCGATGGCAGCCACCCACAACCCCTCGAGTTGCTGGAAGGCTGTTAAAAAACCAAACGTCACGTGCAATTTGTAAGGGGATTTGTGAGCAGAGACTGGGGGGGGGAAGCCGGCCCGGGATGGGGGGGGACAGGACCTGTGTCCTCCCCGCTCCATCCTGGCTGCGGCAAACACTAACCCGTTTTGTAGGAGGCTCCTTACTGGCTCTTTTTGTAATGACTTTTTAAGAAAAAAAGGAAAAAAAAAAAAAGGAAAGAAACGAAAAAATAAGTGAAAACTGAACAAACCAAACCTGTTCTGGCGGGAGGTTATTTATCTGTGGCCCCCCCTGCCCCGGGTACCGGCTGGCGGCCGCGGGGGCTTTTACCTTGGATTGTATCGTCCTATGTGTTCGGGGAGGGGGGGGGACTGAATGTTTCACCTTTAGTGCTTTATATATTTTTTCCTTAGCTGGAGGCTGGTTAGGAGGTTGGCGGGTGGGGGGGCACAACTGTCCCCCCCCGCCCGTGGACACCGCAGCGCTCCCTGTCTTGCACGCCACGTTCCCGTTCGGGAAATGTGTTGAAAATGAGCATTAAAGAGAAGATAACTCCCGGCTGTGCTCTGCCTCCTGTTTGGGGGGGACTTTGGGGGGGAGTCCCCTGGTCCTTGTGTTTGTGGGGCGGGTGGGCTGGGTACCACTGGAGGGCCCTAGGGTGCTTTTGGGGGTAGGGGATGCAGGCTGGGTTGGGCTCAGCCCTGTTGGGGGGCGGTGGGAAAGGGGCTGGGGGGGCCCAGGGCGTCGTCTAGGGGGGGTGTTGGAGAGGGGTTGGGGGGGCGGCCGTGCTGCGGGGCTGGTGCAGCAGCGCTGCTGAGGATGGATGCAGGGTTGCTATGACAACCGCATCCCCATCCCCGCCACCCCCGGCCCGCAGGGGGGGCTGCAGCCCCCGCGCTCTGCCCCCGCACACTCGGCACGGGCGGGGCGGGCGGTTCTGGGGGGGTTGGAGCCTCCCTGGTGCTGTGGGGGGGTCCCATGTCCCTGTGCTCCAGCTGAGCCCCCACCCTGTGGGGTCAGCGTGAGCCTGGCAGAAGCAGGGAACCCAAACCCTTCACCCACCCTCTGCCACCCCCCCCAAGTCTCCCCCCCCCAGCCACCTCAAAACCTCCCTGTCCCCAAACTCTCTGTTCCCAGAACCTCCCTGTCCCCAGGCCCTTTGCTCTGGCAGTGGGGCCGTGGCAGCGTCCCGTGGTGGGGGGAGCTCCTCCGGGGGGGGGCCACTCCGTGGTGACCCCCAGTGCTGGGGTGGGGGCTGTCACTGTCCCACGGGGCCCCTCTGAGCCCCCAGCTCTGCCACCGTTGGCTGTGGCAGCCCGGCTGGCGCGGGGCCGGGTCCCCATCTCGAGTGGGGAGGTGTTTGTGGTTGGAAACACTCCCCTCCCCGGTTCCCCCCCCCCGGGGCAGCTCCCGCTTCCCCCGGCCGTTCCCGCTCCCCGCCCCGCAGCTGTGCTGCGGCCGCCCGGTGTCAGCCGGAGCCGGGGCATGAGCTCAGCGGGTGCGAGGCACCGGCTGGCACCGGCGGGGGCGGCTGCACCGGGCGCTGGCCTGGGGGTGCGGTTGCAGCCGGCGGGTGCGGGGGGGTGCGGTAGCACCTTTAGCACCGGGCACAGCGGCACCGGGAGCTCTGAGGGACCAGGAGCCCGGGAGGGTGGCAGCTCCGGGGACGGTGGGAGCCCCAGGGCCGTGGTGCCGGTGCGGGGATCTCTGTGCCCGCCCCGCATCGCCCCCCGCATCCCCTCCCGGTTTGAGGGGCGGCGGCCGCTTTAAAAATGCAAATCAACCCCCTCCCCGCGCGCGGCGCGGCGGCGTCTTGGCCAATCAGAGGCGGCGGCCGCAGGCTGCGGTAACCGCTACCGGGAGCGCTGACCAATAGCGAAGCGGCGCGGCAGGAGGGGGCGTGGCCCGCGGCTCCCCCCGCCCCCGGCGCGGTCTCGGCGCGGTTCCGGCGCGGAGCGCG
>VWYH01003116.1:373897-386072 GCA_013399365.1 Pampusana beccarii | reverse complement strand
CGTGGGTGCCGCGGCCCCGCAGCCCCGCCGGCCGCCTCCCCGAGCCCCCCGGCTTCGCCGTCTTCAACGGCCCCGGGGCCAAGGGGCTGGGGGGGGACGGGGGGTCGGCCCCACGGGGACGCAGCCGCCGTGCCAGCGGGACGGTGCCCCCCGAAGCCCCCTCGCCCGACCCTTTTGGGGAGCCCCCGCCGTGGGGCAGAGCCCACAGCCCTGGCGGGGACCATCATCCCGCCCTGCCCTGTCCTTCCTCCAACTCGGCCTCGTCCTCCTCCTCCTCCCCGGCCCCCCCCAGCGGGGGAGAGTCCTCCAGCCCCTCGCCATGGACCTGCCAAGGCTTGGGGACAAGGCTGGTGGAGGGTGGCGCGTCGGTGGCTCCCCCGCCGCAGCCTGAGCCAGGTGAGTGGGGGGGGTGCGGGAGCTGCCCCCCGAATCCCCCCTTAATTCTGCCCCCCCCCTTACCCTTCGCTCTGCCCCTGAGCTGGGCTGAGACCTGCCCAGCTCATGGCACTGCTGAGACCCCGCTGACCCCCCCGATGGTGGGTTTCTCTCCTCACCCCCCCCAGACGCCCCCCCCGCCCGGCCCAGCGCAGCCCCCCGGGAGGTCCCGCTCGTGGCCCCCCCGCGCCGCTCCCGCACCAAGAGACCTGCGGCCGGTCTGGCTGCCGGCAGCAACTCCGACCTGGTGCGTGGCCGGTGGGGGGAGCGGGGCTGGGCTGTGGGACCCCCATGGTGGGGGCCAGACCCAGACCCCCCCCACCGCACACCCTGTCGCCCCACAGTCGCGCTCGCTGAGCCCCTCGCCCTCCTGGAGCTGCGGCCCCTCGCACTCGGCGCCCGCCAGCCTGGGCGAGCGCGGCTTCTTCGCCGTCTCCCAGCCGGCGCTCGGTGGGTGCTGGGGGGTTCTGGGGGGGTGCCTGGGGTCTCCTCCCTGCTCCCCGTGTCCCTGGGTACACTGGGGTCCCCTCTCTGCTCCCTGGGGTGTCTGGGGTCTTCTCCCTGCTCCCTGTGTACACTGGGGTCCCCTCTCTGCATCCTGGGGTACCTGGGGTCCCCTCCCTGTTCCCTGTGTCCCTGGGTACACTGGGGTCCCCTCTCTGCTCTTTGGGGTGCCTGGGTCCCCTCCCTGCCCCCCCAAGCTCCTTTCCCCCCTCCCTGGGTGCTGCCCAGCCCGGGGGGGTTGCAGGTAGCCCAATTCGAGGCTGGTGTCAAGCCCTGGCCCCTCCACGGTGACCGTCCTCACCCTGGGTGTGTCACCCCCATCCTGGCACCCCCCTCACCGCCTTTCCTCCACAGGCATCTACCTGGGGGGTCCTGAGCCACCCCAACAGGGTCAGGGGGAGATCCCATCCAGGCTTTGACCCCCCCCCCCCACCTTGTGCCTCCCCAGGGCTGTCTCGGGGTCCCAGCCCCGTGGTGCTGGGCTCGCAGGACGCGCTCCCCGTGGCCACCGCCTTCACCGAATACGTCCACGCGTACTTCAAGGGACACGACGCCGACAGGTACGGGGGTCCCGGGGGGGCAGGGTCATCCCCTCCAGCCGCCGCGTCCCACCTGGGGTGCCCGCTGACCCCGGCCTGTCCCGGCAGCTGCCTGGTGAAGGTGACGGGGGAGCTCACCATGTCCTTCCCCGCCGGCATCGTCCGCGTCTTCAGCGGGAGCGCGGCCCCCCCCGTGCTCAGCTTCCGCCTGCTCAACGCCGGCGCCATCGAGCAGTTCCTGCCCAACGCCGACCTGCTCTACAGGTGTGGGTCACGGTGGCACCGCCGCGCCCGCTGCTTGGGGACACCAGGCAGCTGGTATTGGGGTACAGGGACCTTGGGAGGTGGGGGATGCAGTGATGGGGGGGCTGGAATTGGGGTACGGGGGGTGGCGGGGGGACATAGACATCCTGCGAGCTGGTGGATGCAGTGATGGGGAGCTGTGTTTTGGGGGCACACGGGGTACCTGATTTTGTGGGGGTGGCTGGGAGCTGGCAGATACATTGCTGGGAGCTGGATATTGGGGTACATGGGGGTACCTGTTTTTTTGGGGTGCCTGGACATCCCAGGAGCTGGCGCGTACAGCACTGGGAGCTGGGTACCGGGGTGCATGGGGTTCCTGGAGTCCCCAGGGAACCGGAGCAGCCCTGTGAGCCAGTGGATGCAGCGATGGGGAGCTGGGTATCGGGGTGCTGGGTTTCCCGGGGTGCCCCATTGCTGCTGTGACCTTGTCCCCACAGTGACCCGTCCCAAAGCGACCCCAGCACCAAGGATTTCTGGCTGAACATGGCAGCGCTGACCGGGCACCTGCAGAAACAAGCGGAGCAGAGCCCGGCCGCCTCCTACTACAACGTGGCCCTGCTCAAGTACCAGGTGAGCCCCGAGCGAGGAGAGCTGGGACCCCCGGACCCCCCCAGAGCTCCTGGGGGTGGGAGGCTCTCGCTGCCCCCCCCCAAACCCCCTCACCAACTCCCCCCAGTTCTCGCGGCTGGGCCCCGGTTCGGCGCCGCTGCGGCTCAGTGTGCGCTGGGACTGCTCGCCCGGCGCCACGCGGGTCAGCGTCGAGTACGGCTACAACGCCGGCGCCATGGCCCTGCCCGTGGCCCTCGCCAACGTCCACGTCCTCCTGCCCGTGGACGAGCCCCTCACCAACCTGCGGCTGCAGCCCACGGCCAGCTGGTAAGGGCTGGGGGGGGACACAAAGGAACTGGGGGTCCCAAACACCCCCTAGGGTGGGAGAGTGGGACCTTGAGCTGGGAACTGGGGAGGGGAAGGGAGTGAGGGGGATTTGGGGGTCTGGGGGCTTGGGGATGTCCCTGTGTCCCCGCAGGAACCTGGAGGAGAAGAGGCTGCTGTGGAGGCTGCTGGATGTCCCCGGTGCCCCGGGGCAGGGAGGTGAGGCTGTCCCCGCGCTGCTCGGGGAGCAGGGTCCAGGTTTACCCCCCGCAGACCCCCCAAACGTCTCCGCTGTCCCCCCCAGGCTGCGGCCGGCTCTCGGCCAGCTGGGAGCCCCTCTGCGGGCCCAGTAAGCCCAGTCCGGTGGCCGCCCAGTTCAGCAGCGAGGGCAGCACGCTGTCGGGCGTCGAGCTGGAGCTGGCGAGCGCCGGGTACCGCATGTCGCTGGTCAAGAAGAGGTTTGCTACAGGTAAGGCTTGGGGGGGCCCTGGGGGTGCGGGGGTCCCTTCATCATCCCCTGTGGCACGTGGGGTCCCTTTGTTGGGGTGCACAGGGTCCCTTCCCTGCTCCCCGTGTCCCTGGGTACGCTGGGGTCCCCTCTCTGCTCCCGGAGGTGCCTGGGGTCCCCTCCCAAGCTCCTTTCCCCCCTCCCTGGGTGCTGCCCAGCCCGGGGGGGTTGCAGGTAGCTCAGTGTCGAGCCCTGGCCCCTCCACGGTGACCGTCCTCACCCTGGGTGTGTCCCCCCCATCCCTGCACCCCCCCTCACCACCTTTCCTCCGCAGGGATCTACCTGGCGGGGTCCTGAGCCGCCTCCTGCTGGACCCCCCGAGCCCCCCCGGGCTTCCCCCTTGGTTGTGTGAACTTGAAACACTGGACGGGGCTGGGCGGGGGGGGTCCTGCCGCCTCCTCCCCTTCCTCTGCCTCCTCCTCCTCTCCCTCCGGCCCCCCCCGTTCTGTGACTGTCACCGTGTCGTCTCCTGCTGCCCGGCGGTCGGTCCCCTCCACCCTCCTCTGTGCTGTGAAGGGGGCAGGAGCTGCTCTTTTATTAAACACTTTATTTTCCAATAAACCCCCCCACTCCGCCGCCTCCTGCCGCGACGCCCATCCCCGGGGCCTCCGGGCTCCTCCTTGGAAACGGGGCTCGGTTGACGTGCCGCGGCTCCCCGGGGGCTCCGGTGCTGCGGGGCCTGGGGAAACTGAGGCAGGGAGCCAGCAGCACCTTGCTGAGCCCTTTCCGTGCACCCACGGGTGCTGCTGCCCCACGGGCAGAGGGGCGGGTGGACAGACGGACAGATGGGTGCCCGGCGCGGTGTGAGGATGTCCCCAAGCTGGCTCTGTGACAAGGTACCGGGTGGGTCTGGGGGGGTCTCATGGCTCTTTGTGGTGCAATGGGGTCCTAGCGGGTGCTCCTGGGCTCTTGTTTGGGGTCCCCGTGTTGTCTGGTTTATTAAACACTGTTTTCTAATAACGCCCCCCCTGCTGTGACGCCCATCCCCGGGGCATCCGGGCTCCTCCTTGGCAACAGGGCTCGGCTGATGTGCCACTGTCACATCCCACCCAGCATGGGGACAGGTGACTCAGATTCATC
Organism: Pampusana beccarii; assembly: GCA_013399365.1. NCBI lineage: Eukaryota > Metazoa > Chordata > Aves > Columbiformes > Columbidae > Pampusana > Pampusana beccarii. The sequence continues at coordinate 381,830 of VWYH01003116.1, read as the reverse complement.
TATGCCCTTGGTTGGGATGGAACATATGCCACACTTAAGGCCCATAAACAAAAGACTTTTATTTTGCGGCCCGCCCCAATCGGTAAATAGTTTAGCAGCAGGAAGTTTTGCGACACAGGTGGGGTTTTATAGCTGCCGTTACCTATTAAAAAGAAATCAGGAGGAGAGAAAAGAGACAAAGATTTCGCCAGCCTTTTGGCTCCTGTGGTGTTTATAATGGGATTTGCAGTCTTGGCTCGCGCGCTGTGTTTTGTGGTAAGTGCCCCGGTGACAGGTTCGGTCCCTGCGATGGGGACGGTGGCCGGAGGTGTCCTCCGGAGGGTGGCCATGCTCCTGTGCTTCTTCATCTCCCTTTTTATAGTCAAATTCCCGCCTCTCAAACCCTGCTTGTGGAATCCTTGGTCCTCTGCCCACGTATCACCCGGGGGTGATGGTGAAAGGTGGAAGAGTCCTAAAGGGTGTCGAAGGGTCTGGGGTCACCTCCCTTAGTGTCACACTGTGCCACCAGCACAGGGACATGCATGCCTGCTGGCACACCCCTCGCCCGTGTGGCTATTTGCCCACGGCTTGTCAGCTTGTCATCGCCACCGAAATCACCATTCACCTGATACATCCTATACGTCCTCTATCCTGTGGCTCGTTGTTGCGGAACTGGTTTTGCCACCGCGTTTGGGACTTTGCCCTCCTGGTTTGTGCCAGTTGTGGGAAACTGAGGCAGGGAGCCGGCCACGCTCTGCTGAGCCCGGTCCTTGCGTCCCCGGGTGCCGCTGTCCCAGCGGACGGACAGAGGGGCAGGTGGACAGACGGACAGGTGGAGGGACAGGAGGACACGGCAGCTGGCAGGGGGAGGATCCCCGCAGCAGATCCCTGTGCCGCTGGGGACAGGTGCGGTGTGACAATGGCCCCGAGCTGGCTCTGTCACAAGGTACCAAAGGGGTCTGGGGGGGTCTCATTGATCTTTGTGGTGCGGGGGGGTCCCAGTGGGTGCTCCTGGGCCCTGGGATGGGGTCCCCGCCTTGGGTGGGGTCTGGCTGGGTTCTGTGCAGGGCCGGGGGACAAGTGGCAGCCGGGCTCTTGCTGGGTCCCCACGTTTTTTTTGGGGGGGGGCCTGTCCCTCTGCTTTGTCTCTAAGGGCGAGTGGTGGGTTCCTTGCACCCAGGACCACCCCCCACCACCTGATGATGCCTCAAGCTGACGGTACCTCCTTCGCTACCCCCCCCACGCCGGGGGGGCTGTGCATCCTTGCTGGCCACCCCCAGGTTTTGGGGCTCTCCCAGACAACGGCCCCATCCCAGAACCAGCACATTATTGCTCGTTTTGGGTCCATTGCTCAGCGCAGCCAGAGGAGCTGGACACTGCCCAGCACCCATGGGTGCCCTGCTCAGCCTGGGCCCCCCCTGTGCGGCAGCAAACAGCTTCTTGGTGTCACGGTGTGACCGTCCGGCGTGGGGACATCCCCCTGGTCCCCTCCGCCTGCCGGCAGCTCTGTGGGGAAGGATGCTGCGCCCCACATGTGGGTCCGGATGGCCTGGGGGGCTGTGGGGATGCCCAGCGCCCAATCCCCCTCCCCATCTCTTGCAGAGCACGTCCCTGCGGCGCTGCAGGCTGGATCTGTGGGCTCTGGTGGCCGTGGGGGTGCTGGGGCTCTGCTACCTGTTCTACCACGCTATCCCCCAGCACAAAATCCCCCCCAGCCCCCGGCCGGCCCCCCGGCTCCCCCCGCGCCGTGTGCCGCCCGCCGCTGTCCCGTGCGTGGCCAATGTCTCGGTGCACGACATCCCCGACTTCGCCAGCCTGCCCGGCCACGTCCAGGACTTCATGCGGTACCGGCACTGCCGCTCCTTCCCGGCGCTGCTCAGCGTCCCCGGCAAGTGCGGGGGGCCCGAGGGGTCCACCAACGTCTTCCTCCTCTTGGCCATTAAGTCGTCACCGGTGAACTATGAGCGGCGGGAGGTGATCCGCAAGACGTGGGGGCAGGAGAGGACCTTCGAAGGAGCCTTCATCCGCAGGGTCTTCCTCGTGGGGGTGTCCCCCAACGCTCGGGATGCCAAGAAACTCAACCGGCTGCTGCAGGTGGAGCAGCGGGAGCACGGGGACGTGCTGCAGTGGAACTTCAAGGACACGTTCTTCAACCTGACGCTGAAGCAGGTCCTCTTCCACGCCTGGCTGGAGGAGAACTGCCCCGGCGCCCGCTTCATCTTCAACGGCGATGACGACGTCTTCGTCAACACAGACAACATGGTCCGCTTCGCCATGGCCAGCCAGGGCGCCCAGAAGAAGCACCTCATGGTGGGGCAGCTCTTCGTCAACAATTTCCCCGTCCGGATCCGGGGCAGCAAGTACTTCGTGCCGCAGCAGCTCATGGCGGCCGAGCGGTACCCGCCCTACTGCGGCGGCGGCGGGATGCTCATGTCCGGCTTCACCGCCCGCGTCATCGCCCGGCAGTCGCAGAACATCTCGCTGTTCCCCATCGACGACGTCTACCTGGGCATGTGTCTGGAGAGGGCAGGGCTGCCGCCCACCTCCCACGCTGGCATCCGGACCATGGGCATGGGGGCGCTGGGCAAAGCCGACCCCTTCGATCCCTGCTACTACCGGGAGCTGCTGCTGGTGCATCGCTTTGTGCCCTACGAGCTGGTGGTGATGTGGGACGCCATCCACGAGCCCCAGCTGCGCTGCGGCAAGAGGGTCAGCGTCTTCTAGGGTGGCTGAGGAGGACTGAGAGCCAGGGAGGGGGGGGACACACCGGTGTGACCCGCGGGAGCCTTGGTTGCTGCTGCTCGGCGCTGCTGTGCAGCAAGGGGGGGACACTGGGGACCCCGAGGCTGAGCCCCCATCGCCGCCGCGGTATCTGCGATACTGAGCCCTGGGGACTGCCAAGTGCCACCGTGTGCCTGGCCTGGCCTTGGCTTGTTTCTGGCTGGTTTTACCCCAAATCTCCCCTCCAGTGACCAGGGGGGTAGCGAGGTGGGGAGAATAAATGAAGCTGTGTTGCTAATGAGGATGTGGGTTCTGGAGCCTTCCCCGGGGGACAGGGTTGGCTTGAGGGGATCGTGGGCTGAGGGGGGCAAGGGGAGCCCCCAAACTCACTGGGGGGCATTTGCCTCCAGCAAGGGCCCTGTTCTGGGGGTCCCCAAGGTCCCTGTGCATCCCCTGCTCCCTGCACATCCCCTCTCGCCTCACCCCAGCTCACAAATTTACCAAACTTTACTAGAAAACAGCCAAATCCTGCTGTGGGGACAGCGACAGGCAGAGGGGGGTAAAAGACAAGTGGCCTCGCGGTGGGGGGGTCTGCCAGCTGCAGGGAGGGGGGGACGCGGTGTGCGGGGGCAGCGGGTGCATTGTGTGATGGGAGATGATGGGGAGACTCTGTTCCCCCCATGCTGGGACTGGGGGGGCTACCCGCGCGTTTTGCTCCGGCCGTCCCGCAGCGCCTCGATCCTGGGGACCAGCTCCCCAAAAGTGGGTCTGGTGCCGGGGGCGAAAGCCCAACAGCTCAGCATCAGCGCATAGACCTGGGGACAAGGGATGGGGCCATCAGGGGAGCAGGGTGGCCCCCCAGGACCCCCCCCGCCAGCCCGGGGGGGCTCTCACCTCGGCGGGGCAGCCGTGCGGTGCCGGGAGCCGCCGGTTTTCCTTCAGGAGCTCCAGCAAGTGGCAGATGATCTGTGCCGGCTTCTCGGTGCCCATCATGCGGAGAAACTCCTGCAAGCACGGGACGGCGTCACCATGGGGTTCGTCCCAAAGGTAACGGGTCTGGGGGGGGGACAATGGGACCCTGGGGTTGGGGGATCTCACCTCCGAGGGGCTCTTGCTCTTGTTGCTGTAGGTGAAGAGCTCATAGAGGAGGACCCCGAAGCTCCAAATGTCAGATGCACGGGAGAAGATGTTGTCTGCCAGGGACTCGGGCGCGTACCTGCAGGCAGGAGGGTGCTGAGCACCGGCTTCGGCCCCATGCGTCACCCCCGCCACCGTCGGTGTCACCCTCACCAGAAAACGGGGCTCTGGCCGGGCTCCCGCACCACGTAATAGTCCTTGTCCTGCGGCAGCAGCTTGGCCAGCCCGAAGTCCCCGATCTTGACGTGGGTCTCGCTCTCCACCAGGATGTTCCTGCTGGCCAGGTCGCGGTGCACGCAGCGCTGCGCCCCCAGGTACTCCATCCCCTGGGGGGGATGCAGCCGCTCACTGGGGCCGGGACGCAGCAGCATCCGCGGGGGGGGCTCATCCCAGCGGGACCACCACCCCCTGGCATTGCTCCATCCCCCTCCTGGGACAGCGGGACCCCCTTTGCTGCTGCCCCCCATGGTCCCACCTTGCAGATCTGCCAGGCGTAGAGGAGCAGGGTCCTGTGGTCCAGGCGGGGCTGGTTCTTCTGCAGGTATTCGCGCAGGCAGCCGTTGGGCAGGTACTCCATCACCAGCCGCAGCCCGCGCCGCCCTGCGCCGCACCACAGAATCGTTTGGGTTGGAAAAGACTCTCTAGATCATCGAGTCCAACCGTTCCCCCAGCCCTGTCCCTGCCCCATGTCCTGAGAACCTCATCTCCGTCTGTCCAACCCTCCAGGGATGGGGACTCCAGCACTGCCCTGGGCAGCCTGTTCCAATGCCCCACAGCCCTTTAGGGAAGAAATTGTTCCCACATCCAACCTCAACCTCCCCTGGTGCAACTTGAGGCTGTTTCTTTGCTGAACCCCCCAGCTCCCTCAGCCGCTCCCATCACACTTGTGCTCCAGCCCCTTCCCCAGCTCCGTTCCCTTCTCTCAACTCGCTCCAGCACCTCAAGCTCTTTCTTGTCATGAGGGGCCCCCAAAACTGCCTCTAGGATTTGCAGTTTGGCCTCCCCAGGTCCCAGCACAGGTTCGGTCACTGCCCTGGTCCTGGTGGCCACACCAGTGCTGGTCCCAGCCATGATACTGGTGGCCTTTTTGGCCACCTGAGCACACACTGGTGGCTCACATTCAGCCACTGTCGACTCATATCCATCACCCGCCGGCCGGGATGCGGGCAGCATCAGCATGGGCAGCATCGCCATGGGCAGCATCAGCGTGGGCAGCCCAGCCCGCTCCGTCCCCCCGGCCGTGCTCACCCCGGCTGTAGCAGACGCCCCGGTACCGCACGATGAACTCGTGCTGCAGCGAGTGCAGGATCTGGATTTCCCTCTCGAAATCCCGCAGCTCCTTGGCCGAATCCTGCTGCAGCTTCTTCACCGCCACCAGCTCGCCCGTGCTGTCACCCAGCGGGTCGTAGCGACACAGCTCCACGCTCCCAAAATTGCCCTGGCCAGGGACAGCCAGGAGGGGCTGTGGGATGCTGTGGGATCTGAGAGACCCTCACATTTCCCCCCAGATCCCCGACACAGAGCACAAACCAAGCGTTTCTCAGCTTTGCAGGAAAAAGCATCCCCCCATGAGCAGGGGGTTTCATGCCCCAAATGCAGGTAAGGAGGGGAGGGTTTGTATGAAACTCATGCATTGAGTCTTGGGGGCCCCCCTGTCCCCCCTCACCTTGCCCAGCAGTGAGATGTACTTGAGGTGCCGCTCCTCAAAGTGCGTGGGGTCCTGGCACATGGCGAGGGGCTCGTACCCCCAGAAGCTGTCCCGCAGCGTCACATCGCTGGGTGACAGGTCTGAGAGCAGCTCGTAATCTGGGGGAGGTGGCTGGTAAGGACACCGTGGGGGTCCCATACCCGTCCCACCCCCCGTCCCGGGGCTCACCAGAGGTGATGAGGCTGTTGAGGTCACGGATGAGGGCGCGGATGCCGGGCCGGCGGCCGGGCTGGTAGTCCATGCACTGTGTAATGAGCGTGGCCAGCTCCGTCCACTTGGGTGCGGGGAGCTGCAGGCTGTTCTGGTAGAAATCCAGCTTCTGTGGGGACGGGACAGCGCTGGGGCTGGCGGTGGGGTGCCGTTGGTTTGGAGTGCAGCGGGATGGGGCAGGAGGGATGGAGAAGGAGGGTTGGGATGCAGCGAGATGCAGCAGGAGGGTTGGGATGGAGCGAGATGCAGCAGGAGGGGGGGGATGCAGCAGGATGGGGCAGGAGGGATGGAGAAGGCGGGTTGGGATGCAGCAGAAGGGGGGAGGAGGGAAGGAGAAGGGGGGTGGGGATGAAGGAGGATGCAGCAGGAGGGATGGGGTGCAGTGGGATGGGTCAGGAGGAATGGAGGAGGGTTGGGATGCAGCAGGATGGGGCAGGAGAGATGGAGAAGGAGGGTTGGGCTGTAGTGAGATGCAGCAGGAGGGTTGGGATGCAGCAGGATGGGGCAGGAGAGATGCAGCAGGAGGGTTGGGATGCAGCGAGATGCAGCAGAAGGGTTGGGATGCAGCAGAATGGGGCAGGAGAGATGGAGAAGGAGGGTTGGGATGCAGCGAGATGCAGCAGGAAGGTTGGGGTGCAGCAGGATGGGGCAGGAGGGATGGAGAAGGAGGGTTGGGATGCAGCAGGATGGGGCAGGAAGGTTGGGATGCAGCGGGGTGGGACAGGAGGGATGGGATGAAGCGGAAGGGGACAGCGTCACCTTCTGGGGCTCCAGCAGGCTGACGGGCATGTTGCCGCCGCTGAAGATCTCCCAGAGGGTCGCCCCAAAGCTCCACTTGTCAGCCGGCAGCGCCAGGCTCTTGGCGTCACTGAGGCACTCGGGGGCCACCCAGGGGATGCGCTCCACCAGCACTGGGGACAGGGGGACAGTCCTGCTCAGCACCCGCCGGGGGGTCCTGACACCCCCCTGCCACCCCGGGTCAGCACAGGCACTTACTGTCCTTGGCCAGGACCGTGACGCTGACCCCGGGGTCATTGAGCTTGATGAAGGGGGGGCTGCCGCTGGCCACGTCCCCCTCCCGCGTCAGCAGCACCTTCTTGGCGGAGACGTTGCCGTGGGTGATTCTCTTGTCCTCCTGGGGACGGGAGAAGGACACAGATGTGTGGGAACCACAGGACACGGATGTGTGGGGATCACGGGACATGGATGTGTGGGGCCCATGGGACAGAGATGTGTGGGGATCATGGGACATGGATGTGTGGGGACCACAGGACACGGATGTGTGGGGATCATGGGACACGGATGTGTGGGCACCACACAACACAGATCTGTGGGGATCATGGGACACGGATGCAGAGATGCAGAAGGATGCAGATGTGCAGTAGCCACAGGACACAGATGCATTGGAGCTGCAGGACGTGGATGCATTGGAGCTGCAGGACGAGGACACGCCGGAGCTGCAGGACGCGTGGCCCAGGGCCGCTGCCTCACCAGGTAGTTGAGGGCGTACGCCAGCTGCTTGGCCACCTGCAGCTTCCAGCTCGTTGTCACCTTCCCTTCGCCTCGGTTCTTCCTCAGGTAGATGTCCAGGGGCCCATACCTGACGTACTCCTGCACCATGATACCTGCGGGGGGGCGCACGGGCAGGTCCGGTGTGTGCCCCCCCAGCAGTGCCATCGCGGTGCAGCGAGGGGACGGTCACTCACTGTCCTTCCCGAGGCTGACGCCGTGCAGCAGGACCAGGTGCTTGTGGGACAGCTGGCTCATGATGCTGGCGGCCTCCAGGAAGGACTGGGAGGGGGGGACACTGCTCAGGGGGGGCCCTGCGGACCCCCCGGTGCTGGCTGGGGGGCTGCTGCCACCTCACCTCTGCGCAGTTGCGGTGGCTGCCGTCCATCACCTTGAGCACCACCTCGGTCTGGTGGCACCCGTCCTCCTCCTGGTCCAGCTTGATGCCCTTGTAGATGTGGGTGAAGGAGCCCTGGCCCAGGCTCTCACCCTGTCGGGGGGGGAAAACCCTGGTGAGGGGGGGCCCATCCCCGTGTCCACCCGTTCCGCCGGTGCCCTGATCCCCCCCATACCCGTGTGAGGCTCTGGGGATCGATCTTGTGGAACATCATCTGGTTGAGGCTGCGGCGGGGGGCGGCGGGGGAGCCGGGGGGCCGGGGGCAGCCGCTG